>JAJIBD010021475.1:0-76479 GCA_021461705.1 Cryptotis parvus
GTGTTTGTTCTCAGACATCCACCTGACTTCTCAAAATTTTTTTTACATTTATTTATTTTATTTTATTTATTTATTTTTTTTTTTTTTAACATTTTATTATACCACCGTGAGATATACAATTACGACATTGTTCACGCTTGGGGGGTTCCCGGTCACACAGTGTTCCCAGCACCTCTCCTCCACTAGTGCCCCTCAACCACTACCCATGTCCCCAATTCCCTCCCCCTCCCACATCCCGCCTAAATGGCAGATTCTTTATCTCCTCTCTCTCTCCCTCTCTCTCTCTCTCCTCCTTCTCCCACACATTGTGGGTTGCACTCAAGTACTCTTAGAAGCCATCATTTGCATTTTTTGACTGTATTTAATGCTCAGTTCTATGTTGGTATCAGACCTTTAGACATTTATTCACACATGTTCCCTTCCAAAGAGCAGGTAATTTTTGTTTGATAATTACGCTTACCTTTCAATGACTTCATTAAATGTCATTGAAAATAAAATTTTTTTTAGTGTTGTCAGTTCATGCTGTTTAATAACTGGTTCTATTAAAATAATTCACATTGAAGCCGTGATATTTTGACAAGTTTTTTTCTTTTTTTTTTTTTAAGTATTTTATTATACCACCGTGAGATATACAAATAAAAAGATATACAATTAAAAAGTTCATGTTTGGGTTTTGGTCATACAGTGTTTCAGCACCCGTCCCTCCACCAGTGCCCATCTCCCACCACCAACATCCCCGGTTCCCTCCCCTTCCCCAGCCCTGCTCCATGGCAGGTTCTTTATTTCTTTCCCTTTCTCTCTCTTTCTCTTTTCCTTCCCCTCCAGACTATGGATTACAGAACATACATTAAAAGGTTGTCATGTGTATCCTTTTGCCTCTATTTAATGCTCAGTTCTAGGTTGGCATTAGTACCCTCGACTATTATTAGCCCCCTGTTCCATTTTCTGTCTTACCTAAACTCTGACTCCCACACGTTTGTGATAATCTCCACCTTTGACAAGACCTCCTGATATATGTTTCACTTGACCTTGGATATTGGTATCATAATATGTACATATATATTTATGCCATGCAAATAAATGCAGTCATTCTGTATCTGTCTCTCTCCTTCTGGCTAATTTCGCTCAACATAATCTTCTCCATGTCCATCCATTTATAGGCAAATTTTATAACTTCATTTTTCCTAACAGCTGCATAGTATTCCATTGTGTAGATGTACCAAAAGCTTCTTTATCCAGTCATCGATTTTCGGGCACTCTGGTTGCTTCCAGATTCTGGCTATTGTGAATAATGCTGCTATGAACATAAAAGTAGGGATGGTGTTTCCGCTGCGTATTTTTGGTTTCCCAGAGTAGATTCCCAGGAGTGGTATGGCTGGGTCAAATGGGGAGTTCAATTTCTAGTCTTTGGAGGAAAGTCCATATTGTTTTCCAGAAAGGCTGTACCAGCCGGCATTCCCACCAACAATGGATGAGTGTCCCCTTTCCCCACATCCACGCCAGCACTTGTTGTTCTTGCTCTTTTGAATATGTGCCAGTCTCTGTGGTGTAAAGTGGTATCTCATTGTTGTTTTGATTTGCATCTCTCTGATGATTAGTGATGATGAGCATTTTTTCATATGTTTTTTGGCCATTCGAATTTCTTCCTTGCTGAAGTTTCTGTTCATTTCTTGTCCCCATTTTTTGATGGGGTTGTTTGTTTTCTTCTTGTAAAGTTCTACCAGTGCCTGATATATCCTGGATATTAACCCCTTATCAGATGGGTATTGGGTGAATATTCTTTCCCATTCTGTGGACTGCTTTTTGTATCTTAGTCACTGTTTCTTTTGAGGTGCAGAAGCTTTTTAGTTTCATGTAGTCCCATATGTTTATCTTTTCTTCTAGTTGCTTTTGTTAGTGATGTTTCACCTTTGAAGATGCCTTTAGCTTCAATGTCGTGGAGGGTTTTTCCTATATTTTCTTCAATGTACTTTATGGATTCAAGTCTGATATTGAGATCTTTAGTCCATTTTGATCTGATTTTTGTGCATGGTGTTAGACACAGGTCCAAATTCATTTTTTTTACATGTTGCTGCCCAGTTTTCCCAACACCACTTGTTGAAGAGGCTTTCCTTACTCCATTTTAGACTCATTGCACCTTTATCAAAGATTAAATGATCATGTGTTTGAGGTTGGGTGTCAGGATACTCAATTCTATTCCATAGGTCCACAGGTCTGTTTTTATTCCAATACCATGCTGTTTTAATTACTACTGCCTTGTAGTACAGTTTGAAGTTGGGAAAGGTGATGCCTCCCATCTTCTTTTTTCCCGAGGATTGCTTTAGCTATCCTTGGGGGGTTTATTGTTCCATACAAATTTCAGGAGCGTTTGGTCAATTTCTTTGAAGAATGTCATCGGTATCCTTATAGGGACTGCATTGAATCTGTACAGAGCTCTAGGGAGTATTACCATTTTGACAATGTTGATTCTCCCCATCCATGAACAGGGAATGTGTTTCCATTTCCTTGTGTCCTCTTTTATCTCTTGGAGCAGTGTCTTGTAGTTTTCTTTGTACAGGTCCTTTACATACTTGGGTAAGTTGATTCCTAGGTATTTGATTTTCTGTGGCACAATTGTGAATGGAATTGTTTCCTTAATATCCCTTTCTTCTGTTTCGCTATTTGTATATAGGAAAGCCACTGACTTTTGGGTGTTGATTTTGTATCCTGCCACTCTACTATATGCGTCTATTGTTTCTAGGAGTTTTTTTGGTAGAGAGTTTAGGGTTCTCTAGGTATAATATCATGTCATCTGCAAATAATGATAGCTTGACTTCTTCCTTGCCTATCTGGATGCCCTTGATGTCCTTTTCTTCTCTGATTGCTATGGCAAGTACTTCCAGTACTATATTGAATAAAAGAGGTGAGAGGGGGCAACCTTGTCTTGTCCCTGATCTCAGGGGAAGGCTTTCAACTTTTCCCCATTTAGAATGATGCTTGCTGTGGGCTTTTGGTAGATGGCTGTAACTATCTTGAGGAAAGTCCCTTCAATTCCCATTTTCTGGAGCGTTTTAATCATGAACGGGTGCTGGATCTTGTCAAATGCTTTTTCTGCGCTCTATTGAAAGGATCATATGGTTTTTATTTTTTCTTTTATTGATATGATGTATTATGTTGATTGACTTTGCGAATGTTGAACCATCCTTGCATTCCCGGGATGAATCCTAACTTGGTCATGATGTATAATCTTCTTGATGAGTCTTTGGATTCTGTTTGCTAGTATTTTGTTGAAGATCTTAGCATCCGTGTTCATCAGGGATATTGGTCTGTAGTTTTCTTTCTTTGTGTTGTCTCTCCCTGCTTTGGGTATCAGGGTGATATGTGCCTCGTAGAAGCTGTTTGGGAGTGTTTCTGTTTCTTCTATTTCCTGGAAGAGCTTGAAAAGGACTGGCAGTAGGTCCTCCTTAAAGGTTTGGTAGAGTTCACTAGGGAATCCGTCTGGACCTGGGCTTTTGTGTTTGGGCAGACTTTTAATTACTGTTTCTATTTCCTCGATGGTGATGGGTTTATTCAGGTATTGGAGGTCTTCTTGTTTCAGCCGTGGGAGGTTATAGGACTTCAGGAATTGATCCATTTCTTCTAGATTCTCATGTTTCACGGCATACAGGCTCTCAAAGTAATCTCTGATGATCTTTTTGATTTCTGTGGTTTCTGTTGTGATGTCACCCTTTTTATTTCTGATTCTGTTTATTTGGGTTTCTCTTTCCCTGTCCTTACAAGTCTTGCCAATGGTTTGTCAATCTTGTTTATTTTTTCAAAAAACCAGCTCTTGGTTTCATTAATCTTTTGGATTGTTTTTTTGGTTTCCAACTCATTGATTTCCCTCTCTAAGTTTTATTATTTCCTTTTTTTCTGCCTGGGTTGGGCTCCTTTTGTTGGTCTTTTCTAATGTCTTCAGCTGTGTAGTCAGGTTATTTATGTGGGCCCTTTCTTGTTTCCTGATGAATGCTTGCAGAGCTATAAACTTCCCTCTTAACACGGCTTTTGCCGTGTCCCACAAGTTCTTATAATTGGTATCTTCATTTTCATTTATTTCCAGAAATCTTTGGATTTCCTGTTTGATTTCTTCTATGACCCATTTGTTGTTCAGCAGTGAGCTGTTCAGTTTCCAGGTGTTTGGTTTGACTCCCTGTTTTTGCGTACGGTTAACTTCCATTTTCAGTGCATCATGGTCTGAAAAGATAGTTGACACAATTTCTATCTTTTTAATTTTATTGAGGTATGCTTTGTGGCTCAGCATGTGGTCTATCTTGGAGAATGTTCCATGTGCACTAGAGAAAAATGTGTATTCAGCTTTTTTGGCATGAAAAGCCCTGTATATATCCACTAGCTCTCTTTCTTCCATTTCTTCCTTCAGGTCCAATATTTCCTTGGTGAGTTTCAGTCTTGTTGATCTATCCATCGTTGATAGAGCAGTGTTGAAGTCTCCAACTATTATTGTGCTACTGTCAATGTCTTCTTTGAGGTCTCTTAGCAGTTGTTTTATGTATTTTGCTGACCCCTCATTGGGTGCATATATGTTTAGTAGTGTAATTTCTTCCTGGTGTACATAGAACTCACAGTTGCAACCTACAATAGTCATAATGGTAAAAGCAACGCAAAATTCCATCAAGCTCTGTGAGTGAAGTCACTGGTCCAGATGAGTCAAGCAATACCAATGAGTTGCATAACCTATCTGAAAAAGAATTTCGGAAAGAACTGTTAAGGATTCAAAAGGAATTCAAAGAAGCAATGGAATGCAAAATCTATAAAATACAAGAGGACATGATAGCAGAATTGAGGAAAATGCAAAGGGAAATGACAGGTATTAAAAATGAGGTAAATGAAATAAAAAACACAGTGGAAGGCCATCATAGCAGAATAATAGCTACTGAAGAAAGAATTAGTGATCTCGAAGACGGAGTTCCAAAGATTCTGCACACAACACCAGAAGATAGAAAAAAGGCTCACAATTACCGAACAGACAACAAGAGATAATCGGGATGAAGCCAGAAGAAACAACATACGGATCATTGGGGTCCCAGAAGGGCAAGAAGAAAACCCTGATGAAGAAGAAACTGTCAAAGCCATAATTGCTGAAAAGTTCCCGGAACTAAAGAATGCTTGCCTCAAGATCCAAGAGGCCCGTAGAATACCAGCTAAAAGAAACCCCAACAAGAATACTCCAAGACACATCTTAATAAAAATGACAAAAACTATAGATAGGGATAGAATACTGAAAGCAGCAAGATCAAAAGAAGGAAATCACATACAAAGGAACATCTCTAAGATTTACAGCAGACTTCTCTGATGAAACACTCCGAGCCCGAAAACAATGGTGGGATATTGCCAAAAGGCTCAATGAACTGCAGGCTTCACCGAGAATTCTTTACCCGGCCAGGCTCACATTCAGATATGAAGGAAAGATACACAACTTCATAGATAAGCAACAACTCAGGAACTTCATGGACTCAAAACCAACTTTAAAAGAAGGACTGAAGGGTCTACTCTAATGCGACCAAACCCATAAGCACAACAAAACAAAAAGAAAGATGGCACAAAATCCAATGACAATAATCTCTCTCAATGTCAATGGTCTAAATGCACCAATTAAGAGACACAGAGTGACAAAATGGATTAAAAAATTGAACCCAACATTCTGCTGTCTACAAGAAACGCATCTGAATAAGCAGAACAAACACAGACTCAGAGTCAAAGGTTGGAAGACCATTCTCCATGCAAACAACTCCTCCAAAAAGGCTGGTGTGGCCATATTAGTATCAGATAATATAGACTTCAGGCTGAAAAAGGTTAGAAGGGACAACGAAGGCCACTTCTTATTAATTCTCCAAGAATTTTTACAAGGCTTCAGTAGTCTCTTTCTAACCCAGTTGCCCCCTGGTGTCTGCTCTGAGTTTGAGGAGAGACAATTCACTTGTCTTATTCCTTTCATTCCTTCTCCAGGCAGTTCCATCCTGACTGGAACGCATGGACTGGCTTCTTTAGGGGGAAAAGGGGGTGGAGGATGAAAAACTCACTTGAGACAGCAGGAAGGACACAGAGATGACTTCAGTCCTCCGGGGCACCTCTCCTTACCTTGCCTCTAAAGATCATGCTCTGGCATTGTATTATAAATGGCGCTAAAAGTCTTATTCTTGTTCATTTTAGCAAAATGTTGGTTGAGCTCTTTATCAAGGGCTGACAGGTCAGTGTCAATGGAAGGTGCCGAACATATTCCTCACTGCAGTGGGAACCTGCAGCCTGGAGAGACTGTGCTTACCATTTGTCATTTCTTGGCAGCTCCCACCTAGCTATGCAGCCTGTCAGTTCACAGTGGAACACCTCCAACTTCTGTGACCTTCACGAGTCACATGAAAAAATGATTGACTGGCCAAGTCCAGTACTACATGGCCATTGAACATTGAGGCTGTTGTGAGAATCTAGTTGTGCTGACTGAGCTGGAAGGGGTCTGGGGAGGAAGTGAATGCAGAAAGCTGTAGGCATGGGAAAATTCTGAAATATTTCTGCTTTTAAAGGCCACTACCAGAAGGCTAAAGATCTCAGGAAGACATCAGCTCTGGAACTTCCATGATAGAACATCAGGGTGCCACTTTGACTGGAAGGAGGGGCTATAAGACAACTATAATAGAACAATCACCTAGAAGGCATTTTTTGAAGGGGTCTCCCAAGCAGTGCTCAGAGGACCTAGAATCACTTTCACTGAAACTCAGTTACCCAGTCCTGAAGTTAAAGTACTTGGCTGCTGATATGGTGCTTCTTAGGCCCTATGCTCCCAGCAGATACAGGAGCACCCCAGTGACGCTCAGTAGGCACCAGGGCTATATTGGGTTGTGCTTAGGAGGTCATGTGGTGCCAAGGATGGAACTCAGAGTCTACTCCATACTTACAGAATGAAGTTTTGGCCCTTCAACGTATTTCTCCTACCCCATAGATTATTTTTAAAACCTAGATCATTTACTGTGGTGGCTTATGGAAGCCTTATTTTCTGGTGGAGAAAAGGTGGCAATTTACCACAATAAACTCAATCGGATTGGCACCTTCACTACCCACTTTCCACTCCC
The DNA here is from genome assembly GCA_021461705.1 of Cryptotis parvus. NCBI lineage: Eukaryota > Metazoa > Chordata > Mammalia > Eulipotyphla > Soricidae > Cryptotis > Cryptotis parvus. The sequence continues at coordinate 7,101 of JAJIBD010021475.1, forward strand.
CATCCAGCAGGGGTTAGTTACAGAAAATGAAACAAATAAACACAAGACTGTTAAGGCTTAAGAGTCACCTGGGCAACCTTGGGAGAGCTCACAGGCTGGTCATTTATTTAATACAACATTGCTCCCACACATTGGTCTCAGCACATGAGCATTGCTTACATTTACGGAGACTCTAAGGAGTCTCTTAGTGAGCACATCAAAATTCACTCGGGACATTAAGAGCAGCTGCTTGGATATTTAGCATTACCAATCAGCAGGCACCCTTAAAGCATAAAGTGTGGCACTTTCTTTTTCTATTCTTTTCTTTGTTGCCCTCTATGTGCAAAAAATCCCTAAACTTCCACTCTTGCTTGGAATTTGCAGCCCTGTTATATTATTAAAAAAAAAACAACAACCTTAAAACTGTTTTACCCAGGGACTATCCAAACAATGTGTTTTTGTTGGTGGGATGGAGAGGGGGTTTCCCCTAAGAAAATTATTCTACTTACGGAACTACCCACTTCCCCTGCTAAGACCACAGGGAAGAACATCAATGAAATTCCCCTGGCTCCAAATTCTCTGACTTCTGAGTGTATGAAAAGCACCAACAGGAGAATGGAGAACAAGATAAAAGGAGAAGCCAAACAATTCTCTCTTATTCTATTGTGGGCAGCATTTCAGGCAGTCTGCATCTCTTCTGTGAATCCAGCCTCTAGTGAATACCCCCTGCTAGAGTAAACTTTCCCCTGGAGTAAGGCAACATGGCCCCTCCTCGCACGGTGGTATAATAAAATTTTTAATTAAAAGTATTAAAATAAAATAAGAGAAATGTAAGCCAAAAAAAAATGAAGGCAGGGGGCCACAACAGGCAGCTTAAGTGAGGGGAAGGAAAGAGATGGTTACTTTCTCCCCTATCCACCTCTCCAACCCGGGGTCTTCTGGGAAGGCTATGACTGGTAAAGTCTGCGCATGAGCCCTTGTGTGCCACGGGCCAGATCCCTTCATACCCAGAGATGGCTGTCTAGCCACACCTGATGTCTGCTTGTTCTTCTTGGCATGGCAGTTAATCCCCGTCACCCAATTTCCCTGGGAGCTGCAGACTCAGGCTGCAGTGAAGAACTGCTCTTTGCAGGAAAGGATAACCAGTCCTACGCCTTACCCAGACAGTACAGGTCTTTGTCTTCTCACAAAAAAAAAATAATTTCAGGAGTAGAGGAGCAATGAATCAAAAGAGATTTTACTTGGAGGTTTTTAGAGGGGGAAGGAGGAAGAGAAAGTGAGAGAACACAAGCTTCTCTAAAGACAAGAGAGCCCCAGTACACATCTCAAAAGGAGAGATGCAGGAAACACATGTGCTTGGGCACCACATGTGCTTCGGCCACATTGATTCAAGCAGAGCATGGGCTCGGGCAGCATATGCATGCCCTACCTTTGTTCAAGGCAGCTTTTATGGCTGCAGCCAGCTATGGGAACTGGTGTGGGGATAGGGAGCGGGTGGGTGGGGGATGGTAGCATTTGGTGGCAGTAGGGTGGGACTGGTGTTGAACAATGAATGCTTGTGACAACTGCACTACAATCTGTAAATCACAGTATTTTCACTTGTATCACTTGTCTTCCCATTGTTCATTGATTTCCTTAAGCAGGAGCCAGCAACGTCTCATTGGTTGGGAATGAGGTCCATTATTGTTACTGTTTTTGGCATATCGAACTCACCACGGGTAGCTTGCCAGGCTCTGCCATGGCTCTTTTCTATGTCAGACCATCAACCATCCAGAGCCCAAGGGACAGAGCCCTGGGTGTAGATAAGCCTCTCTCCTGTTTGCCACTTGTCGATGCAGCCAGGCACCACAGCCATACCTGCAACACCCCGAGGGGCAGATATTACACAGTATTTTAGTAAAAAAAAATTCCCTCCACCTCTCTCCAGTCTAGAGTTGTTTAGAGCTCTCTATATCTGCTCATACTAGGTTTTTCATCTTCTATTTGTTATTTCAGCTTTCCTATGATAAAGAATATTTATTCCCCTCTGGTAGTCCCCTCTACTGAATATGTTTTCCAGGCCATACCTTGGCATAGTCTTTTCCCAGTCATATCTTGACATAACCACTAAACCAAAATGGACTTGAGGGCAGACATACAAAAGGAGAAGGGCTTAGAACAATCAACCGTAGTTAGTATCTTTCTTTTTTTTTTGTTTGTACTTTTCCCCAATATTCTTTTTTTAAGTATTTTATTATACCACCGTGAGATATACAAATAAAAGATATACAATTAAAAAGTTCATGTTTGGGTTTTGGTCATACAGTGTTCCAGCACCCGTCCCTCCACCAGTGCCCATCTCCCACCACCAACACCCCAGGTTCCCTCCCCTCTTCCCCAGCCCACCTCCATGGCATGTTTCCACCGTACACGTGGCCTTCTTCTGAAAGAGAGGCACTTGGGTCACAAACATGAGGAATTCCTGTTACCCCAGGAATCTTATTAATTTTGTGCCATGTTATATCTAGCTCTCTTCTTTTCAAGGGTGTATGGCCTGCTAAAGAACAGAAGTGGTTATTGGTGAGAGATGAGAGGGAGGAGGAAGACAAGCTCCTCCTTTGGGAAGTCTCAAGAAGGGGCCTGAGTCCAGGCAAAGATGACAGAGCAAGGAAAGCAAGTGCTTCCTGCTAGGCTCAGGTCCATCATTTCATAGTCCAATCCCAGTCTCAGCCTCTTTGCTGGTAATGAGTACTGGAATGACAACTTGTCCTAACTTCAGAAAAACATAGCTCAAGGCGAGAGTTCACCAACTGCTCTCTCACACAGCAAGATAATGATACCTCTAATTAAGACTTCTTTTAAATTACATGTATGTATGTTAAGTTCCTAATGTGAGAATGAACAAATCTTTGAGGAACTATGAACCGTAGCCCTACCTCAAAAAAGGCCTCCATTTTGGCCAGAGAGATGAACTATCTGAAGAATCGGATGAGGCCAACTTCATTCAGCATCAGGATGAGGGCGTAAGGAAAGCAGGTAACAGTGAGGACTTACACATATTGAGTCATGACTAGAGTTAGATACACCATGCACTAAGAACTTTATATATTATCTCACTCTCTCATGCCACAAATCTCAGTATTTTCATATCATCAGTCTTATATAGCAAAAATCTGAGAATAAATGCTACAAAATCACATATTTAGAAATTAGTAGAGCTGGGAGACCCGGATAGAGTAGAACTGGGATTACTAGCCAATGTTTCAGATTCATGCTCCATCACCCTGAGCCTGTGCCCTTTACCAACATTGTTAAATAAAGTAGCAGAGACTGGACTCAGTCTTAAATACCTTGAGGAGGAGCAGAACTGGGACATCAAGTGAGCAATGACTGAGGAATATTGATCTGGTACTGTCAGAGAAAGATGAAGACCAGGAGAAGAGTTAGTACACTGTGCTAACATCCTGGGTAGGATGTCCTGGACTGAAAAGAAAAGAGTGTGCAGGAGACATAGTTGATGGAAAGTTTACCAGGCAAACACAGGTAACAAAGATGAATTGAGAGAATTAATGAATCCCTAGTGACTCATAATTTGAACCTGACTGTCAGCTTGAAAATAGTTACCATTCCCAGTTTAAAATTGAATGTCTACACCGTCTCCTCGTAACTCATCAATTTTAAGAAGAAAGTTCTATAGGTATTAAACGAAAAGATAAAATTTTATTTGTTTATTTTAAGGGTAAAAATGGCTTTAACAATTCCTCCAGATGCTAGGGAAGCAGTGCCAGTTATATAGGCTCTGGTGGTTAAAGGAGTGATTGTGTTTAGGTTTAGGCAGATGTATTGGAATACCAGTAGGTTCCAGAAAAGGGTAACCTAGGTCTAGGGGTAGGATCTTGAGGACAACTGTGATGAGAGGGAGGACATCTATTAAATTGTGGTTCTGAACTCACCAGAAAATAACTAAGGTAAGGTAGGCAGGTAAATCTGTGGGCAGTATACCTACCAGAATGGTAACAAATACATGAGTATACATTCACTTATTTAAGCAGTGTGAGGATTCATCAAGCTATATATCTATGATTTCCCTCGATTTCCTTGGAAACTAAGAATCAGTATGGTGAAGTTACATGAGTATCACCAGATGTTGGTGTTCATTTCTAACATGATGTTGTAGTCACCTATTTCCCTGCATATCTCCACCTGATGGACAACTCACTGGATACAGTTCTCTGAATATCAGTCCAGTCTCTTACATGAAACAGATCCTGAATAAGGTCAAAGAACATATGGCATGTTGATAAGAGGTCTTATCATTGTATAGTAATCAAGACACATTTTCAATTTGGTAATTTTACTATTGGAAAGTTTGGCACTGAAAATTTAAGGATCATTTCCATACAGGCTTCAACTCTTTTGGGTCTTCCTAGAAACCAATGACTGCTTGCACAGACTTGCTTTATTCTTCAGTTCTAAGTCCCATCTCTGAATATATTATTTCTCTTACAAACAATAAAAAGCTATCAGCCACTTTGAATTGAAAAGCTAATGGAAAGTTGTTAATGTCAGTTCAATCTGGGTGACAATGGTGATCATGCTGTTGCTGCTACTTTCTGCTTGTCTTTATATATTTTTTATGTTGCACCTATACTATTTTCAATCAGAACAGCATAAGTAATCACACTTTGGGGTTTCAGTTGGAACAAACAAAGGTAGTACTGACAAACAAGTTAGCAGAAGGAGCATGGATGAACCATATTGAAATATAGACAGCTCATGATTGTTCAGGAAAGCACAAGCATTGCTCTGCTGGTGTTTAAGAGCTTCAGAGGAAAGAGTGTGGTTTCTTGAGAAATATTTTTCTGAACTTCCTGCTCTTGTCCATTGTCATCAAAGTCAAGGAAAGGATTGATGACTATGTATGTAGATGACAACCAAGATTCATATTTGTCAATTGGTCAATGACTGCTTCCTAATCCTAGTGGACCCAGTACTTTCTTTAACCCTGATCTTGCTAACACAGCCAAAATTTCACCAGGATAAGGTCTCACATTTTGTGGGACCCTATGGAAAAAATGAAGACATATTATTAGTAAAGAATGGTTTTAATTGTATAATTTTTGTGCTTTTCTGTACATTATGTAATACCTCAAAACTATATGAACACTTAGCTCACAAGTGGGATCACGTTCTCTAGATGTTAATATGGCATAAGGATTTTGTCCTTTTTGGGGTGGGAACACATATAGTGATGCTCAGGGGCTATTCTCAGCTTTCTGCTTGAGAGTTGATCCTGGTAGCGCTCAGTGGACCAAAAAGTGCAAGGGGATCAAAACCAAACCTCCTGCATGCAAAGAATAGACTCACCCTATCAAACTATCTCTCCTATCCTATATATAATTTTTTGTATCAAAATGACAGGAGCACTGCACAAAACTATCTTAACTGTTTTCATTTTACCTTTTTGCTGTATATGCAAATATTCTCTTAGCACCCTCTACCTCCAGGTAACTTCAGTTTCCAGATATAATACTGGAAAGAAAAAAAAGCATAAATGTATGGCTGAAACCCAAATATGAACAATTTTGTAATTGTTCACTTGATCACTTGACTTCCTGTTGATCATCGATTTGCTCGAGCGGGCACCAGTAACATCTCAATACGTCCTGTCACATGCTAGATAGCCCAAGGGCATCTGACCAATCCAGGAACATAAAGAGTCTCAAACCATTCCATCAAGTCATGGGAATGAGGTCTATAATTGTTACTGATATTTGGCATATCAAATATGACACTGTTAGCTTGCCAGTCTCTGCCATGCAGGTGGGATACTCTTGTAGTCAACTCTAATTTCGAGCATTTATTGATAAACCATGCGACCACAAAGTGACCAGCGTGAGCCAGGCTGTGATCAGCTCTTCTGCTGTTTGGAGCTCTGACTAGAGGGAGTCCAGATGTGGAAAATGGCAGCCCTCATGATGTGGGGGTTCCTCTGGCTTCTTGAGAGGCTCTGCTGGGGTGGTGGGCCAGGGCTAGAACCTGCCATCCCTTCCGGGTACCTCGTGATCAGCTGGGCACAAGGGAGAGCAGGTAGCAGCTCTGCTCCGTGTGTGTGAGTTTCTGGATCGGCATACCTGGGCTGGACTTGAAAAAGACTGCTGCAGGTTGGGTTGCTGACGAGCCGGGCTGTGATCAGCTCTTCTGCTGGGTGGAGCTCTGACGAGAGGGGAGACCAGATGTGAAAAATGGTGGCCCTCATGGTGTGGGGGTTTCTATGGCTTCTTGTGAGGCTCTGCTGGGGTGTAAAAAATTACAATTTTGTAATTGTTAAAAAATAATAAAGAATTTAAAAAAAGAAAAAGGAAGTATATGTTTTATTGTCTTTCTCTATTCTCTGGGTCATCATTTTCAGTTAATGAAGGGACATCAGACAGATAAGAATGGACAGGACAGAGTGTGTAGATCATTTGTGCTTCGTAGGAAACCACTGTCATCTTTCTGAATCAGAGGCAACTTGATTTGAAAGCAAAGTGTGACTTCTCAGTTGTCAGCATCTCTAATCAACACCTCTAATCACATCTGCAGTACAGTTATTCACCTTGAACTCGGTTTCAAATGACTCCCAAGCACTGCAGGTCCATGAAAGTTTTGTGCTCAAGGGCCATCTCAAACACTATACGCAATACTTGCAAATGCTCGGACCAGGGACAGAGATGGATACTCATACTAAGTACATCTCCTCTTATCACACACAGGCTCCATTGTCCAGTGGAGTTATGTGCAAAACACATATTATAAATCCAAATTATTCAAGATAGCAATGACAGGACACTAAACTTAGGATGGTCCCTCTGAAGACAGAGTCTAGTGTGACTGCATGGGCTGTGGGGATGTATCAGACCAGCACTGTTCCCACTGTGCATGCTGTGGCAGATACACAAAGCCAGCCCTAGAGAGTTACCGAAGTCCTTTAGTTCCAGACTGTCCCTTCCTGGACTCCTGGCCTATTTCTCCCCCCTTCCTCATACCCTGGTTCTTAGTACCTAGAACATTACCTTCATATCCTTATCTGTGTTTCTAAACATCCCAGTTTCTGGCCTCCGTAGCAAGTCAGATCCATGCTTGAGTCTTGGTACCAGATATGGGCATTTCTATGTCAAGGATAGGAACCTGTTCTTGACTTTTCCATCACAGAAACCATCAACTGTGTCAGCATTACCCTCCCTGAGCACCACCAACCCCAAGTCAAGTCAGGAGATTCAGACACCAGTGTTGAGAACTAAAGCTAACATCTGCATGTATCTTCTGACTGTTTTTCCTTTTCCTATCACTTCCCTAAAACTGTACTTCTAAAGATGATATGACAAACCCCAAAATCATCACATCCTATTTTCATAATCACTGTGGTGCAATTGCTACAATTGATGAGTCAATTTCTTCTCAAAAATCATCTCCCCTGACTTCCAATAAACAGAACTATCTTTTTTCTATCATTTCTTTAAGTGTATTTTAGAGGTTGTTTCTCTCTTCATGCTCCTACTTGGTAGGTTTCCTTTACAACTTCCTGATTAGCCATTAACTGCTCTTCACTTTCCTTTTAAAATGGTTTGAGGGTCTCCCAAGTAGTGATTAAGGGTTTATAGACTAAAAAATGACCAACCAGGGCCCAGGCTAATTGGTTTAAAGGTTAGCAGGCAGTGCTGGGGTCGACCAATGGGTTGCGTCCATCTGTACTGAATGGATGTACCACACACAGAGGGATCAAACTCTGGAGCTCTAGAAGAGAAGCATGCCCTCCAGCCCTTTGAGCTATCTCCTCAGCCCCTTTCCTACTTCTTCATTCCTGTCCCTCCCATCTTTTGGATGACAACTTTCTCTGTTAGATTATTTTCTTCTTAATCTAAAGACACTTTTAGTTCTCTTATCTGTAAGACATTGAGACTGAATATGGCACCAATTTGAACAATGTCTTTCCTCACAAACCAACTCTCCCTCCTCACAAACCAATTCTCTATCTTATGAAAATAGGATGTGACAATTTTTGGATTTGTCATATCATCTTTAGAAGTATAGTTTTAGGGAAGTGATAGAGTTGGATTGTGAGGAAAGATATTTAAACCAACACTCCTCTTATTATATTGATAATTTAAAAAGGTGAAAACAAGTACTCATCATTTTGAATTGAACACATTTTCATAGTGCCCTCAGCACTGTGTTGAAACCACTGGACCACAGCTGGCAGGGCTAAGGAGGTTATGTGGAGCCAGAAATCCAAACCAGGGATCTGTGCTTGTCAAACAGGCATTTCAGTCATTTGTGCTATGTTTGAACAACCTGGGTTGGAACTTTATAATGATGGCCATAAAGGGTTATTAAATTGCATGGAAAGGGGGAAGACTGTGTTCATATTTGCACTTAGAAAATATTTCTGGAAGTTTCATGGAGAACAGATTGGGATATGGTAAGGTGGGCTAGAGGGTCATTTAAGAGACAACTGCAAAAATTCAGGCAAAGAAATTGAATCGGTGACCCATAAGGAGGGAATAGTGAGCAGAGACTATGTGGTGGCAGAAATAATATGATGGAATAAAAGAAGCACTGTTTGGATTTGTACACTGATTGGAAACCTAGGCTCAGGGAGAAAGGAAAGTGAAAATCCACTCCCAGGCCTCTTTTGGCAATAAATGTTCTAGTACTGTCATTTTCTGGGGTGAGAGCAGGAAAGGAAAATGTGGACTGGAAGAAAATGATGCTGAATTTCAGAGACCTGGTAGGCATCTAAAAGCAACCGGGTGTATCAATCTAAGCCCCTAAAGACAGATTTGAGCTGGAGATATGGACTAGAGAAGCAGGAATTATTCCCAGAGAAATCAGTGATGAAAGAAAAGTCTGAAGCATTAACATTTAATGAGAGACTGGGGAGGTTGCCTAAATAGGATTAATCAGAGACATAGGAGAAAAGCTTGGGGCGAATGATCTTTGGATGCCCAAGAAAGAGTCTAGTACACAAGGAATCACTGGCTACATAAACAAACAAAGGTCAAATTGGATAATAACTAAAGCATCAGAGAACAGTTCTGGTGATGCTGGGGTCTGAGGGAGGGATGGAGGAGAAGTGAAATTATAGGACACCAAAGAAATAGAAAATGAGGAAATGAATATAGACAAATAGAACCAATGTTTTGTGGCAGCTAAATGGGACATCATATTAGAGGAGAGCTTTATTTGCTTGGGATAGAAATTGTTTAAGTAGCTTTAAGTACCAACAAAAGAAGGGAGAGAGAGAGAGAGAGGAGGAAGGGGCACGAGGAGGAAGGGGCACGGGGCGGGGGGAAGGAGAGGGGAGAGGAGAAGGAAAGAGAGGATTGAAAAACAATTTTTAAAGATTTTTCATATTTATTTATTTAATTTGGTTTGGGGGCCAATCTAGCAGTGCTCGGGCCTTAATCCTGCCTCTATGCCCCCACTAGGATTCCTCCTAGTGGGAATCAAGGGACCATGTAGGATGCTGGGAATTGAACCAGGGTCAGATGTAGGCAAGGCAAGTGCTTTACTTGCTGTACATGTCTCTTATCCCCATATTGGCTTATTTATTTATTTAGGAGGGCATTAGTCCTTTTTTTTCCCTTCACCTCCCCTACCCTTTGCCTCTAGGAGAATAAACAACATGAAATCCAGTAAAGACAAGTGAATTTTCTAAGATTATATGTCAGGAGAATAAGAGAGACAAGTTTAAACTCTGGCTTTGCACAAAGACAGTAAAGCTTCAGGAAGGAAAAATAGCAGCTCTGTTCATAGTCTCCCTTGAGTTTAGGACCGAGCCAAGGTATGGCGATAACTGCGCTCCCAACTCCCCACTCCCAACTGGAGGAAGAAGAGCCAATTCCATGGCTCTTATCAGGCTCAACTGAGCTGCAGCTTTAATGAGCAGCAGCAATCTGTTATTTTTCCTCTTGTTTGCCTGGCAAGTTGCTCTTTTAATTCAATTGAGAGAGGAAGAAGGAGATAAATATTAAAAGCACACATCAAGGGACAGCAGCAGGCTGGGAGACAGGGAGTGCCTCAGTATGCAGGGACAGAGACAGTTTGACACAAGGAAGGATGCTTTGCCTGAATGCGCTTGTCTCTGACAGGCCTGCCCCGGGGAATGATGCTCACAGCTCCACTTTGGGGAGGGGGTGTTTCTAGAATTGTCTGAACTTCTAGCTTGGCTCATCTGAGAGAATCTGAGAGAATGACAGTAGGAAGAAAGCAACTGCTGTGTTACTGAGACAGTCAGAGAATAAATTTTTCAGGAGGAGGGAATGAAGCAGCGGAGGATTTCTATAATAGGGCATCTCGTTAGACAACGTTAAGGGTCAGGAGACGTTGCTCAGAGGTAGAGAACTTGCCTTGCCTATGTGATGCTCTGGGTTAAATTCCTGGCACTGAAAAAAGTATTAAGTCCCATTGGTCTGGTATGGACTGGGCTTTAAGAAAGATAGATGGAGACTGTCTCAATGTCTAGAATACTAACATTTTCTTTTAGTCCTCTTCTCTTCTTTCCAGCCAAACCCATAAATGCAGGAACTGTTACTCCTAAAGAGCAGGAACTGTTACTCCTAATCTTACCAGAATCTTGAAATAACATGCATATGTTAAAGGGAAGGGAGAATAGGGAAAATGGTTAATTTTGCTTCTTCTTTTCCCAATTATTTCAGATGCTTGACACTGCTGGAGTGAGACCCTCATGGCATCTGTCCCACCTCCTGGGCAATTTCTACTTCTGTCCCAATAACAGTATCTTTTCAAGGTAGTAGAGACAAAGTCTCAAAATAGTTTTTCTGTGGCTCTTTCTATAAACAAATTTGAAAGCTTTTAAATAAAGAGCCGTAACTCTCCGTAAGAGTTTGACCCCCTTTTCTATGTATTTTTCTCCCAGATACTAGACAAGTAGCTCAACTGTGGCTAATAAACTCCACTGAGTCAAAAAGACTATTCATAACCACAAACATCTCCTTCTTATGCTCCCCTTCTTTGCCTGGTTATTCTTTCAGGCAATATCACTGTTGAGGAGGGAATGGGGTAGGTCACCAGTCTCTCAATTTCCCAGGGTCAGAACTAATATCTAAGCTCAGAGACACAAGAAGAATCAGTATTTGAGAGAAGCTGGGCTCAGGCTAAAAGGTTGGTAGAGCTAGGCTGATACCAATGCTGCAGTAGCCCTGAAGACTGCTTCTGTGGAAGCCACCATTTTTGATGACAAGGGTTAGTCAGATCTGTAATAAAGGTGAGAGTTATAAGCTGGGGGCTCAGGAGCTAAGTTCTTTATTCCTGTGTGACTGCCTGGAGCTCCATGCTTGGAGGGCCAAGCATGGCCCTCGTAGGGCCAAGCATTGTCATAGGGCCAATATTATTTCTGTCTCTGCTCTCTATAATACATTTCTATCGCTATTGAAGAGAACCAATTCGTTTGATGATTTTCTATCTTGCTACCAAGCTCATATCCTAAAGGGGAAGAGGAAGACATGGAGGGTGGTGGAACTGGAGCACCAAACAATTGGTTTTAGGCTGCTAAGGCCACTGGCTCCAGGAAGGGTCACTTCAGTTCCTCTAAAGCCCCTTCAGCAGGTGAGCCCAGGTCAGCCCAGCCAAAGCACTTCTTTCATCTCCTCTTCCCCATGGTCCATAGGCAGAACCTGGATTCTCTGAAGGTTATAGATGCAAGGGAGAACCTGTAGGAAGAGTCCGTAGGAGAATATAAAACTCAGTAATTATTCAAAATATTCCAGGGGCCCAATACACTATGGAGTAACTGGTCACATGCTTGCATAAGGGCATTTTGCCGTAGTAATCATCAGCACACAGACAAGATGACCAAGAGTGTATTTTTCTAGTGTTGGAATAATTGGGGCCAGATAAGAATAGAAATGTGCAAATAAAGGAAAATGCCCTCTTCCCCAGCAATTAAGTGACCAATTTTGATAAGTGACAAAAATCTGGAATCATGAGGTGATGGCAGCTAAGAACTGGTTATTCATTTTTCAAATGTCTGAAAAATCAATAACCAATTCAGTCATTTTCATGAAAACCCCTCTATGGGTTCTGCTTGTGCCACTTCTATTTCTCTCAGGAAAGGAGCAGTACTGCTCCTCTTTCTCTCCCCTGGCTGGGCCAGCCCTAAGAATTCCACAGAGACGACAAGAAAGCTTAGAGACCTGCATGCTCTAGGGTTGAAGCTCGATTCAGACCTGAGAATGGAGATAGAATTTCTCTCCTGTCCACTACAACTTACCATTAGCTTCCAGCTAGGCTCCATGTTCTTTTCTAGTTGTAGAAATGTTGCAAAAGCTAGGACCCGTGAGTAGCTATTCAAGTCCTGGGAGGAAGCCAGCAGGAGGATTTCCCAACCTGGCAGAGGTGCATTGCCTGGGCAGAAGATGACTTCATGTCAGAAGGAGCCACTCTAAACACAGGTGAGTGTTGGAGCAGCTCTGACCTGAGTGAGGCATGAGGCCAGGACTGAATTTGATGCATCAGAGTGTGGCAAACCGTGCATGGTGGTGGTGGCGGCAGTGTTTTCTGGGATCTCTTTAGTTTGGGGCCCTGCTCAGGAAGTGGCAGTCAAGCCAGAGGAGGGGTCTGAATGACTGAGGAGGGGCCCTCATAACTCATCCCACAGTTCTGGATTTTTTCTCTTTTAGAAAAAGACTCTTGTTTCATTCTCCAAAATTTCCCAGGAGACAAGAAAAGCCCAGCCCTGGCAGCCAAGACAGACACTCTCTAAAGAAGCTGAGCCACGTGTCCTTGGACTCACCTTCTGGCAGAGAAGTCATCCCAGCCCTTCCAGGGGAGGCCCGGTTTGAACCTCAACTTGATGGGAACACTCCCCAGAGCCAGAGTCCAGTGAGCAGAGGGATCCGAGCCACGTGGAGGAGGTCAGAGGCCTGTGGCCTTTCTTACTACTGACAGGTTACTTCCCTCAACATACTGTCCCAGCAAGAAAGAAGCAGCATCTGTTCTTCCGCCTCACCTCCAGTGGGGGCTGCTCAGGCCTGCTTGCAAGCCCTCCCCCCCCCAGTTGGTTTTCTTTCTCCTATTTGAGGAGCTCAGAATGGCCAATAAAATAAGACATAGAACCTATTTTAAGACAGATTTGTTTGGTAACTGGATTGAAAATAACAGAAGCTGTGAGATTCCATGAAAGAGGAATTCTTCACTAAGTGTTCTAGATTTTGGAGGCTTTTAATTGTGTTTGAAGGTCAGCTCAACTCTGAAGTCTTCAGCCAGCCTGCCTCTGCCTCCTAGGATTTCTATCGATGACTGTAGGCCTTTCTATCTACAGGTGCCATTAGGCCCTGAGCGCTCTGAACTTGATTTTCAGAGTCACAGAATGATGACTGAGAGACTGCCAGGGCAGTGTTGTTGCTTTTCAAGCATCAAAATACTTAGAAATTCCTTGTGATTAGGAGCAGGGCATGAGGATCTACATTTATAATTAGCTCCTGGGCCAAGATTTAGAAATCTTTTTCTGTAAAGTGCCAAATGACAACTCTTTTTTTTTTTCAGTTTTATCCAGATCAAACTTTATTTTTTATTTTTTTAATTAAATACTTTATTATACCACCGTGAGATATACAATTACAACGTTGTTCATGTTTGGAGGTTTCGGTCACAGAATGTTCCAGCACCCGCCCTCCACCAGTGCCCATTTCCCACCACCAATGTCCCCAATTCCCTCCCCCCCTCCCATAGCCTGCCTAAATGGCAGGTTCTTTATCTCTTTTCTTTCTCCCTCTCTCTCCCTTCCTTTCTCCTACACATTGTGGGTTGCACTACATACACTTGGAAGCCATCATGTGCATTTTTTGCCTGTATTTAATGCTCAGTTCTATGTTGGTATCAGCCCTGGACCTGTGTCTAACACCTTGCACAAATGACAACTCTCTTCCTCACTGCTGGTCATGTTCTCTCAGCTTATCTGTAGCACTGGTACTGAGTGTTTGTGGTACTGTGGCTACTAAAACCACAAGTGTGATTGTCACACAACAAACATAATTGACAAAACTCTCCCTCATCTTTATGATGGTACTATGATTTATAACACTTCTAATAGCAGTTTCCTGCCGACAGCGTTCTAATACCACACCCATCACCAAAGTGGCCACTTCCTTACTTCCTTCTACCAATGTTCTAAAGACCTTAGTCATGTCCCCACCCCCACCTCCTACATTAGCTCAGTTCTCTTTTCAAACTTTTGGTTCTGGTGCCTTTGGCCATTTGTTGCTCTCTTACTATGTTTCTTTGTAGTCCACATAGCACAGATATCAGAATGCATTTATCCCTTTTTCCTTCTCACTGAATTCACTCAGAGGATATAAGCATGATACCATCCGGTCCCATCCACATAGCAGCAAATTTTATGAATTCATCTGTTCTCATAGCTTAGTGGTATTCCATTGTACATATCAATATACACAATGGACTATATACACAGTATATATAAGCTACACAATGCACAATGTATATATATATATACACACAATGAAATAATATATACACATATATATTTATTATATACACACATATATATTTATGTATACCACAATTTCTTTATCCAGTCATCTGTTCAAGGTCACTTGTGTTAGACAAGAAGTTCATCACTAATATGAGCAGTGAGAGACACAGTGGCATTCTGGATTGGTCTTTGATCCTATCCTAGAAGATGTGGATGTTGTTAGTCTTTGAAGTTGCACTTTGGGGACTGAATCCTGAGAAAAATTCAGTCAGCCTAAAGATTTGCAGACTTCAGTGAAGAGGGTCCTGGGAAGAACTATTCCCTGGAAGAAGGTATTGTGGGAGTCTGTATTGCTGTGGGGGGAAACGCTGAGGCACTGTGCACAAAATTCGGGAGCAGAATCAGGGATCCCCTCTGTCCCAGGGGATCAGCAGCCAGCGGACGGAGAAAGATGCAAGAATCCGCAAAGTTTCAAAATGCTTTACTTATCACAGGTCAGGCATACAAATCAGCAATAAGAAAAAAAACCTGTACTTAGTGTACCCGCTGGGCACCTGCCACATGTAGGTCAAGATGGAGGCCACCACGTGTTAAGGCCCTGCAAAACGGAGATCGCAAAGTGGTGCCATCAGAAAAGGGAAAAAGAGAGAGAGCGAGAATGCCTCTGCAGGGTAGAGAGAAGGAGTAGCTTCTGAGATAAACTGTATCAGAGTACAAAGGCATGTATCTGTACCAAAGAATATTCTATAGTCGGTTAAATATTTCTCCAAGCCTTCACAAGAGGTTCGTCTTTACTTCATGGTCATACTGTATTTTATCTGCCTTTGAGTTATCAGAGAGCCATGCTTGTTTGCTTGGAGGCAAACATCATTTCTCTCTGGTCTAATTACTTAGAGATCCACTGTGCCCAGGCAAATATACCGGTAAGATCTAGTTAGCCCCACTATGATTGTGGCAGCATGAGAGGATATTTATACCAGCCAGTATAGAATATACGGTCAGATAAACTGCCACATTCAAACTGTCCTCCTCCTATCTACAAAGTGACCTGCAGGAGGCAACTCCAGGACAGATGCAGAGGCAGTGGGCAGCAGTGTACTGCAACACTGGGTAAAGGGGGATTATTTTCACATATTCTTGCCACAAAAGGTCGGATGGATCAAAACAACAATGAGATATCACCTCACACCACAGAGACTGGCCCATATCCAAAAGGGTAAAAGCAACAAGTGCTGGCGTGGATGCGGAAAAGGGGACTCTCATACTTTGTTGGTGGGAATGTCAACTTGTACAACCTTTCTGGAAAACAATATGGACATTCCTCCAAAGACTAGAAATTGAGCTCCCTTTTGACCCAGCCATACCAGTCCTGGGAATATACCCTGGGAAGCCAAAAAACACACAGCAGAAACACCATCCACACTTTTGTTTTCATAGCAACACTATTCACAATAGCCAGAACCTGGAAACAACCAGTATGCCTGAGAACTGATGACTGGATCAAGAAACTGTGGTACATCTACACAATGGAATACTATGCAGCTGTTAGGAAAAATGAAGTTAGTGAAATTTGCCTATAAATGGATGGACATGGAAAGGATCATGTTGAGTGAAAATAGTCAGAAGGAAAGAGATATAGAATGTCTGCATTTATTTGCATGACATATATATATATACTTATATATATATATCTCTTTCCTTCTGACTATTTTCACTCAACATGATCCTTCCATGTCCATCCATTTATAAATGGATATATATAATATATATATAATATATTTATTATATATATAATATATATTTCTCTGTCTTACCTAACCTCTGACTCCCACAAGTTTGCGGTAATTTCCACTTTTTGGTAAGACCTCCTGATCCACGTTTCACCTGACATTGGATTTTTGTATTATAATATGTATATATATATACATATATATATGTCATGCAAATAAATGCAGACATTCTATATCTCTCTTTCCTTCTGACTATTTTCACTCAACATGATCCTTTCCATGTCCATCCATTTATAGATGGATATATATAATATATAATATATATTATATATATAATATATATATATACAATATATAATATATATTATATATTATTATATATAATATATTATATATTATTATATATTATATATATTATATATAATATATATTATATATATTATAATATATACATGATCCTTTCCATGTCCATCCATTTATAGATGGATATATATAATATATATATTCAGAGGTTAGGTAAGACAGAGAAAGGAACATGTGCAAATAAATGTCGAAAGGGCTAATACCAACCTAGAACTGAGCATTAAATACAGGCAAAAAATGCACATGATGACCTCTAAGTGTATGTAGTGCAACCCACAATATGTAAGAGAAGGAAAAGAGAGAGAGGGAGAGAGAAAAGAGATAAAGAACCTGCCATTTAGGCAGGCTATGGGAGGGGGAGGGAATTGGGGACATTGGTGATGGGAAATGGGCACTGGTGGAGGGAGGGGTGCTGGAACACTGTATGACCGAAACCTCCAAACATGAACAACGTTGTAATTGTATATCTCACTGTGGTATAATAAAATATTAATAAAAAATACTGACATTCATTTTCAGAAGCATCACTTTTATTATCATCTCTTAACCTGTGTAAGTCTTTTACAGAGGCTCACTTGTTAGGTTAAATGACCCAAAGAATCCTATCCTGCTTTCATTATATTTATTTCCTGGTTGTCTCCTACTAATGGGAGGAGAAAAGGTATAGGTCACCATTTCTTGGGGATAATGAATCCTGAGTTCCACCATTCTCGAAACTAGGGTACCTGGTCATATTTTCCTCAGACTTCACCACTGCCCTGGCGGCAAGACTACTTGTGATAAACTGATCACTGTGGAGAAGACTTGTGATTCTCTCCACACGAGGAAGCTTTTGGCCAGAACAAAATGGGGCAGAGGGGTTGAGGAGATCATCCAAAGGGCTGGAAAATATGTTTGCATGCGTCAGACCCCTGTCCTCTATTCCCAACACTTTATGACCCCCACAAGCACCACTGGGTGTAGCCTTGCTAGTCCCCAAGCTCTTCTGGGCCTGAGCATGGAACCATCTAGTCCAGTTGCCTGAATATCACTGGGTATGGCCCCTGTGCTCCTAGATAATTGCTTGGGAGGATTCTTCCCTCAAATAATAAAAGCTAGGTAATAATGTTTTTATTCAATTGATGAACACCATTGAATAACAACATTATTACCTAACTTTTCTGTTGTTGTTGTTTTTGAACTATACCTAGTAGTGCTTCAGGGGCTACTCCTAGCAATGTGCTTGGGGTCATTCCTGGAAGTGGTTGGTGGACCATGTAGTTCCAAGGATTGAGCACTGGCCTTCCACATGCAAAACATTTGCTCCTGCCTGTTGCACTCTCTCTCTCTGGTCAACTTCCAAATTTTTTTAAATGAATCATTTTTAACTGTTATTATTATATTAAATGACTAGTATAATGTAAAGGATGGCTTTTCAAATGGTTACATGTTATACTTAGTAACTTTTTCTCTCATTACTAGATCCTGTAAATCTTTCTATGCCAGTGCATAGACACCTTTCCTCTAACTAGTAAGCAGTGTATGTATGACCTTAATTTAATCAGTCTAGTACATTTATTTAATTTCATTAACTCTCAATTATTCATTATTTCAAAGAGGATAATAACAGTTCATCATAAAATTGTGAAGATTAAATGAGTTTTTATTTGGAAAGGATTGAATGTAGTGCTATGATGTTTAACAAACTGAAATAATGATAATCATAAATCATCTCTGTCTCTGATCTACATCCCAAGGGCTTGCAAGCTGCATTAGCACTGACTCATGAAGTTAAGGATGCAAAAAAAGAACCCAAATATAAAAGGAGTAGATGACTAGGAAAGCTCATTGCAAGGCAAAGTAAATCAACCTATTGAGTTTCTGAATTTTAACATTGTTTACTGAATCTAATCAATAGACAAGGTCAATATGAAAGATAGAAATGACTTTGGAATTAAATTACCAACCACAGCACTAATATGAGGACTGTTTGTAAATTTTTCTTATTTAGGCTTTATGAATTGAGCCAAATACTTGAAAGAGTTGGATTCTTATTTTGTATGGGCCCAAGTCATTCCCACAACAAACTAGGATTTACAAATACAATTTTGAAGCCAGGGTACTATGAAATGGAAAGTGCATTTGGCTTGCATCCAGCAAGGAGCATCTGTTGCCTATTATCAGGGGTATAAGTCCAAGGACTTCTGCTCACTGTATCTTGTTATTTGAGTCACCAAGGAAATCACAGCACACTTGAACACTGGATGGGGCAATACTTTACACATGTAGATAAGAACAGAGCAAGGCCAACATCAGTGATGCATATCAGTCTCCAGGTATACCAGGTCCCTCCTAGCTGCCAACAAAGGGCCATTGGCCTGTACACACGTCTCTTGAGCTGAACCATAAGGACTGTGTCTCCTTTCAGGGGACACAGTGGATTGACAAGGTGTCATGTGACACCTAAGTTTCAATGAAAGGGTGCACATAGAGTGTGAAACAGGGAAAGATGTTCCCACACGAGTTAACAATTCAGGACTGGCTATAAGAACTCTTTCTCTCCTGGGAGCACTGCCCCAGGCTCAAGCTCATTCTCATATGGTCCAGGGTAGGTTAAAAGACCGAGTGAGATCACCTTTCCCAATTGCTTAGACACAAAAGAAGAATTTAATCTCTATCTCAGTCCTTAGCAGGCCAGTGACTATCACTTTTGTCTTCTTATCACTAAACAAGTATCTACAGGATAATATGAGGAGTAGGTAAAATATTCAAATCACCCAAGTAAAGGCTCTATTAAGAGAGTAAACATCAAATGCATAAGTTTATGGGGGTACATAATTTTTCTGTATAGTCTGAAATAGGAAGTGAACACAACTATGAAAGAGAGAAGATGGAGCTAGGGAGGGGAGGGCTCCTGTCATATTTCTAGAAATACAACAGGCTGTAACAACTCTATTCTGCTCTGTGTGGATCAAACCTCTGGCCTTGTGCCTTATCTGTGTGGAGGAAAGCAGAGTTGTGTGATAAGATAGAGAATAATTGTATAGTTGACCCCTCTTCACACTTTAAAATATCCGACAACTATCTGGGTAGCAAAGACTGAGTGTCTCTTTAGAGAAGAATTTGGGATTTTGTTGCAGTTGGTACATCTACACAATGGAATACTATGCAGCTGTTAGGAAAAATGAAGTTATAAAATTTGCCTATAAATGGATGGACATGGAGAAGATTATGTTGAGCGAAATTAGCCAGAAGGAGAGAGAGACAGATACAGAATGACTGCATTTATTTGCATGGCATAAATATATATGTACATATTATGATACCAATATCCAAGGTCAAGTGAAACATATATCAGGAGGTCTTGTCAAAGGTGGAAATTATCACAAACGTGTGGGAGTCAGAGTTTAGGTAAGACAGAAAATGGAACAGGGTGCTAATAATAGTTGAGGGTACTAATGCCAACCTAGAACTGAGCATTAAATAGAGGCAAAAGGATTCACATGACATGTTCTGTAATCCATAGTCTGGAAGGAAGGAAAAGAGAAAGAGAGAGAAAGGCAAAGAAATAAAGAACCTGGCATGGAGCAGGGCTGGGGAAGGGGAGGGAACCGGGGATGTTGTTGGTGGGAGATGGGCACTGGTGGAGGGACGGGTGCTGAAACACTGTATGACCAAAACCCAAACATGAACTTTTTTAATTGTATATCTTTTTATTTGTATGGAGATGGGCACTGGTGGAGGGACGGGTGCTGAAACACTGTATGACCAAAACCCAAACATGAACTTTTTAATTGTATATCTTTTTATTTGTATATCTCACGGTGGTATAATAAAATACTTAAAAAAAAACAAAAAAAAAGGAAGACTTTTCTCACAGGCAGAAGTAGATTATAGAGGGAATAGACCTCACCAAGTTTCCTGGCAAGGAACTTGCGAGGAGTTTGGGTCTTGAATGTAAAGAGGAGATTTAGACCAGAGAGGGTTGGGACAAATGGTCTTGTGGCATCCTGGGAACCTGATATTCAACAACACTATGATTGGTCTTAAGAATCAGAAGCAACTGCATGTTTCTAGCAGTGAAACAAACATAACAAAAGAAAAGAACTGGAATTCTCTTTCTTTCTTTCCTTTCTTTCTTTCTTTCTTTCTTTTCTTTCTTTCTTTCTTTCTTTCTTTCTTTCTTTCTTTTCTTTCTTTCTTTTCTTTCTTTCTTTCTTTCTTTCTTTCTTTCTTTCTTTCTTTCTTTCTTTCTTTCTTTCTTTCTTTCTTTCTTTCTTTCTTTCTTTCTTTCTTTCTTTCTTTCTTTCTTTCTTTCTTTCTTTCTTTCTTTCTTTCTTTCTTTCTTTCTTTCTTTCTTTCTTTCTTTTGTTTTTGGATCATGCCCACCTGTGCTCAGGGTTATTCCAGGTTGTGTACTCAGAGATTGCTTCTGGCATATGCTCAGGGGAGTATGTGGAGTGCCTAGAATTGAACCAAATTTGACTGCATGTAAGGCAAGTGTCTTACTCACTGTATTACCTCTTCAGTGCTGTACTAGCCCTGGAGAGAACTGGAATTTCTTACTCAGCCAAATACTTAAAGTACTTTGACATATCTAATACAAACAATATGGAGAATTGGCATATATTATAGGTTTAATTTTACTTACACACACAAATATGCTGGAAGTTTTAACCCTCAGTAGCCCAGAGTATGATCTCTTTGAAAACAGAGTCTTTATAGAGGTAATCAAGTTAAAATAAAGTCATAAGGATGGACTTTAATCCAATATGATTAGTGCAGTCATTAAAAGAGAAAACTTGGGCATAGAAACACATGTACAGAAGGAAATAAATGTGAAGATACAAGGAAAGTAGTGTGTTGGATGAATTGGAGTAGTGTAGCCAAAAGCCAAGGAACACCTGAAGCGACCAGCACTGGGAAACAGATATTAAACAGATTCTTCCCTGATACTTTCAGAGAATATAGCCTGTCAACACCTTGATTTTGAACACCCATACTTCAGAATTGAGAGACAGTGGATTTGGTCTAAGTCACCCCATTTGCAATACATGGTTATGTCAATCCTAGGAAACTAATACAACGTAGTCAAAGTCATTGTTATCTTGAGTTCTATGGCAAAGAGAAAAATAAATAAATATGATGTGCATGTAGAAAAGGAATAAACCAGTCTCCTCCTGTAGGGCCAGACATCCTGAGGAAGATTATACTATTTGCAATATGGTAGAAACTTGAACATAATGAGGTGACAAAATATAGTGATAAATAAACTTATTATGTATGATGAAAAAATGAAATGAAAATTGTCACAACAAACATATTAAGCTTTTTATTCCCCTAGTGAACTTGTGATGGATCTTTAGTCTTAAATTAGCTTATTGCTATAATTTTGCATTCCTGTGCATTTCTGTGGATGTCTATAGAGTAAGAGAAAGGAGGTCATAGCTGTTGCTTTCTAAATACTGCCATGGGTGATGTGACTGGTTGAAGGGGCCCTGCCCTGGGTATGGGGGCAGAGATAGGGTTTGGGTTAGGTTTCAACCTCACTTACTTGTTTTCAAGTTCACGTGCCCTCTGGCAGCACCAAAATAGCTCTGCAGAAGTTCAAGCTTCTTTCACACCTCCCACAGTCGGGAAAGTGTTGGAATGTTGGGCTGTGTGTGGTACATTACATGGGGATAAAAGGAGGATAAGGAGTATTTTAGAAGAAGGCACTGTCCTTCTGCTTAAAGTTTACCATCCATATTTAATCATAATTCTTGAATCTTAAAGCTGGAAGAAATTCTGCATCCTAAAATTCCCTCTTCAAAGAGAAAACAAGTATATTAGGAGTGATGATGGGATTTTTATCACAAATTTGCTAGGGGAATAAAAAGCTTAATGTGTTTGTTGTGGCATGTGTTGTTGGAACTCCGACTCCCTTGGATTCTTCCTACTGTGTTTCTTTCTGATTGTACAAAGAGAGAAATAGTCAAGCAATGACAGAAACATAGGATCACAAGATAATTAGACTCACAGTAGATATTTCCCATAAATTTGCACTAGAAAACTTTGCTACAAATGAAAGATGAGTGGACGATGCCTTTAAACACATAGTGAGTATGCACTGAATTGGGGGCTCTTATCACCAATCATTTTAGCTTTTCCTCATTTGGGGAAAAAGCCAGGAGTGAGCAGAAAGGAGGAGGGCAGGGGATGGAGTGATAATGGGAGATTGTCTTGGATGTAGCCAACCTTTGGGTTTGATCCCTAGAACCCCACATGCTCCCCCAAACTCTGACAGGAGTGATTCTTGAACATGGAGCCAGAAGTAAGACTTGAGCACAGCTAGGTGTGTTCTTTAATGTTCACAAAAAATGAGGAAGCATCACAGAGGGAGAGTAGGGAGATTCAAATATTTTTTGCCATGAGTCCCAAAGAGAAAAATATGCTATTAGAAATGTTTTTTTATCTTGTCCTAGTTTCTGCACACAGCTTCCCAAACACTTATAAGTTCTTAATTAATTAAAAAAATCTTTTGTTATTCATGACAATCCCTTTCCATACAATGGAGTTAATACTAATGAGGTAATTTAAATTGGGTTCCCACATAACCTCAGAATAGGGCTGGCTATTAGAAAGAACAAGTCAGCAGAGGGTTGAAACATCAGGGTTTGAAGACTAAAGCTTTGTATGAGTTTGTGAGCAGCCAGATTTATGAGTTTCTTGGTTGCTCAGCATGCCGGAAGAGAGGCCCGGTCTAGTTCCACAGACAGGAAAGTAGGAGGCTTTAGGAAACTGATTTACAGTGAGTCCGTGAGAAGCACAGGTTCCATATGAACTTATGATAAGCTGATGGAGTAGGACTATTTTTGTAGAACTGATTGCTAACTTGGAATCTTTGATTTCTCAATGGCAGAACCGAGTTAAATTTGTGAGACTATTATCATAATCTGATTGTCTATTGAAAACTAGAGACTGACCTGGTCACGTTGAACCAAGGGAAAGATATCAGAAAGGGGTCTTCTTTGCTAATGTTTGTAGAGTTAATTACTTGCAAATCTAGACTCACTGGAATAAAATACTTTTATTCCAGTGGTGATCATTTCAATAATTTCTTATTGAACTCCTATTTTAGGTAAAACACTAAACATTACAAAATGAGAGGTGATCTCTCATCAAGGAATACATGTTTAGTTCCTTGATCATTTCAAATGACACAGGGACAACGTAACTAGAGCAGAGCAACAATGGACTCAGTCTGGTGCATAATAGCCAACCAGAAAAAGTTAACTAGAAAAGTAGTGACAGATTCTCCTGACTCTGGAGGATCAATTTTTAGAGGGACAGATTTCATTGTTTTGGAATGAAATTGGAGATCAGAGAAAATCAAGGTCAATAAGGGGGAGTAAGAACCATTTAACGCTTCTAATGCATAAGCCTTGAAAATATGTTTTGGATTTCCATAGGTGGAGCTTAATACAGGAGAATTTTCATGTGGAAAAGTCCCATGAGCAGGGTGTGGAGGTGAGAAAAAACGATAGAATGTGATCAGATCATTATTGAGTTGGTTCCTAGAGCTTCTGGGTAAAGGAAGGAAAGTTGGAGTGGACATATCTTTGCTCAAGTGTCCGGGGCCCTGGCCAGCAGCCCCGGCACAAATGAGGAATTCCTAGATCTCGCTGGACTCCATCCCTGCGGAAAAAGGAGAGGGATGGACTTGGGAGAAACTCTGTCTTGCCACTGCTGCTGGCATGCAGCGGGGAGCTCTGCATAGCAGCTCTCGCTTTACTGGACACAGTTTAAGCCTTTTATACAATATTTAGGTGGAGGGGTACAAGCACACATCACAGGGCATTTGCAAGCTCCTGGGCCATTGTAACAGATAACAATCTTCACAACAAATGACAATCACAGATTTTGCAAGGTAACATTTGCAAGATAACAATCATTGATTTACATATTCCTGTGATAGGCCTTAGAAGACCAGGCATATTCTGTCTCACCTTAGCTTGGATATACACAGATGTTTGGGGCATACCCATATGGGCAGGGCCCATTTCTGGGGTCCTGCCCTTAGGGTCTTGTGACAGGAAAATGCTGGACCCTAAGGCTAGCAACTCAGAACCCAACACTCAAGGACATATCTTTGCAAAGCCTGAACCAGAATGTAAATCTTCTGACTCTTAGATCACAATAGAAAGCAGTCTTACAAAGTAAACCCCTTTGAGACAAGAACAACAGCTTTGGAACAGGATGAGGAAGCTAAGCAGGAATAGAATAGGAACCAGAAAACACTTTCCTGTCACATTGGTTTGAAAGGAATAAATTGTTCTGATTGCTTTAGAAATACAAGGGGTAGGGAATGTTTTGCTTCCTGTGAACCACCACCTTAAATATAATAGAAATGAGACCAGAAGTTAGCTTTTTCCAAGTCACAAGCCTGCTTTCATATTTCATCACAGTCACTCAAATATTTGATTTCTCTCTTTCCATGTACTCCAGTTCTGAATTGTGTGTTCTACTCCTGCACAGAGCCAGTGCAAAACTCGACATTTCACAATCCTCATGTTTTATGCTGGAATAGTGTAATTCTGTTTGCCTTATTTGTCTGTAAGCTCAAGTGTTGGACCATTTCTTATTCTAATGAAATAAAATGCTATTGAACTCCGATGCACATATTTATTTATAATATTTATTTATTTTTTATTTAAAATGTATGCACCACAGTTTATAATATATTAAATAGCAAAGTTTCAGGCATGCAATGTTCCAATACCAAAATCTTTACCAGAGAGTCAGCTTCTCTCTGCCGATGTCTCATGGTGCCCTCCTATTCCGCCTCAACTCTTGCCCACTCTCTCAGGAAACCAGACACTCTTAGTATACTTCTAGCTCTCCAGGTCTGTTTCCCTTACTATGTTTCTTTATATTCCAAATATGTGAGAAATCATCCTATATTTATTCCTGTCTTCCGACTGACTTCAATCAGCATGACACAAGGTACACATTATTTAGTAATTACTTTAAAGAATGAACACTTTGTGCCAGGTAACTGAAACAGGTTAGTGAGAAAAAAAATTAGGCTCTGTTTTCAAGCAGCAACTCACAATCTATTGCAAAATCTCTCCAGGAAGAGAGTCACTGAACCTGTCTTCTCTCATCTTTTCTGCTGACCTTATTGGTTATTTATTGCCTCAGCAGTTTATTTATAATTTGAAAATCTTATCCCTCTGCACTTCAGATAAATTGAGTGCTACTATGTAGGAAGATGTCATATGGACTAGAATCAGTGATTTGTAAAATAGAAGATAAAATAATAAATCCTGTGTATTGAGGACATTTTTGATGCAGGAATATTCATTTTAAATAGTAAGTATAGGACTAGATGGCTGTGCTGTTGATGAATAAGAATATTAACCCTACAGTTAACAATGACCACTAAGCACCTACTTCCAGATCTGTGTCCTGATTAGTAAGGTCATACAATATCAAAAAAAAAGGTAAATGAATAAGGCTTATAACTATTAAGCTCATACTAAAATGCTGATGCAACAGAGTCAATTTTGGATTAACATGACTTGTGCAATCTCTTTTTGAAATTTTTTATTATACCACCAGAGATATACAGTTGCAAAAAATGTTCATATTTGGGTTTCAGTCTCTTTTTTAAGAAGTTTTATTTTTTTATTTTTGGATCACATACAGAAATGCTCTCAATTTCTTACTTGCACTTACAAGTATTTGATATGCCAAAAAACAGTAACAATTAGAGACCTCATTCTTATGACCTGAACAAATGGTTTGAGGTTCTTCTCATTCCTGGAGCAAGCAGATGCCCTTGGGCTACACTAGCATGCTACAGGGACATATGGAGATGTTACTGGTGCCGGCTCCAGTAAATCAATGATCAACAGGAAGACAAGTGATACAAGTGTTACCCAGAAATACTCAGGTGTTACTCCTGGCTCTACACTAAGGAATTACTCCTGGCAGAGCTCGGGGGCCATAATGGGATGCCAGGGCTTGAACCCAGGACTGCCCCATGAAGGCAAATGCTCTATCCACTGGACTATTACTCTAGCCCCTGGGTTTCAGTCTTACAGTGTTACAGCAACCATCCTTCCACAAGTGCCTATTTCCCACCACCAATGTCCTCTGATTCCTCCCTCCCCCAGCCTGCGTCTATGGCAGACAATTTTTACTTTCTCTCTCTCTCTCTCTCTCTCTCTCTCTCTCTCTCTCTCTCTCTCTCTTTCTTCATTCTTTCTCTCCGTTCTTTTTTTACACATTGTGGCTTGCAATACATACATTTAGAGGTTATCATATATATTATTTTGCCTACTTCAATTCCCAGTTCTTTGCTGGCATTATCATTTACAATAATTATTAGCACACTGTTCCTTTCTCTGTATTATGTTTAGTTCTTATATCACAGCCAAAGCTGTAACAGCAGAATCTTTGACATGGTGCCTCTGACCATGGTGCTGAAACAAAATTTTTTGTGTTGAAGTGCACTTTGTTCCTGAGAAGTGGCGTTGGGATACAACGTTTCTACAACACTTTTAGTGGGAAAGGGTAAGTGTGATCAAAATTAAAAGACTGCATATGAATGTTTCTTTGTGCTTTATTGATATGATGTATGAATGGTGTGTGTGTCACTTCCTCCAGGCTTCTTTGTTCCCCTGATAAAGCATATGTATATTACAAAAAATGGCACATTGTATTTACTACATATACAGAAATCAGGCTGACTTTAAACAGTTCTATAGTCTTTCTTCCCTGCACCTTGCATCTGCCATGACATTTGACAATGACTTACATTCAGAATAATCAAGTTGACATGTTTATAGATCTTTCCTTTTCCATAATGATTTCTATTTAGGTTTAGTCATCTTATCTCAATTTCTGTGACACATTTGGCAGTGATAGGTACTTAGCAAATTTTTTCAGAGATACAAAAACATCTTATTTGGTATCTGTGAGAAATATCTAATATAGAGCCTGAGAGAGTAGTAAAGCCAGATAGGTGCTTGCCCTGTGTGCTAGCACCACATGTGACACAATTTAGCACTTCCAGGAGTGATCTCTGATCACAGAGCCAGGAGTAAGGCCCTGAACTCAGCTGAGTGCGGTCCACAAACAGATGAAAACAACCAGTGTAAACATCATTGACCTGAGAGAACCCCACTGTCCTTTACATAGAAAAAAAATAATCTACAGTGGTAAACCACATGGAATCTTTACCAAATACTTGACAAAATCATTAATTTAGTGCAAAATGAGGCATGTGGGGGAGATTAGAAGCCAGTCCAAGAAAGGTAGCCATTGGATTTGAGATAATGATATTAATATTTCACATTTCTCTAAAGACTTATGAGCTATCATCATATTCAACCCTTATAGATGATCATAACACATATATGAGGTTTGCTAAACATTAAAATTTCTAAAACCACTATGATCGAATTCCAGAGACACTATTTTTGTCAAAAAAAAACAACGTGCATTGAATGCACCTTGAGAAGAAATGTGAAATTTCTTGACCTTCAACACGAAGTTCCTGCCATTCTTTTATAGAGGTAAAGACAACATTAATAGATAACCTTGAAATCCTGCCATGCTACTCAGTGGTCTTCACAGAACCAGTGTTGGTTTGGGTACTGGTGGAGGAAGTCTCTTAATAGGTAATATCCCCTCCTTTCTCTCAAGGTGCTAAAGAAACAGTGAAATTATCCATGCATTTACTATTTTGCAGGATTAATTTATTCTATATGTTTTAATTGTTTACCTTGGTTATTCCTAAGTTCAAGTCAATTACTATGGACCAAGAATAAACATAACCTGTATTGAGTACCTAAAACCAATTTATTAATTTAATATTAAATAAAATTTTCCCAACGGTAGAGAGATAACACAAGGAGTAAAGTTGCTTGCCTTGACTGTGGCCAACCCTGGTTTGACCTCTCACACTCTATACAGTTAGTCTTTTAAATATTGCCCTGGTCACTTATGAGCAGTCAGGAATGATCTGGTGTGATCCAACAACACCTCCTCCAAGTAATATTTTCCCTTATTAGGAATACTTGTTTTTTATAATCTGTTACTTTTAAAATTTTTTATTTTATTATACCACCGTGAGTTATACAATTATAAATATGTTCATGCTTGGGTTTCAGTCATACAGTGTTCCAACACCCATCCCTCCACCAATGCCCATTTCCCACAACCAATGAATGCCCCCCTTGATTTCCTCCTCCCTCCCCTCTCCCCAGCCTGCCTCGATTGCAGGCACTTTTTCTCTTCTCTCTCTCTCTCTCTCTCTCTCTCTCCTCTCTCCTCTCTCTCTCTTTTTCTCACACACACATTGTGGCTTGCTCTACATACATTTAGGGATTATCATGTAAATCCTTTGCCTACATTCAATGCTCAGTTCTAGTCTGGCATTACTGTTTCCAAAAATTAGCAGAAAATTGGTATATATTTATATCCTGAAAATGAATGCAGTCATTCTACATCTGTCCTTATCCTTCTGACTAATTTAACGCAGCATGATAATCTACATGTCCATCCATTTGTAGGTAAATTTCATGGCCCTGTTTTCCCTGACAGCTGCATAGTATTCCATTGTGTAGAGGTACCAGTTTCCTTATCCAGTCTTCAGTTCTTGGGCACTCAGGTTGTTTCCATATTGGCTATTTTGAAAAGTGCTGCAAATGAATATAGAAGTGCAGATGGTGTTTCTGTTGTGTGTTTTTTTGGGTCTTCAGGGTATATTCCCAGCAGTGTTTTTTTTTTCTTCTTGTTTTAAAAATTTTTTTATTATACCACCATGAGATGAGATGGAGTCTTTAAATCCACCATTCTCCCTGCATTAACATATGCCTTAGAGACCTGGGCCCTACAAAAAGCAGGATGAGAATGCTATTCGGGTCTCCCAAAGAGAAATCAAGAGTTATGCTTGGAATATCACGCCTCACTCAAGTGAAAGAAGGAATCGGAGCTCCGACCTCAGTTGCTGCTCCAGAGTCAGGGACGCTGTCTTGTTTGCCAAGGCATAGAAAATCAGATGGGCTGGACATGTAATGTGATTTGGAGACTACGGCTGGACTAGAGCCATTACTGACTGGACCCCACGGGATGTCAAAAGATCACGTGGCCGCCCACCTACAAGATGGTCAGACTTCTTTGTCAAGACCCTGAATGAACAGTTTGAAGCTCTTCATATTCCTGAAGCAAGCAGATGCCATTGGGCTACACTGGCATGTGATAGGGTCAAATGGAAATGTTACTGGTGCCCGCTTCTAGCACAGGATGTCAAGTAATCAAGTGATCAAGTGACCATGAGATATACAATTACAAAGATGTTCATGATTGGGTTTCAGTCATGCATTGTTCCAGCACCCAGTCCCTCCACTAGTGCCCTATTCCCACCACCAATGTCCCCAAATTTTCCCCCTTCCCCCAGCCTGCCTTTATAGAAGGCAATTTTCCTTTTGTTCTCTCTCTTGTCTGTCTCTGTCTCTGTCTCTCTCTCTCCCCCCCTCTCTCCCTTCTTTCGCACATTGTGGCTTGCCCTACAGACATTTAGGGATTATCATGTAAATCCCTTTGTGCACACTCAATGCTCAGTCCTTGTCTGGTATTACCATTTCCCACATTAGTAGAACATTGGTGTATATTTATATCTGTCCTTTTTCTTCTGACTAATTCACTCAGACCTAACAGTAGTATTGCTGGGTTAAATAGGAGCTCAATATCAAGTTTTATGAGAAATGTCCATATTGTTTTCCAAAAAAGTTGGACTAGTCAACATTCCCACCAACAATGAATACGAGTCTCTTTCTCCCGCATCTGCGCCAGCATTGGTTGTTCTTGCTCTTTTGGATATGTGCCAGTCTGTATGGTGTGTGATGGTATCTCATTGGTGTTTTGATTTGCATCTCCCTGATGATTAATGATGAAGAGCACTTTTAATATGTGTTTTGGCCATTTAAATTTCTTCTTTGTCAAAATTTCATTTCTTCTCCCCATTTCTTAATGGGGTTGGATGTATTTTTCTTGTAAAGTTCTACCAGTGTCTTATATATTGTTGATATCAACCCCTTATCAAATGGGTTATAATTCTTTCCCATTCTGGGGGCTGTCTTTTTATCTTGGTCACTGTTTCTTTTGAGGTGCAGAAGTGCAGGGAAACACTGAGGCAACCTGCACAAAATCCGGGAGCAGGGTCAGGGATCCTCTTCTGCCCCAGGGGATTGGCAACCGGAGGACAGAGAAAGACGCGAGAATCCAAGAGAAGTTTCAAAATGCTTTATTTAGCACTAGTTCTAGGATACAAATCAGCAATAGGAAAAACCCCAAACTTATGGTTCCTGTCTAGGCCATAGCCATGTGTAGGCCAAGATGGCTGCCACCATGTATTAAGTCCCTGCAGAGAGGAGAGGAGACAGCAAAGGGGCGCCAGCAGAAAGGGGAAAAGGCCTAAGAGAGAAGCAGGCTAATTTTATATCCCTGAAACTCAGCCTTCCCTCTTCAATGGAAAGACACCAGGGTCAAATTCCCTCAGGTAATTTCTCCCAGGACCCCACCTAGGCCCTATGAAATGTTAATGTTGCCTAGCCAAGATCTGCCTTGGAAGTGACCCTGCAGGGTAGAGTGAAGGGAGGAGCTTCTGAGATGAACTGCATCTCAGAGTACAAAGGCATGCATCTGTACCAAAAAATATTCTATAGCCAGCTAAATATTTCTCCAAGCCTTCACAAAAGTCTTGTCTCTACTTCATGGTTGTTCTGTATATCAGCCTTTGAGTTATCAGAGAGCCATGCTTGCTTGCTTGGAGGCAAACAGCTTTTCTCTCTCGTCTAATTACTTAAGAGATCCAACATAGCCAGGCAAATATACTGGTAATATCTAGCTAGTCCCAAGATTATTGTGGCAGCATGAGAGAATATACCAGCAAGTATAGAATACATGGTCAGATGAGCTGCCACATTCAAACTGTCCTCCTCCTATCTACAAAGTGACCTGCAGGAGGCAACTCCAGGCCAGATGCAGAGGCTCTGGGCAGCAGGGTACTGCAACACAGAAGATTTTCCGTTTCATATAATCCATATATTTAACTTTGCTTCCATTTGCTTTGCCAGTGGTGTTTCATCTTTGAAAATGTCTTTAGCTCCAATGTCATAGAGGGTTTTATCTATGTTTTCTTCAATGTACCTTACAGATTCAGGTGTGATGTTGAGATCTTTAATGCATTTTGACCTGAGTTTTTAAAAAATATTTTATTATGCCACCGTGAGATATACATTACAAAGATATTCATGTATGGGTTTCAGTCATACATTGTTTCAGCAACAATCCCACCACCAGTGCCCATTTCCCACCACTAATGTCCCCGATTCCCTCTCCTCTCCCCCTAGCCTGCTTCTATGGAGAGTTCTTTCTTTTTCTTTGTCTCTCTCTCTCTTTCTCTCTTCCTTCTCTTACACACTGTGGATTGCTATACATACATTTAGAGGTTATCATGTGTCTCTTTTTGCCTGTGTTCAATACTCAGTTCTAGGCTGGTATTATCACTTACAGCAATTGTTAGCAAACTGTTCCCTTCTCTCTCCCACCCAACCTCCGACTCCCAGATGCTTAAGGTAGATTCCAGTTTTTGAAAAAGACCTCCTGATCCATGTTTTGTCTGACCTTGGATATTGGTATAATATATATATATATATATATATATATATCATGCAAATAATTGCAGTCATTCTATATCTGTCTTTTTTTTTCTGGCTAATTTCACTCAACATGATCCTTTCCATGTCTATCCATTTATAGGCAAATTTCATAACTTCATTTTTTCCTAACAGCTGCATAGTATTCCATTGTGTAGATGTACCAAAGTTTCTTTATTCAGTCATAAATTCTCAGGCATTCTGGTTGTTTTCAGATTCTGGCTATTGTGAATAGTGCTGCTATGAACATAACCATGGGGATGGTGTTTCCACTGTGTGTTTTTGGCTTCCCGGGGTATATTCCCAGGAGTGGTATGGCTGGGTCAAATGGGAGTTCAATTTCTAGTTTTTGGACGAATGTCTATATTGGTTTCCAAAAACTGTATTAGTCGACATTCCCACCAACAATGGATGAGAGTCCCCTTTTCCCCACATCCACGCCAGCACTTGTTGTTCTTGCTCTTTGGGATATGTGCCAGTCTCTGTGGTGTGAGATGATATCTCATTGTTGTTTTGATTTGCATCTTTCTAATGACCAATGATGATGAACATTTTTTCATGTGGCTTTTTGGCCATTCAAATTTACTCCCTTGTCGAAGTTTCTGTTCATTTCTTCTCCCCATTTTTTGATGGGGTTAACTGTTTTCTTCTTGTAAAGTTCTACCAGTGCCTGATATATCCTAGATATTAACCCCATCAGATGGGTATTGGTTGAATATTCTTTCCCATTCTGTGGACTGCCTTTGTATCTTGGACATTGTTTCTTTTGAGGTGCAGAAGATTTTTAGCTTCATGTAGTCCCATACATTTATCCTTTCTTCTAGTTGTTTTGTTAGTGGTGTTTCATCTTTGAAGATGTCTTTAGCTTCAATGTCGTGGAGAATTTTTTCAATGTTTTCTTCGACGTACTTTGTGGATTCAGGTCTGATATTGAGATCTTTGATCCATTTTGATCTGATTTTTGTGCATGGTGATAGACAGAGGTCTAAATTCATTTTTTTCACATGTAGCTGCCCAGTTTTCCCAGCACCATTTGTTGAAGATGCTTTCTTTGTTCCATTTAGCCCTTTGTCAAAGATTAAATGATCAAGTATTTGAGGCTGGTTGTCAGGATACTCAACTCTCGGTTGAGTTTGGACCCTTATTCCATAGGTCCACAGGTCTGTTTTTATTCCAATACCGATCACGATCATGATCACGATCTTCCCGTTGATCATTTATTTGCTAGAGCGGGCACCAGTAATATCTCCATATGTCCTGTCTCATGCCAGTAGAGCCAGGGACATCGGCTTGCTACAGGAACATAAAGAGCCTCAAACCATTATATTAGGTCATGGGAATGACCTAATATAAGTGTTACTGGAATTTGGCATATCATATACAACTACGAGAAGCTTGCCAGGCTTGCCGAGCGGAAGGCAAACTCTTTTAAACACCTCCAAAGATTAAATGATCAAGTGTTTGAGGCTGGTTGTCAGGATACTCAACTCTCGGTTGAGTTTGGACCTTATTCCATAGGTCCACATGTCTGTTTTTATTCCAATACCATGCTGTTTTAATTACTACTGCTTTGTAGTAGAGTTTGAAGTTGGGAAAGACGATGCCTCCCATCTTCTTTTTCCCAAGGATTGCTTTAGCTATCCATGAGGGTTTATTATTCCATGCAAATTTCAGGAGAGTTTGTTGACTTGATTTTTGTGCATGGTGTTAGAAAGAGTTCTAAGTTCATTTTTCACATGTAGCTGCCAAGTTTTAGGAATACTTGGTTTCTTACTGGGAACTTATAACGGGACCAAAGAATGATAAGTCTTAGAGAAACTTACATTGTAGTTGGGCGATATGCTAAAAAAACTGGGTAATGTTGTATAACATATTAAGACAAGTTTAAGATAATTAGAAGACCTATCATCAGTTAGTTCTTGTTTATAAAGTGCTGTCTAATAAATGGTACATGGCCAAAGATATATCTCACTAATATAAGTGAATAACCTGCATGCAGAAGACTTGTGTTTGAGCTCTAGGACCGTATAGATCCTTGAGCAATGTCAAGAGTGACCATAGAGGACAGAGCTCAGCACTGCCAGCAAATGCCTGATTTTGAAATATTGTACTCTGGTTAAATGTGGTAGATTTGAACTGAGTAGAGTATTCCTAGAAGAGGAAAACTGGTAAGGAGATTGTGCTAATGAAAATTTCCAAAAATTTCCAAAATTCAATGAGGGTGAGTCCCTTGAGGGAAGAGACTGTGGAAGGGGAAGTAAGATGGAAAGATGGATGCTTATGCTGAATCCCAAAAAAGAGGAAGAAAGTTTATCACTTGATCGCTTGATCACTTGACATCCCGTTATTCATTGATTTGCTCTAGCAGGAGCCAGTAATATTTCCATTTGACCTTATCACTTACCAGTGTAGTCCAATGGCATTTGGTTGCTTCAGGAATATGAAGAGCCTCACACCTTTCATTCAGGGTCTTGACAAAGAAGTCTGACCATCTTGTAGGTGGGCAGCCAAGTGATCTTTTGACATCCCTTGAGATCCAGTCAGTAATGGCTCTAGTTCAGTGGTTGTCTCCAAATCACATTACATGTCCAGCCAGGTATGATTTTCGATGCCTTGGCAAAGGAGACAGTGTCCCTGACTCTGGAACAGCAACGGAAGTTGGAGCTCGGATTCCTTCTTTCACTACGGTGAGGCATGATATTCCAAGCATAGCTCTTTTGATTCTCCTCTTTTAGAGATCCAAATAGCATTCTCATCCTTCTTTCATAGGGCCCAGGTCTCCGAGGCGTTTGTTAATGCAGGGAGAATGGTGGAGTTGAAGAGATGTGCCCAGAGCCGGAGGTTCTTTGTCTTTTTAGCTATTTCTTTGATGCTTTTGAAGGCATTTCATGAAGAAAATTTATGATTATGAGAAAGAAATAAGGTATAGTTGCAGCCCCTCCAACAACAAGGAAGAGTAAAACAAAGGCACTGACACTAATTTATCAAAATAATTTTCTTAATTAGTCTGGTTTTTTTTGTCCACTTCTCCAGGGCTAACTAAAGATGCAATGAGACCCCAATAGCCATGGCAGATATCCTCTCTGACCTTACAGAATAGAAGCAAAAAGTACATGTGTTTCTTTAGGAGCATAGCAGAGATGGTCTGACTGTTGGAGGGCTAGTAAAGTCTATTTTAAGAAGGTGACATTTTAGCTGAGAACTAAAGTTCAGCATAATTAAGGAAGCTTAAGATTGTCTGATTTTTTCAAGCATAGCAAACTACCTGAATTATGGCCCAAAGTGAAAGGGTTTATGAACTATTTTTTTAAAAGATAAACTTAGTTTTTGAGAGCTAATGCTGACAAAGAGGAGTGATAAGAGTTGTGAAGAGCAGAGACCGAATTATGAAGGAACTCGGCATGGCAGATAAAAGCAAGGCATGGAGGAAGAGAGAAAAATACACTTGTGGAGGGTTTTATTGGGACAGTAAATTTGCGTTTACGTACATTCTCTGGTGCTTTGAAGAGAGTAGAGTGAGAAGGCAGGTGGCTGAATAGAAGACTGTGAATTACCCAGGCAGTTGATGGAGATGCAAGACTAGATCAGTGGCAGTGGGAATAGAGATAATGGCTTTAAGATTTGAACGAGGTTGAACCCTAAGACCACTGAGAGATTGGGTATGGAGGATGTGAGAGATGAAAAAAGTTGAAAAATGCTAAGTTTCTGGCTTATATTGTTTTGTCATAGTACTTTTCTTGTCACTGGTTCATTGGATGAATTAATCTGTGTATGGATCTGTAAGTAATTTCTCTGATTGGGTGATGTGTAGAGAACGCTCACATTTCTTTTCTAAAGTTTTATTTATTTATTTTTATTATTTTTATTTTTTAAAAAAATATTTTATTATATCACCATGAGATATACAATTACAACATTGTTCGTGTTTGGAGGTTTCGGTCACATAGTGTTCCAGCACCTCACCCTCCACCAGTGCCCATTTCCCACCACCAATGTCCCCAATTCCCTCTCCCTCCCATAGCCTGCCTCCATGGCAGGTTCTTTATCTCTTTTCTCTCTCTCCTCTCTTTTCCTTCTCTTACATATTGTGGATTGCAATACATACACTTAGAGGCCATCATGAGCATTTTTTTGCCTGTATTTAATGCTCTCCTGAATCAACCAGATGCCATTGGGCTACATTGGCATGTAATAGGGTCCAATAGAAATGTTACTGGCGCCCGCTCGAGCAAATTGATGAATAACGGGATTCAAGTGATCAAGTGATTTAATGCTCAGTTCTAGGTTGGTATTAGTCCTTTCGACATTTATTTGCACATGTTCCCTTCTCTGTCTTAGCTAACCTCTGACTCCCACACGTTTGTGGTAATTTCCACTTTTCATAGACCTGATTCATATTTCGCCTGACATTGGATTTTGGTATCATAAAATGTATGTATGTATGTATGTATGTATGTATGTATGTATGTATGTATGTATATATATGTCATGCAAATAAATGCAGTCATTCTATATCTCTCTCTTTCCTCCTGACTAATTTCACTCAACATGATCCTTCCATGTCTATCCATGTATAGGCAAATTTCATAACTTCATTTTTCCTAACAGCTGCATAGTATTCCATTGTGTAGATGTACCACAGTTTCTTGATCCAGTCATCAGTTTTCGGGCATACTGGTTGTTTCTAGGTTCTGGCTATTGTGAATAGTGCTGCTATAAAAATAAAAGTGTGGATTGTGTTTCTGCTGTGTGTTTTTGGCTTCCCAGGATATATTCCCAGGAGTGGTATGACTGGGTCAAAAAGGGAACTCAATTTCTAGTTTTTGGAGGAATGTCTATATTGTTTTCCAGAAAGGTTGTACAAGTCGACATTCCCACCAACAATGTATGAGAGTCCTCTTTTCCCCACATCCATGCCAGCACTTGTTGTTCTTGCTCTTCAGGATATGTGCCAGTCTCAGTGGTGTGAGATGATATCTCATTGTTGTTTTGATTTGCATCTCTCTGATGATTAGTGATGATGAGCATTTTTTCATATGCCTTTTGGCCATTCAAATTTCTTCCTTGTCAAATTTTCTGTTCATCTCTTCTCCCCCATTTTTAATGGGGTTGGCTATTTTCTTATATAGTTGTACCAGTGCCTGATATATCCTGGATATTAACCCCTTATCAGATGGGTATTGGGTGAATATTCTTTCCCATTCTGTGGATTGTCTTTGTATCTTGGTCACTGTTTCTTTCGAGGTGCAGAAGCTTTTAGTTTCATGTAGTCCCATGTACAGATTCAATGCTGCCCCTATAAGGATACCCATGACATTCTTCAAAGAAATTGACCAAACACTCCTGAAATTTATATGGAATAATAAACCCTCACGGGTTTATTATTCCATATAAATAAGCAATCCTTGGGAAAAGAAGATGAAAGACATCACCTTTCCCTACCTCAAACTGTACTACAAAGTAGTAGTAATTAAAACAGTGTGGTATTGGAATAAAAACAGACATGTGGACCTATGGAATAGTGTTGAGTATCCTGACACCTACCCTCAAAGACATGATCAGTTAATCTTTGATAAAGGTGCAAAGAGTCCTAACTGGATAAGGAAAGCCTCTTCAACAGGTGATGCTGGGAGAACTGGACAGCTACATGTAAAAAATGAATTTGGACCTGTGTCTAACACCTTGCATAAAAATCAGATCAAAATGGATTAAAGATCTCAATATCAGATCTGAATCCATAAAAAGTACGTTTAAGAAAATATAGGAAAACCCTCCACGACATTGAAGCTAAAGACATCTTCAAAGGTGAAACACCATTAACAAAGCAACTAGAAGAAAAGATATTTTTTTAATTTTCTAAATATTTTATTATACCACCATGAGATATACAATTACAAAGATATTCATAATTCAGTCTCCGTCATACAGTGTTCCAGCACCCATCCCTCCACCAGTGCCCCATTCCCACCACCAATGCCTCCACACTCCCTCCCACCCACCCCAGCCTGTCCCCATAACAGGTACCTTTCCTTTCTCTCTCTCTTTGTCTCTCTCTGTCTCTGTATTTATCTCCTTCTCTTTCACATTGTGGCTTGCCCTACAGATATTTACAGTTTATGATGTAAGTCTTTCTTTATATTCAATGGTGAGTTCTAGTCTGACACTACAATATCCCATTCCCCATCAGCCTCCCCAGTTTGTTAAAACTACAATGATCATTACAGTGCATAAATGTACAAGATTCTGGGAAGGACTTGATCCTAAACTTCATTATTATCTATGTCTGCTACACGGCCAAGCACCGGTGCAGCTGTGGGTCTGGTCTGTCTCTTGTCTGGCTTTGCTGGTTGTGATGGCTGTGGGCCCATAGCCACACCGGCTGGGACATGGAAGTGAGGGATGGGGGAAGAAGAATGCTTACATTTCTACCCCCACTCCCTATCACTGCTCTCATGTCTGTATTTTATTATAAAATTTAGACTAGTTAAATTTGCTTGTAATGGAGTAAAACATTTGTATTCTTAGTATACACAGTAACCTCACCTCAGCACCACTAAAGTGCCCAAGACATCCTCCCCGCTCTCAATCTCAGTAATTTTAATCTCATTTCCCTCCTGAGACCTTACCTAAATATCAGGAAAATTCAAGTAGAGGATACAAAGTGATAGTGTGATAAAGGAGGAAAAATAACAAGAGGGTTAAGACCCTCAGTTTATTCAACTTTTTTTTTTTTTGTATCCCAAAGGATACTTTTGTTTGCTTCATCTATCAGTGCTCAGGCCTTGCTCCTGACTCTGTTCAGAGGTTGTTCCTAGTAGGCACGGGGGACCATATGGGATGTTGAGGATCAAACCTGGGTCACTCACGTGCAAGCACCCACATCTGCTGTACTATTGCTTTGCCCTCCCCAAGAAGAAACTTTGCCCTCTTTCCTTTCATTGCATGCAAAGTATGGACACCCTTTTCTAGACATAACTGTTGTGCAAAGTGACAAAGCAGTGCTACTTGGAGAAACAATTAATTCTCTGCTTTGTATCTTACAAGGAAGACATAACCTTCATTAGCCAATTATTGCAAACATTATCTCCTCCAACTCTAAAGCACATCCAGAATTCATTTCCTAACAGATTGGAAGAGAAAATCGTGCAAGATCAGAGCTGGCTCTGGGATGGGGCAATCCTCTCTTGCTATTTAGCTGAAAACCTGTCAGCAGTAATGCAAACATTAAAGCAGAACTGTCCTTCTCTGGGCTACTGGAGTCATGTAGGTGACAAGGGTAATAAGGGAGGTTGAAGATGGGTGTCTGACAGATGGTTCAGCTTTCAACAGACATAGAGGTCTCCCTGCACCCCAGTGTATGGCAGTGAGGTTGGTAATTGATTAGAACTCTGTTTAGATTCTTGGTGAGGAGGACCAGGGGAAGCTTCAGGAAGGATCTTTGCAACAGCACCAACAACTTACTCCAACTATTTTAGAAAAAGCCTGGATAGTTTCCCTTGCTGCCTTAGAAGCTAGAAAAGTGGATATAGCCTTAGCACTGCAGTGAAAATGGCAGTGCTGCTGGAGCTATCAAGTGTGTGTGTGTGTGTGTGTGTGTGTGTGTGTGTGTGTGTGTCTGAGACCAACTAATGTTCATTCCAAAAGAGCTTTACCCACATGCTGGGGTGAGGTGTGATGGAAGTGTGACAGAAGCCCTTATTGCCTTCAGCTTTTCAAAATATTCCAGAGAAGCTTGATCCCACTTGGCAGGAGCTTCCTGCCGGCTGTGGTGGTAAAATAACTGAGACTCCCCATTTGTGAGCTACTTTTTATGTAGGCATCTACTTTTGGAAGCGTCATATCATTAGCCAGGCTGGAAATGGTTTTCCAGATCTCTTTGCTCTAGCTGGCAATGCCGTTGCTGTTGACAAAGAGTATCAGCTTGGGCTTTTGTCTGTGCCGCTCCCACAATTGATAAGGGGTTGGGCAGAGCCTCTTAGTAGCTCTTGGTGACATTTGTGTGTTACAGAAGTGCTGGGAGAGAAGGGTTGGTGAGCCTTCAATTGAGGTTGGAGGGATAATTAAAATATTCTTTCCTTTGTGGCTGAGACATGGTTGATGAGCTTGATGAGGTTTCAGCTACGGCTTTTTTTTTTTGCCTCACCTCAGAGACTTGAGTCCAGGTCTGAGTTAGGGAACACAAAGCAAGTTGATTGAAAGAGTCCAGACACTGATTACAGAGGTTTTCAAACCCCAATGCAGAATTCTCAAATTCTCTACTTTATATGCAAAGCACTTAGATTTTCAGAATTGGCTTTTAGAGTCTCTGAAGTTGAATCTTTGGTTAAGGGGAAAAAAACCCACCTGTAACAAACCCTTTGAGGCATGAAATAGACATGGGCTAGAGAGAAATAGCCCTTTCCGCTATGGAGGCTATTTCCATGCTCTCTCTCTCTCTCTCACACACACACACACACACACACACACACACATACACACACACGGGCACACAGGCACACATAGGTATAAACCTGGCTGCCAGGATCTCTCTCAGCACTGAGGCGATGCTGGAGATCAAACTCTCAGCCTCATACTTGCAAGGCAGGAGCTTTCACCCAATTGTTCTAGAAAACTCTGTCTTCCTAAGGCATATGAGTAACCCTAGGAACTCAGAGTGTGGGCATGGGACATCACAGAGGTGTTTGAGGGCCCCCGTGGAGGAGTGTTGCGAGCTGAAGTCCAACACAAAGACCCCCCCACCAGGCACAGCCAGGTCTCTGCTGGAGATGCTGAGGGAGCTGTCAGACTCTAAGCAGCCAGAGTGCAGGCTCTGATTCAGAAATGTCAGGGTTGCTCAGATAGCCTCTTGGGGAGAGCTGCTTGCCTCCAAAGAATGAGATAATAATTGCATTGAAAATTCGGAGAAGCTGGAGACTTGTAGAAAACATCGGAAATTTTAATCACTCTGGCAGAATGGCTTTGATTAACATTCCTCCTCGCTCTTCCTAGGTGTGTCCTGAAGCTCCCTCCTTCCAGCTGGCAGGTAATTAGCTCTCAGCTAGGATAGCAGGACAGTACCAGAGTATATGTGAAGTCACTGCATAAATGGTCAAGTTGGCCAATGCAAAAAGATCACATGCTTCTCTCCAGAGCTCCTGTTCTCATACCAGGGCCTGAGCACGCCTTGTAATCTGTCACCTTCACTCATGCTGCCCTTCCACTGCCCAGATGTCCTTCTTTGCCTTCTTCACCTATGAACTCCCACTCTCCTTTCCAGCCTGAGTTCACATGACACTACCCTGCAGTTCTTCCATTGCCAGGCACAGTCCTCTGCGCCCACTCTTCGGAAGACCACTTGAAAAATGTTACACCATATCTGATGTGTGGTGACAAGTGCCTGGCATCTACTTTCTCACTTTGTGTCTCATCTCCCTTTCAGGGTAAGTAATGAGCTTGTCATTCTTGGTATCTTAATAATGATACAAAGCCTGCACTGGTAAGGGGTTAAGCACATGTTTGGGGAGAGGAAATGTTTAATAGAAATAAATACCACTGGGAAGTGAAGCCAACATTTAGTAAGAGAAAAAATTATTACTGAGGCTATTTAGAGCTAAATAGTGGTGCCTAGACTTGGGAGACTGATTGTAGCCTTTCTCTGAGTGAGACTCAGCTTCTGATTTCAGAGCTGGGGCCCTTGGTATAGGTCAGCCCCAGGTACGAAGAGAATACATAATTGCTCTTTAGAAAAGAAAACCTCTCAGCTAATTTCTCACATTTTTTTGAAAAAGGGGGTTGATTTCTAACAGACTTATTTGTTGAAGAATAAGCATTGTTCACAACTTGAAAATAATCCCTTGATTTGACAGAGTCAATTAGTCTAGAGAAAATATAATGATTTTGATCTCTTATCCTAGAAGTACCCCTATGTGTATGAAGACACAGTCAGGTTATTATTCTTTCAACAACTTGTACAGGGACAGGCTTTCAACAGCTGTAGGCTTTTCCAGGGGGTTTCTTATCGCCGCAGGGTTCCTCATAGCAAGACAGAGTCATTGTCCACATCAGCATTTTTAAAAACTCAGCATCATGTGGGGGTCCAGAGGGGGTGAAGGTAGACATTGACAACAGAACAAATGTGCAGAATGTCCTTTTCTTGTCTTGGTCCATAACCATAAGCATCAGTGAGAGAAGGTGGCCCCAACAATGAGAAGTGAACAGAAATATCCTGGATGCCATCTAGAACCCTGCTAGAATGCATAATATATCTCAGATTTAATTGGGAATCATGTAGATTTAATTGGGAATCATCTGATTTCATTTATTAAGCCAACAGGAAGATCTTGGCCAATACATCTCCTTCTGCTGTCATATAATGCTGTTGTAAACAGTAGTGCTTCATGTTGTATGAGGTTATCATTCAGAGGATCCTCCATACCTCAGTTTTCCCATCTGCAATGTGGGTTGGAGCAAATCGTGACTGCAGTGAGTAATCCTGTCTTCCATCCTTGTCAGATACAGCTTTAGAAGGCAGCTGTCACTGGAGGCGGGTGTGTATAGCTCTGAGGAAAACAGAGCCATTTGTTACATGAAAGAAGAAGCAGGAAGGGCAGGCACTGAGATGGAGAAAAAGGAGAGAAAAGAGAAAGTGGATTTTCTTTCTCCCTCATCTTTCTTGCCAATCTGCACCAATTTAACCCTTGTCTACAAGTAAGAAGAGGAGACAGCATCTATTACATTGCTAGAATTTTGCAGAAAGTCTTCTACTTAATGTGGAATCCTCAGGCCAAACCGACATCAGTACTTGGAAACTTTGTTAAAATGCAGAATCTCAGGCCCCACCTCAAGAGTGACTGACTCAGAATTGGAATTTTAATAAGACCCATAGGTGACTCATGCATTAAAATTTGAGAAGCACAGGCATAGAGTAGTGTTAGAAAACATTTGTGAAATGGAGTCGAGAAGCAGCGATGAAGAGATGCTTCTTCTTTAGAAACACATTAAAAAGGGCATTCTGCCCCTCTAGATTGAGTGAAAAGAAATGAATTTTATTATTAAAATAACCTGGAAAAACTGCAGAAGAAAGGAAGAGTTTCCATTAAGCTGCAGAATTACTTAGGGATTAGAGAAGAGGAAAATATGTGAGCTCACACATGCACCCCAGCATGGTGAGAGGGGGCCCTAGACAGGCAAAGAGGGGTGTTGACAGCTCCAGTAACTCTGTCTTGTCACATGCCCTTGGTGCTCATCCTCAGGCCTACCCAGTCATTTACCCATGTAGTATAACGCACAGGACCTTGCCTGAGGAGTGATGGTAGACGTGAGCAGAGGTCACTGTGTTCTGGTTCTATTTTACAATGAATTCTCTTTTTATTTACTTAGAGTCTTAGAATTCAGCTTAGAATTCAGCCTTAAAATTAAGCTTCCATACCAAAAGATAAGACTGGGTTGGGAATGTCTATAAGATGTGAGGCACATATGTAAATATATATGTATATTTGTACATATATTTAAATATGTATAAATGTATGTGTGTGTATATATATATGTATATATATATATGTTTGATAGGTTTTGGTAATTACATGTGCACACCAAACAAAATAAATGTTTTGATTGCCCCAAAGTTTCTATCTTTCCCTTTCCAGTTAAACCCACAATTCCCTGACCCATTCAGAGGCAGGGAATGGGTCTTATTCTTTTTTCTTATTTTTGTTCCCACAAATTCACTTTGACTGTTCTTAGACTTTGTAATTGCAGTCACGTGGTATAATTATGACGCATGCATTTTGTGTTTTA
Organism: Cryptotis parvus; assembly: GCA_021461705.1. NCBI lineage: Eukaryota > Metazoa > Chordata > Mammalia > Eulipotyphla > Soricidae > Cryptotis > Cryptotis parvus. The sequence goes on from JAJIBD010021475.1 coordinate 51,113, forward strand.
CATATTTTGTGAAACATGTTTTTGAAATCACACTGCTTCATTTATTAGTAGATATTCTATGCCAAAACAGTAACAATAATCGACCTCATTCCTAACGAATGGAGATGTTACTGGTGCCCCTCGAGCAAGTCGATGAACAACGGGAAGACAAGTGATACAAGTGATCCCAAAGTATCCCCTCACTGTATGAAACTAATAGAATTAGTTTATCCAGAGTCCAGTCAATGCTTATAAGGGCTACTAACACTCTCTGGTTTTTTGTAAGTAAAGCTGCTCATAGTGTCCTTACAGAAATTTTTTTTAGACTTGATAGGGGTCTCCTAAGCATTGCTTAGTGAATTTATGGGTCACTTTAGCAATACTCAGCCAACTGGGCAAGATGGCTCGACCTCACAGAGCAGTGCTTGGCCCTGTGAAGCGCAGGGGCTACTAGAGCTAATCCTAATGGCATGCAAAAGGCCATGTGGAGTATGACTGGCATGCACCCCTGATCACTGAGCTATCTCCAAAATGCCCCCATTTTGGAGATTCTCCATTTTCTTTTCATTTGGGGGTAAATAGTATAATTTCTATATCACAAGTAGATATAAGTTTAGATTTATGAGGACTGGCAGTATCCAAATATGCTGGACCATGTGAGATTAACTCATCAGTAATGCATGATGCATGCCTTCACCCCATGTGTTGGTATTATCAATCTTTTTTTCACTGAATCCAGGAAGTGTGAAATGGGGTCTTTGTGTGTTCAATTTTACGTGTCTATGAGGACTCCTGATGTTCAATCATTTTTATGTGGTCATTGACCATTTATGTATCTATCTCCTATGAAAGTATTCCAAATGTTGCCTATTTTCAAAATTATTATTTCATTGTTTCTCTATAGGACTTTCCCCCTCTCTTCCTCTTTTTTTGTTTTATGTGGGTCACATACACTTGGGCTTGAGTGTGGTGCAATTGTTTTGGTTCATGGGATCTCAGTGGCAGTGCTTCTCAGGTACATAGTACCTGGGATTGAATTCATGGCCCCAAGCTGTGTAGCAGGTACTCTATCAGTCAATAAACCTTATTTCAGGGTCTGATTTGTAGGACTTATTATTGGATAGAAGTCCTTTGTCAGATATATTGGTTGCAAATGTTTTTCATAGTCTGTAGATTGCCAATTCATTTTAATTCACTGTCACTGTATCACTGTCTTCCTGTTCATCATCGATTTGCTCGAGTGGGGCCCCAGTAACATCTCCATATGTCTTGTTTCATGCTAGTAGAGCCCAAGGGCATCTGCTTGCTCCAGGAACATAAAGAGCCTCAGTCCATTCCGGAATGAGGTCTATAATTGTTACTGGTATTTGGCATATTAAATACAACACTGGTAGCTTGCCAGGCTCTGCTGTGCAGGTAGCATATTCTTGTAGTCATCTCTAAGTCCAGCATTTATTGATAAACCGTGCTGCTGCAAGCGGCTGTGCAAGCCAGGCTGTGATAGTCTGGTCTGCTGGGTGGAGTTCTGATGAGAGGGAAGTCGGATGTGGAAAATGGAGGCCCTCATGGAGTGGGGGTGTCATCTGGCTTGTTGCAAGGCTCTGCTGGGGTGGCGGGCCAGGGCTAGAACCCGCCATCCCTCCTGGGCACCTCGTGAGCAGCTGGGCACAGGGAGAGCAAGTAGTAGCTCTGCCCCCATGTCTGTGAGTCTCTGGATCAGCATACCTGAGCCAGGTATATAAACTTCCAACGTTTTTAAGAACTACGGTACATAAAAGCAGACTGGTGCTCATTCTGGAAAAAAAAACATGAACTCTTGATTTTGGAATTCTGAAATTTTTTTTTTCCTTTTTTGGGTAACAACTGGCGATGCTAAGGGATTACTTCTGGCTCTGCACTCATTTTAATTATAATATGATTTATTGAAAAGAATCTATATCACTAAATATAGGCATACAATTCAATTGACAGTAAAATGGGAGATGTCGTAAGCACTAAGGCAAGATTTTGGACACCAGCACAAAAAGCTGTAGAGCTCAAGGTCCAGAGCTTTCCTTTCAACATCAGATCCTCAGGAAGAGAGAAGTGCTCCCTTGGTATAACCTCCTGAAATCTGAATAAGAATAAAGGCTTCAGAGACCAAAGAGATGGAATCCTAACAATCTCAAATGGGCTCAGCCCTGAATACTGAATATGATAAAACACATTCTTAGCATCTGTTGATAGATCACGTGCCTTTTTAATTTCCTATTATTGGTATAGTATATTATATTGTAGATTTTATATATTGAGCTGTTTATTTTTGCTGATCCCACTCATTTTTCCTATATCATATTTCTCTTTCTTTTTCCATTGTTCTCATCACAAGATTCCTTTTCTTGAAAATTTCTTATTCTTTCCTCTGTTATTGAGTTTGCTCACTCTGATTTTCAATGGCAGTTTTCCTTTTACTTGGTATGGTTTTTCATAAGCCTCATATCTGGGTGAATTTTTTTATTAAATATTTTATTATACCACCGTGAGATATACAATTACAATGTTGTTCATAATTAGAGGTTCGGTCACATAGTGTTCCAGCACCCCGCCCTCCACCAGTGTCCATTTCCCACCACCAATGTCCCAAATTCCCTACCCACTCCCATAGCCTGCCTAAATGGCAGGTTCTTTATCTCTTTTCTCTCTCCCTCTCTCTCTTTTCTGTCTGTTACATATTGTGGGTTGCACTACATACGCTTAGAGGCCATCATGTGCATTTTTTTTGCCTGTATTTAATGCTCAGTTCTAGGTTGGTATTAACCCTTTCGACATTTATTCACACATGTTCCCTTCTCTGTCTTACCTAACCTCTGACTCCCACACGTTTGCGGTAATTTCCACTTTTGGTAAGACCTCCTGATCCATGTTTCACCTGACATTGGATTTTGGTGTCATAATATGTATGTATGTACTTATATATATATATATATATATATATATATATATATATGTCATGCAAATAAATGCAGTCATTCTATATTTCTCTTTCTTTCTGACTAATTTCTGGGTGAAATTTTTTTATAACTTCATTCTCCTTGACTCTTTCTGCTTCTGTATTTACTTTCTCATTTCATTACTGTTTCATTTCACGTTAAAGTACATTCAATATATCTCATGGTGTTCTTCATCACTATCTATCACTATCTTCCCGTTAATCATCTATTTGCTAGAGCGGGCACCAGTAATATCTCCATATGCCCTGTCTCATGCTAGTAGAACCCAAAGGCATCCGCTTGCTCCAGGAACATAAAGAGCCTCAAACAATTATATTAGGTCACGGGAATGACCAAATATAAATGTTACTGGTAATTGGCATATCAGTACTACACGAGCAGCTTGCCAGGCTTGCCGTGTGGGTGGCATACTGTTGTAGTCACCTCTAAATAAAACATTTATTGATGAACTGTGCGGCCGCTAGCGGCCGCGGGAACCGGGCTGTGATAGTCTGGTCTGCTGGGTGGAGTTGTGACCAGAGGGAAGTCCGGATGTGGAAAATGGCGGGCCCCATGGAGTAGGGGAGGGTGGTCTGGCTTGTTGTGAGGTTCTACTGGGGTGGCAGGCCAGGGCTAGAACCGCCAGCCTCCCGGGGCCTCATGAGCAGCTGGGCCAGGAGAGCAGAGCAGCTCTGCCCCATGTCTGAGAGTCTCTGGTTCAGCATACCTGGGCGGATTGAAAAAAAACTGTTGCAGGGTGGCTGTTGATGATCCGGGCTGTGATAGTCTGGTCTGTTGAGTGGAGTTGTGACCAGAGGGAAGTCCGATGTGGAAAATGGTGGGCCCCATGGAGTAGGGAAGGGGTGGTCTGGCTTGTTGTGAGGTTCTGCTGGGGTGGCAGGCCAGGGCTAGAACCCGCCATGCCTCCCGGGCGCCTCACGAGCAGCTGGGCACAGGGAGAGCAAGTAGCAGCTCTGCTCCATATCTGAGAGTCTTTGGTTCAGCATACCTGGGCCGGATTGAAAAAAAAAGTTATTTAATAAGTCATAATTTATTTAAAATTCACTGTCCGTTAGCCTTCCAATTTGTGTCATCAATATTTCTTTTTTGTTTGTTTACTTCTTTATTTGGGGGGAACACTCAGCAGTGCTCAGTGCCTACTTGTAGCATGAGCTTAGAGATCACACCTGGCAGTGCTCAAGGAGCCATATGTGGTGCTGAAGATTGTTCCTGGGCAGCTACATGCATAGTACACCCTGTGCACTGTGTACTATCTCTCCTCCTGTGAAATATTTATTTCTGAAGATTTTTTCCTTTCTCATTCATTTTGTCACAGGTTTAAACCTTTTCTAGGTTTTGCCTCTGTTTCTCCAGTAGGTTAGTCATTGTAGTTCTAGTATACTGCTTTTGTTTTTCTTTCTCCAGGGCTGCAGGTATGTGGGAGAGTGGCCAATCTATTGGTAGTCTTCATTATCTACCTAAATTGGTTTTGTGTCCACATTTATATTTGTTTTACTTAAGATATAAATAAGGCAACTATTCTATTTTTCTTCTTAATGTCTTACGGGTCTAATTTCTACTTTTTTGGTATATAATCCATTCTGAATTATGTTTTGTGTAAAGTGAGAAACAAAGGTTAAGATTTGTCTTATTCCACTAGAAATTCTCCAGTACTATTTTTTTAAATAGTTATTTTTTTCTTAGAGTAAAATGGGACTTAGGCTAAAAACTAATTGACTCTGTATGCCTAGAATTAGTTTTGGACTTTCTCTCTCTCTCTCTCTCTCTCTCTCTCTCTATCTGTGTGGAGAGAAAAGATTAGTTTTTATTTAAAGATATTTAGAGAAATGTAAGGGCATACTGTTTTAACCATATTTTATAAACTTCACAATACATTTAGGTAGAAGTAATCAATTGTTTTTTCTGATAATATTTAACTCTGATAAAAATAAATAATAAAATTTATTTGTGATCTTTCCATGAAAATTTTAATTATTTTCTGTTATAATTTTTATAAAATCCATACCTAGCAGCAGTCCAGACTTGAGACATACCAACAGAGCTTTGCCAGGCATTGGTCTGGCGGCGTGTAAGTCAGTGGTTTTCAGGGGATGCTATAACATAACCTGGCCCATCTCTGTTGGGGTCCCTGAAAGTAATCCTGGTGGTGCAGGGCCACCTGGCCAGACATGGTAGTGCTCAGGATTAAGCTCAAGCATTTGTCCGTGCTCGGCATGTGCTCTGCCACTTCGGATATCTTCCTAGCCCTTTAATTTCAATTTGCTGTTTTTTTGGCTAGTTAAGTTATTTTATTTTCCTTTATTTTCTTATTTATAATAGTTTTCTTACTTTTTTTTTTCCTCTCGTGGTAGTGCTCAGGGGACCATGTAAGGTCTGAGCATAGAAGCCTGGTCACCAATGTGCAAGGCAAGCACTCTATCCACTTCACTATCTCTCTAGCCCTCTTGTTCTTATTTCAAAAAATATACTCTTTGAATCATTGAATATAAACTTCCAGTATTGTCTTAGGGCCCAGAATATATATATATATATATATGTGTATGTGTGTGTGTGTGTGTGTGTATGTGTGTGTGTGTGTGTATATACATATATATGTGTGTGTTTGTGTGTGTATGTATGAACATTCCATTTTCTATATAAGTGATATATATAAGTGAACACTCCATTTTATTTAATATGTAGTTTTGATTACAGGTATATGGTATTCTAGAAATGTCAAATAGATCTAGTTGGTTATGGTGTTGATCAAATCTTTTTACAGACACTTATTTTTAATTTTATCAATTGATGAATCTTAAAATTTTACTTGTGTATCTGTTTATCTCTCTTTTTAACTCTCCAGTTTTGCTTCATTTGTTTTGAAACTACTTCTATGTGATATAGAATGATTGAACTAATTTGTGGGATGTAGCAAACATAGTATGAGGCTAATGCTCAAGAACAGTATAAACAAAGGCCAGAAAGGATGGTCCATGGTTGGAAGCTTGCCACAAGGAAGTGGTGGTAAGGGGGAGGGCATCTAGGATAGAGAAGGGACCTCTATGACAAAGAGAGTTGGAAATGATCACTGAGGACAAGAATTGAGTGCTGAAAGAAGGTAAGTGGACAGACATAATAATCTTTCAGTACCTGTATGGCAAACCATAATACCCAAAAGGAAAGAGAAAGAGACAGAGAGGGAGAGAGAAGAGAGTGAGAGAGAGAGTGTGAGAGAGAGAGACAGTACCTGCATAGAGGCAGGCTGGAGAGGGGTAGGAAAGAAACTGGTGACATTGGCGATGGGAAATGTACACTGGTGAAGGTATGGGTGATGAAACATTATATGACTGATACCTAATCATGAACAAATTTATAACTGTGTATGTCATGGTGATTTTAAAAAGTAAAATAAAAATTAAAAATATTTTAAAAAACTTCTCTGTGCTTTTTGAATGTGTAGGAAGGTGTGAACAATATGGTGGAGATTGTGTTTCCTTGTGGTCCTAAATTGCTCTGTTTCATTTGAATGGGGAAAGAAAAGAATTCTAACTACGCTTCAGAGAAAGGACTGGGTGGTTTTTATTTTTTTTGTTTGCTCTAGTTAGGCATGTCTCCCCTCCACCCCCTCCTACCACAGGCAAAATTGTAAAAATCCTTAACTAGGAACTAAGATAAAATCCAGGATCTGTCTCAGGAATATGTTTCTAAGAATTTGATGAAGAACAAGAAATTCTTTTCTAGCCCATTAGACATTATAGCCCTGGGGTTTCATTTGCATATAATCAATCGGACAGAGAGCTGGCTTGCTGTAAGCCAGAGGGAGTTTAATCAAAACTATCGGAATACCAGATTTCTTTCCTAAAGATTCCTATGAGTCATGGCTGATGAGCACTTAGAGAGAGATAACTGTGAGAACTTTGAGGGAACTAAAGAGAAATAAAAATGCAGATCTTAAGAGCTTGTTTGGAGGTTCTAGCAGGGGAGTGGAGCTACTTGTATACCTTTGACCAAAGACCGGTCCAAAGACCGGTGGTCTTTATTGGGGAAGGCCCTCCTCTTCTACCGAACTGCAGCTTCTGGAGGGACACACATGGAGTGGTGAGGGAGGAAGGGGACACCTGCTTAGCCAGCCAGATCAGACAAATCAACACTGGTGTTCGATGAGGTGATAGATGTCGCAGCCAGATTGCCCTGACTGCATTTATTAATGGGATATAACTATATACCAGTGTTCTACTAATTGTGGGAAATGGTAATCCCAGGCTAGAACTGAACATTGAGTGTACACAAAGGGATTTACATGATAATCCCTAAATGTCTGTAGGGCAAGCCACAATGTGTAAGAGGAGAGAGAGAGAGAGAGAGAGAGAGAGAGAGAGAGAGAGAGAGAGAGAGAGAGAGAAGAAAAAAGAAAGGAAAAGTGCCTGCTATAGAGGCAGACTGGGGGAGGTGGGAGGGAATTTGGGGCCATTGGTGGTGGGAATAGGGCACTGATAGAGGGGTGGATGCTGGAACAATGTATGACTGAAACACAATCATGAGCGTTTTTGTAATTGTGTATCACACAGTGGTAAAATAAAAAATTTAAAATAAATGCAGCCTTTCTACAAGAAACACATCTGAATAACCAGAGCAAACACAGACTCAAAGTCAAAGGCTGGAAGACCATTCTCCAGGCAAACAACCCCTCCAAAAAGGTGGGTGTGGCCATACTCGTATCTGACAATATAGACTTCAGGCTGAAAAAAGGTTAAAAGGGACAATAAAGGCCATTTCTTAATAATTAAGGGGTACATATACCAGGAAGAAATCACACATCACACTACTAAACATATATGTGCCAAACGAGGGGCCAGCAAAACACTTAAAACGACTATTAATAGACCTCAAAGAAGACATTAACAGTAGCACAATAATAGTCGGAGACTTCAACACTGCCTTATCGATTATGGATAGAAAGATGAGACTGAAACTCACCAGGGAAATACTGGACCTGAAGGAAGAAATGGACGAAAGAGAGCTGGTTGATATATACAGGGCTTTTCATCCCAAAAAAGCTGAATACATATTTTTTCCAGTGCACATGGAACATACTCCAAGATAGACCATATACTGAGCCACAAAGCATACCTCAACAAAATAAAAAGATTGAAATTGTGTCAACTATCTTTTCAGATCACGATGCTCTGAAAATAGTAGTTAACCATACACAGAAGCAGGGAGCCAAACCAAACACCTGGAAACTAAACAACTCACTGCTGAACAACAAATGGGTCATAGAAGAAATCAAACAGGAAATCCAAAGATTCCTAGAAACAAATGACAATGAAGATACCAACTATCAGAACTTGTGGGACACAGCAAAAACTGTGTTAAGAGGAAAGTTCATGAGCATTAAATAGAGGCAAAAAGATACACATGACAACCCTTTAATGTATGTTCTATAATCCACAGTCTGGAGGGGAAGGAAAAGAGAAAGAGAGAGAAAGGGAAAGAAATAAAGAACCTGCCATGGAGCAGGGGCTGGGGAGGGGGAGGGAACCGGGGACGTTGGTGGTGGGAGATGGGCACTGGTGCCGGAAAAAAAAAAGAAAATGAATACTTTGCCAAATAAATGGTACTTAAACATGAAAAAAAAATCCATGTTCTCATTTATTCTACAAAGTTATGAGATCTGGGTAATTTTAGGCTCTGTTTTGGGCAATAAGGTTATATTAGGAAACAAAAGAGATGTCAGTTTCTTTCCACGTAGACCTTTCATTCTAATGGATATATAATTAAATTTTTTCATTCAAAATTAGGAAAAACAACACCTTATGGTATCATTTTAGAGATAGAACTAAGCATACTGACTATAATATGCTTTTTTTGTGGATTGGTGGATGGGGGTTCCCAATATTTATAAGACCTTAGGCACTTCCTTTGTACACATATTAAATTGAATTGGAGTGATATTGATTTTTTTTCCTCAACTCAGAGACTAACAGACTAATAACAGGTTAAAAATAAAATTTAGTTGTCATCCCTTGGATTTGTAAAGATTAAAAACATTAAAATATTAAAATAATGATGAAAAAAGTCATTTGGGAAAAATAAACTAAAGTTGTTCGGAAAGGTAAGTTGCAATCATTCTACAAATGACGTCATCATGGAATCATAAATTCACTATAAAGTCTGTGAAGAAATATTACTGAAATAAGAAGATGCAAGACCTATCTATCAAATTGCAAACTAGTTCTAATATTAAGTGATCAAAAATATCTCTCATTATCTACCATTTTTAGCTTATTCATTCAAACAACTTGGCATAAATATTAGATCATCTGGATGCAAATTCTCTGATTATAGCAAACAAAAAAGACAAGCAGTCTTCTATTTTGGGACATAGTTTATAATATCAATTGAGTGTGAATATATAAAGAGACTTTCAAAACTGCCAATAATTTTGCTTAATTATTTCATAAAACTTATTAAACGGAAACTTTAAGAAACAAAGTGTAAAAATTAGTCAAGGGGGCCGGAGCGATAGCCCAGCGGGTAGGGCGTTTGCCTTGCACGCGGCCGGTCCATGCCGGGCCCGGGTTCAATCCCCTGGCATCCCATATGGTCCCCCGAGCACCGCCAGGAGTAATTCCTGAGTACAGAGCCAGGAGTAACCCCTGAGCGTCGCCGGGTGTGACCCAAAAAGCAAAAAAAAAAAAAAAAAATTAGTCAAGAAGATGTAGAAGCGGGAGTGAGAGATAAAAAGAAAGGATAGAATCACTCAAAAATATTTGTTGAGCACTCACTATGTGTTAGTTACTATCTGTGAATGGACACGTTAAATTTTCTCTTGTGGAGTTGGTAAGGAACATTTATTCAAAGAGGTTAAATCCAGCTCTAATACAGTTGAGCCTGAAAAGGAAGGGTCTTTATTTCTTAATTTTCAGGAACTTCTTGGTTCTATACAAATGTACAAAGTTTCTTTGATTCCATGGACTCTACAGAGTCAGGTAAATAAGAGAGAAGCACAGTCAAGCACAAAACAGGACTGTAATATGTTTCCTCGGGACATAGAACACCCACTTACTTGTTCTACATGTATGTAAACAAGAGAAGCTACTTAAGCAACTCTTCCCTAGACAGAAAGGTGTGTCCCAGAGTGACTCTCAGTGTCTACCTGTACCGAGAACAAGTTGGCAATACCCCTGCTAAAACGAATGGCAACAGGAACAACAGAAATATTTTCTGGATCATCAGAGCACTCCAAAACATATTATTTCACAGTTAGTATTGAAGAAGATGATATAAAATGTGTAGCACAGCCACTGGCATGAGATCATCAACACACACACACATTCCACACACACACATTCCTCAACCACTGTGAAAATACATTGCTGCTGCTTCTGAGAAGGAATATAAATCAGTCTCCTAATCATTCAGCACAGGCTGTCATCCCCACCTCCTGCACATCTGGTATGTAAAGCATGTGAATCCCTCTTTAATCAACCAGTCAGAATAATGTCATTTCCAACCCCCATCACAGAATTTAACCAGGAGTTGATTGCAATGCAGCTCTTGCCAAGTGCTTACTGGAGCAATTGATATTTGAGAGAAAGTGCCTAACAGATATGTTACTTGTAGGATTTTTTGTTTCAAGTTTTGTATTTGAATAAATCACTGACCTTGAGTACATTATTGCAATTATTTGCAAACTCCTTGGTTGAATTGAAAGGTGGTGATCTTCCATCTACTTTAAAAATAATTTATATTAAAAATTAAATTCCTAGAATGAAACTTAGAAAACAGTAAATTCTTAGTTTTTTGGAAAGATGAATCTTCTGGAACAAAGATGATCGCCCCCTCCCCCTCACCCCCCCATTGAGCCACAATGAGAACACATCCTTATAGATTAGCTTTGATTCCTTCGAGTGCTAGGGAATTATCTCTCATTCATCATGGTTTAGCTGTATGTCATCTTCCTGGGACCGCTGCCCTTACTCTCCCAGAAAACATGTTCTGCTCTTTCTGGTCTCAGTTCTATTATAGCATACATCACATGATTTTGCAATTATTTGTACTGTCTCTTTTGCTGGACTGCCAGCCACTTCAGAACATAACATAATTTTTTCATCTTTGTAACTGCAGTGTGTGGTACAGATCCTGGTCTACATTAAATTAACAAATGTTTGTGGGACAAAAGAATAAAAGCAATTTTAATGTTTATTATATAATCACCTGAGTATCCTTCCTTAAATTTGGCTTTTAGTTTCTTACTATTTAAAAATAAAAGGAAGGATTGAGACCTATATTTTTAAGAAAGGTTAAGAGCATTTAAAACACACCTGGTTGCGCTCAGGGATTACTCCTGGCTCTATGATCAAGGATCACTTCTGTCCGTGCTCATGGACATCTTATGCAGTGCTGGGGATTAAACATGGTGCCAGGGATCAAACCTGGATTATCTGTATGCAAGACAAGCAAGGCAAGCAAGCACCTTACCCTCTGTACAATCTCTTCTGTCACTGACAATACTTTTGAAAAATAAAATACATTAGTGACAAGGGTAAAGTCCAAAAAGTGTTTTCTCAAATAAGTACTATTTTTAATTAAACATTATTTAAGCACTGGAATTTACAGAGTACAAAGTTTTAAACAATACAAATGTTAAAAACTTTAATTGTTCAAAAAATCTTTTCATCATTCAACCCCAATCCAGTGTGCTCCCACCACCACCAAAGACCCTCACTGCCCACCTACCCCCATCACTATGCCTACTCCCTTAGCTGGCAATAATTACACTGACTATTACAGCACACACATGGTAATGATATTGATGCAGTCATAACCTTTTTCTGGTTGTTACATGCAAATTTGACCTATCTGTGTTCTTGCATTCATTTAATGAATTTATAGAACATAGCAGGTTTCTACTACTCAATCCCCAAACCCATCAATTCTAGAACTATGGATAACACTTATTTCAAAATTTTGTAACCACTGTTTGAGGCTATCCTTAAAAACAGTGCTTTGAAAAGTTGTGCCAAATTACATTCTCATGAAATTTCACTACTCCAGGGACAAACAATTCGTAGAAAAACTTCCCAGAGGAAAATACAGATCATACAAAGTTTCAATAATTAGAATAAAGGACATCTAGAAGATGGTGAATAACTACATTCAGTGTTGTGAAGGAAAATTATTCCTATTCAATGAACTCAATAAAATAAAGCTAGTGTATAAAACTTTATAAAACTATAAAGATGTATGGTAATATAATAAAGATAATTTATTTTTTTTAAAATCTGGACTAGAGCGAGATAGTACAGGGGCTAAGGTGCTCATCTTGATGCAGTGACTCAGGGTTGATTGTCAGTTCTGCATATGGTGACCCAAATACTTCCAAGAGTGATCCCTGAGCTCAGACACAGGAGTAAGCTCTGACCACAGCCAGATATCTGTGGCCAGATATTAGGCAGGCCCTAATCTCACCTGCCTCCAAATAGGTAAATACTAATTTTTTAAAGTGTTTATCAATAAAGATAATTTAGACATAAAAATCTCTACAAACCTACCTCCAGTGTGTCACATTACCAATAGCAGATATAACTCACTAGATAATCTCCTCCACTAAATAAGAAAGGCAGAAATTCAAGGTTCAAGAAGGGTAGGATTCCACATAGAGAAAGGGAAAAGGAAATTTCCGGACTTATGGTAAGTGAAAGTCTTAGGACAATCATTGTGTAGCACATTTGAAGAGTATCCAGCCCACAGAATAGGAAGATTACAAGAGTAGGAGACAAACTATCTATGGTCTCTAAGATAGAAAATAGCATTTGAGGATTTGTTGGAGGAAATTGCAAGGTTGAGCCCGCCATCAATATATAAAGTAATGATGGGAGGGAAAGGGGTACAAATATTGGGCCCATGGAAATATGAAGTCAAATGTGGGAGTAACCATCATAGCAACATACTACTTGACACACCTGTACATAGTGTTATGTGGGCCTACTAAGACATAGCTTGGGGCCTAGAGAGACAGTACAGCAGGAAGGTACTTGCTTAACACTCTGCAAACTCTTGTTTGATCCTAGGAACCCGTGTAATCCCCTGAGCATTACCAGGAATGACCTCTGAGCTCAGGGCCAAGAACAGTCCCTAAACACACCAGGTGTGACTCCAAAAGCAAACAAACAAAAAATAGAAATGACAGAGGTAGTTTTTTTTTTATTCTGGCAATGACTTTATTTTTCAGTTAACCAACCCACGGTACAGCATATTAAATCATAAAGTACAAATCCAAGGAAGGCAATACCTTTAGTGAGTTACAAAAAACCTTGTACTCTTCAATACAATACAATACTTTTATTGTATTGAAGAGAACCAGTACTCTTCGATACAATAAAAAACTTCTTTTTGTTTGGGCCATGTATTACCACAGTGATAATTCTCATCCCGACGATGTCACCCGCTCTCGGTGACCACGAAGAAGCAATCCTGCTCCAAGGTCTGAGATCCGTTTTCTCCTTTTCAAGGGAGCGCCCACGTCTGAAGAGGCGGCTCTCCTTGCTCTGGGGTGACCACAGCCGGGCGCCTCCCCAGGCGAAGAGCCTCACTACGATTTGCCAACGGAGACTGGCCACGCCCGGCCAGCCCAGTTCTGGGGAAACTTGCATTTTCACATGAACTTGGAATCCTCAAAGTGAAGTGATAATTTCAGCAACACTAATCTGGGGCAATCCCTTGATTGAGAAGCCCCCGCACCTCTTGGTACTGATCGAGAGTCACAGACTTTCTTCAGCTGTTATTAACTCCTTTAGGACTAGAATGTGGTTGTTTTCTGAAAATCGCAGATAAATACGCTGCAGAAATTTGGGCTGTCAATTGAGACAGACATGGGGCAGAGCTGCTACTGGCTCTCACTGTGCCCAGCCGCTGATGAGGTGCCGGGAGGGATGGCAGGTTCTAGCCCTGGTCCGCCACACCAGCAGAGCCTCACAACAAGCCAGATGACGCCCCACTCCATGAGGACCTCCATTTTCCACATCCAGACTTCCCCCTCGTCAGAACTCCACCCAGCAGACCAGCTTATCACATCCCAACTCCGCCGCGGTTCATCAATAAATGCTGGATTTTTAGATGACTACAAGAGTATGCTACCCGCACGGCAGAGCCTGGCAAGCTACCCGTGTCGTATTTGATATGCCAAATACCAGTAACAATTATAGACCTCATTCTCATGACCTGATGGAATGGTTTGAGGCTCTTTATGTTCCTGGAGCAAGCAGGTGCCCTTGGGCTCTACTTGCATGAGACAGGACATATGGAGATATTACTGGTGCCTGCTCGAGCAAATCGAACGATGAACGGGGAAGACAGTGATACAGTGAAATACGCTGCAGCAAGTTGGGCCCAGGGAAAGGCAGCTGCGGCCCCTTCTCATTTCTCCGCAAAGGCTGTGGCCGCCATGGGGGGTCCTGATGCCGTCAGTTCCTCCAGCTCAGCGCTCAGCTTACGAATCACCCACTCCACGGCTTCTTGGCCTTTACTGGCATTGAGGAGATGGTGTTGGCCATCAGGCCTTCGAGGTAGCTGCTGAGACTGACGCCCTTCACGGTGATGATGGCCTCTTGGCGTGAGCACCGTCCTTTCTGGGCCTTGAGGATGTGGTTTGTATATAAGTCTTTCATCTGCGGACACCATATTTGTAAATGAAGTATTAGTGGATTTCAGCTCCAGGGTCTTCTCGGCGGGTCGACCACGGAGTGCTCCTGCCCGTAGGGTTTTGGTTCTCGCCGCCCGATGAGAGACTTGACGATGGCCGGGAGGCCCCACTCGGTGCTCAGCAGCCCGAGGCTGTGCAGCTTCCCGGCGCCGTCCACCTGTCTGCGCAGCACGCCCACGCCCACCACGCTGGGGTTCATGGGGTTGGGGTACTTCTGCATGGCCGCGGTGGAGACGGTTTCCCACGGGTGGTCGAAGACGTGCTCCATCCAGATCTTCATGATGCCGGCGGCTGCGCCATGTCCGGCTGGCGCCAGGGGACACCGAGGCCGAGACGCTGCGCTCACCCGCGGCGCACGCAGGCGCCGTCCGGGAGTTTTTGATTAAAGTAGTTATTCATTATTAAAGGAAGTCAGTTGTCACCAAAAAAAATAAAGAAGCTACATGACCGTATTTGGAATTATAGAGGTAAATACTGAAAAAAATAGTTAAAAAAGACTTCAAAGCGATTTCAACATGACTAGGTTTTTATACACAAAGGCGAAACTATGCTTTTTACTAATCTGGAGGGTAACAGTCTAGTTACAGAGGTTTAATCGGCACTTGAATGTTGAGTTCTTCACAAGCTGCATAGCCATACAGAGCAGTTCTGTCCCTGGGAGCAGAGTCGGTGGTGAGGAAAGATGGCGAGCCTGAGACTGCACTAATCACTTATAAACATTTCTGAGCTATTTACTTTATTATATTATGTGTTTGACTCTTTTAAGACTATAAAATGAAAAAAGAGATGGTGGATTTGATACACACTTGAATAGCTCAATGGGGTTTGGCATTTCTGACAGATAGGTAGATCTGTAGAGAGGAGAGGGAACAGGGAGCAATCAGTTAAATAGGGAAGATTTTTTTTTTAAAAAAAGAGGAAGTTAGAATCAGAAAACAAAAGGGAAGAATTACCAGGAGATCATAATGGCCAATAGCGCCACATGCTGGTGATCTGGAAATTATACACTGTTGGTGTCAAATATGGGACTAGTCTCACCTTTGCCATCTGAGCAGCTGTTTCTTCATCTAGTCGTGATTACACCAACCTCACAACACCTTTTGCTGTTGCTTTCATGAAACAGAATGACAGGATTTATGGATTAATGACTCATTTACAGAAATCACTTTTGCATCATGGTAATCATCTAAATATATCTAAGTGTGATCTGGGGAAGGGCTACTCTATTGAAAATAAATTTTAATAGTTATATTCATTATTTTCAAGACTCTTGAGAAGATATTTTTTAATTGACTTTGTATGACACTTCAATTCCTTGAAGCAGAGATCTGCAGTTCGGATTTCAGAGGTTTCTTTGATCTCACATAATTACTCTGTGGGAGGGGGCAGAGGAGCTGCGGTGGGGCCGTGGATTACTGAGTAATTGCTGAGTTTCACAGAAACTCAGTCTCTTGCCATTTCAGCTGCACGCATTTAGCAGCAAGAAAACCCTTCTCCTGGGAGACCCTTTACAATGACAAAACCCTTATAAAAACACAAGGGACTATTGTGGGATCCCTAAGTTGACTCTCCAGGGATCTCTCAGTCCCATGACCACGGCCAAAAGAAATTTAACAAAGAAAGAAATAAGGTGAAACTCCACTTTTCATGATAGAAATCTTCAGTATGACATTCAAAGAATATTTAATTTTGGTCAAAGTGTGTTCTTCTTGATGCCTTTTCTACTAAAAAATATTTTAACATATATGATTTAGGAACTGCAGAGATAACTTTCTGCATACTGTTAACTATAACTGTGTAAGTACCTATGTTCTAATGCCATAGAATTCCTGTCCAATTCAATACTATTTGAATTGCATAAAAAATAACCCATATGTTTGGTGGCAATAAGGGCACATTGGTGGTGGAACTGGTGTTGGAATATTGAATACATGAAACAACTGTACTGTGAAAAACTTTGTAAATAACTGTGTTTAAATAGAGTTCAAAAAATTAAAAGAAAACTTAACCCAGATCTAAACCAAAATGCAAAGAGAGAAAGAGAGAGAAAGAGAGAGAGAGAGAGAGAGAGAGAGAGAGAGAGAGAGAGAGAGAGAGCCCCTACCATAGAGGCAGGTAGTGGGGAGAGGAAACTGGAGATACTGCTGTTGGAAAATGTGCACAGAGAAAGGGTGTTGTAACAATGTATGCCTGAAACCCAATGATGAATGGCTTTGTAATGATCTATCTCATTGTGATCTTATTAAAATGAAGAAAAAACAAAGAACGGGCAAATGCATGTCTGTGGGATCTTGAAGGCACAGGACCTACCCAAGGTCTGTTAAGACAGTTGAGACCAGGTTTCTGAACCTGGCCGAGACTATAAATAGGGGCCTAGGAGAGCATCCTGGGTGGGGTGGGGAGGAACTTCCAGAAATGAGAGAGCAGTGGCCTCTGGTTCCTGGCCAAAACCTAGGCCATGGGACCTCTGGTGCTTGAGTCAGATGCCAGCACCAGGGAGGAGAAGCTGCTCCTGATGCCTAGGCCCAAGAGCCTGCACCAGAGCCACAGGGCCTGGTGCCTGAGCCCCGAGAGCTGGCATGAGAGCTAGAGGGCTACAGAGCTTCAGGGCTACTGAGTATTAGGACCACCGGCAGTAGGGCATCACGGAGGAACTCAAAACTTAGATAGGGATTCAGTGACACAAGACATGGTAGCAAAAGATGAAACAAGGCAACTAGGGAAATAGGTAGGGACACAGCTGAGGAGTCCAAGGAAAAGAAGCCCTGAAGAGAAAAGCCCTGAGCTGGAAGGCCCTAAGGCATACGTCCTGAAAGGAGACGTCCTGGGAAAAGACCAGAAGTATGAAGCCTTAAACATAGGCATCGGAAGTGAGAGGCCCTGATGAGAGGAGCCCACACAGACCCCCCCCAAAGAGAGAGCAGCCTGCAGGAGAAACTGCCTTGAGAGACAGAGGTCCTAGAGAGGTTTCTGTAGAGAGCAAGCAACTGGATGAAACAAAGTAAACAATAAAGAATAACTTCAGGAACTTCTAGCCTTGCTGGTTATTCAGTCTACAGGGACAGGTCAGGGGGAACAGTATCCGCCTGGACACAGGCCGGGGCTCTAACGGACAGTGAGTACTGCTGGGGACCCACCTAGGCCTCAGCTTATGCCGCCATGGTCACCCCCTGACCCCCAAGTAATATTAAGGCTATGGGACTCACAGGAGGTCCCTTGAGCCTGGGGCCTTGCGACCTCCATGAGGGGAGCCACAATTCTCCCTCCAATACAGTTATTTTTAAGCCTTAACATACATCCAACCTGGGTTCAGACCCCAGCACCACGGTATGTTCCCCTGAATACTTCCAAGAGTGATTCTTGAGCACAATGCCAGGAGTAAGCCCTGACCACTGCTTGGTGTGACCTAAAAACAGACCAAAAAACAGACAACTTAAAGCAATGCATCCATTCACTCTCAATGGAACAAACATCTCTGAATGCAGCAGTTATGTGTACCTAGGTCGAGAAGTCAACATGATGAACAACATAAAACCTGAGCTGCGCAGGAGGAAGAGAGCGGCATGGAATGATTTCAAAAGCACAGAAGAAATAGCTAAAAAAGACAAAGAACCTCCAGCTCTGGGCACATCTCTTCAACTCCACCTTTCTCCCTGCATTAACATACGCCTCAGAGACCTGGGCCCTACGAAAGCAGGATGAGAATGCTATTCGGGTCTCCCAAAGAAGAATAGAAAGAGCTATGCTTGGAATATCATGCCTCACTCAAGTGAAAGAAGGAATCCGGAGCTCCGATCTCCGTCGCTGTTCCAGAGTCAGGGACGCTGTCTCGTTTGCCAAGGCATCGAAAATCAGATGGGCTGGACATATAATGCGATTTGGAGACGACTGCTGGACTAGAGCCATTACGGACTGGATCCCATGGGATGTCAAAAGATTACGTGCTGCCTACCTACAAAATGGTCAGACTTCTTCGTCAAGACCCTGAACAAAATGGTTTGAGGCTCTTTGTATTCCTGAAGCAACCAGATGCCATTGGGCTACACTGGCACGTGATAGGGTCAAATGGAAATATTACTGGCGCCCGCCGAGCAAATCGATGAATAACGGGATGTCAAGTGATCAAGTGATCAAAATATTAGACGTGATTTAAGAACCATGGCGGTTTTACAGTGGTGGAAGTGCTATGGCTTTGTACACCATTTGCATAAACATTGACACTATTAAAACCTTGTTACCTAAGCTGTAATTAAATAACACAACCCCAAAACATTTCAACTTTTAAAAATCTCCCTCAGAATGATCCTGTCTTGTAAAAATATTTTTTGTCACTCATCTTACTACAATAAAGACCCTTGATCACTTGATCACTTGACATCCCGTTATTCATCATTTTGCTCGAGCAGGAGCCAGTAACATTTCCATTTGACCCTATCATGTGCCAGTGTAGCCCAATGGCATCTGCTTGCTTCAGGAATATGAAGAGCCTCAAACCGTTAGTTCAGGGTCTTGACGAAGAAGTCTGACCATCTTGTAGGTGGGCGACACGTGATCTTTTGACATCCCATGGGATCCCGTCGGTAATGGCTCTAGTCCAGCGGTCGTCTTCAAATCGCATTACATGTCCAGCCCATCTGATTTTCGATGCCTTGGCAAATGAGACAGTGTCCCTGTCTCTGGAACAGCGACGGAAGTCAGAGCTCTGGATTCCTTCTTTCACTTGAGTGAGGCGTGATATTCCAAGCCTATGCTTGGAATAGCCCTTTGATTCCTCTTTGGGAGACCCGAATAGCATTCTCATCCTGCTTTAGTAGGGCTCAGGTCTCTGAGGCGTATGTTAATGCAGGGAGAATGGTGGAGTCAAAAAAAGATGTGCCTGGAGTCGGAGGTTCTTTGTCCTTTTAGTTATTTCTTCGATGCTTTTGAAGGCAGTCCATGCCGCTCTCTTTCTCCTGGGCAGCTCAGGTTTTAGATTGTTCATCATGTTGACTTCTCGACCTAGGTACACATAACTGCTGCATTCAGAGATGTTTGTTCCATTGAGAGTGATTGGGGCCTCTGGAACTAGTTCATTTTTCATGAACATGGTTTTGCTGAGATTCAGCTGTAGACCTATCTTTCCACATTCTCGGTCAAAGTCAGCCAGCATTTGTGCGGCTTGGCTAATATTTGGTGTTATCAGAACGATGCCATCAGTGAAGCGGGAGGTGGTGTAGTTGCCGACCATCTATCTTCACTCCCCTTCCTTCCCATTCTAATTGTCGCATGATGTTCTCGAGGGTGGTGCTGAAGAGTTTTGGTGAAATGGTATCACCCTGCCGAACCCCTCTTTTGACATCGATGATCACTTCTTTGTGATCCTGGTGGTGAATCCATCAAGCTCAAGAAGGATCTTGATGTATTATTGGGTTTGAACGTCCCTATTTGGCTATGGCTTCGATGACTGCTTCAGTCTCCACAGAATCAAAGCTTTCTTTAAATCAATGAACGTGAGACAGAGTGGCATCTTGAACTCCCTACAAGTTCAAGTTCAAGATAAAGACCCTAAAGTCTAAAAAAAAAAAGTTAAGCCATATCTTTCTTTTTATTAGTCTTTTTTTTTTTTTATGGGTCACACCGGCGGCTCAGGTTAGTCCTGGTCTGCACTCCAGGAATTACACCTGGCGGGCTCAGGGACCATATGGGATGCCGGGATCGAACCCGGGCCTGCATAGGCCGGCCGGCAAGGCAAACGCCCACCGCTGGGCTATCGCCCGGCCCCTCTTTTTATTAGTCTTTAATTAGATGTTAGGAACAATTATTATTTTTTAAATTTTTATTATACAACCGTGGATATACAGTCACAAAAGTGTTTATATTTGGGTTTCAGTCATACAGTGTTTCAGCACCCATCCTTCCGCCAGTACCCATTTCCCACCCCCTAATGTCCCCTGATTCCCCCCCCCCCCCAGCCTTCCTCTATGGTAGGCAATTTTCACTTCTCTCTCTCTCTCTCTTTCTCTCTCTCTCTCCATCTCTCCTTCCCTCCTCCCCCTCCTTCTCTTACACACTGTAGCTTGCAATACTTACATTTAGAGTTTACCATATATATCCTTTTGCCTACTTTCAATTCTCAGTTCTACACCGGAATTATCATTTACATAACTATTAGGACACTGTTTCTTTCTCTGTATTACCTAACCTCTGACTCCCACACATTTACAGTAGGTTCTACCCACTGACTGATAAGACCTCCTGATCCATGATTTGTCTGGCCTTGGATATTGGTATCATACTATTTTTTATATCCCACAAATAAATGCTATCATTCTATATCTGTCCTTTTCCCCCTGCCTAATTTCACTCAGTATGATACTCTCCATGTCCATCCATTTATAGACAAATTTTATAGTAGGAACAATTATTTATCAAAGCGATTTGTAGTTCATGACAATAATGACGCTGTCTTCCCATTGTTCATCGATTTGCTCGAGCGGGCACCAGTAACATCTCCAAACGTCCTGTCACAAGCAAGTGTAGCCCAAGGGCATCTGCTTGCTCCAGGGACAGGAAGAGCCTCAAACCATTCTTCAGGTCACGGAATATTACTGACAATAATGACAGTAAAGTTTTTAATTATGGTAAAAATAAACCTCATGAAATTTGCCACCAAACCATTGTAAAGTGTGCAGTTCAATAATAATAAGCACATTAATATTTGTATGCACATGACCAATATCCAGATCCTGAACTATTTTCATCTTACTAAAACTAAAATTTTCTAAATAACCTATTAAGCATTAATTCTCCACTTCTCCTCCACAATACCATTGTCAAACACAATTATTTTTCCTGTGAATTTGATTTCTCTAGATGCCTAACACAAATAGAATCTTGCCATACTTATGTTTGTTTTTGTGACTAAATTTACTTAGCATAATACTTTTAAATCTTATTCATGTTGTGTCAAAATAATGTGTCAAAATTTCTTGTCGGAAGTTTCAAGCAATAGATTTAACAATGTTAAATGTAGTAAGAACAAGCAGAACACAAAATTAGATTCATAATAATGACGGAAAATAGGAAAACCCTTCAAAGTGAAAATAATAGATGTGAACGTTACAACTCAGCCATAAGATACAATAGAGGGCTCTAACATTAAACAAGGGAAGTAGTTGACAGAGTTAGAGTTGGAACATATGGCAGTGTAAAATACTTAAACAGAATAGTAAATTGGGGAAAAAATCAGAAAGTAGGGAAATAGTATAATGATGAGGAACAAAGTCTATATTATAGAAATCTCAGAAGAAAGAAAAGGGGGTAAGTACTATCTGAAGAAATAACAGGTGAGATTTTTCTTATTTGGGGAAAGGAAGAAAACATCCAAATAACAAAGCTTCAAAGAATTTCTTCCTCACAAAAATATCAAACATACACATCCAAAGACATAATTAAAGAGAGTATATATTATGATTAAAATATAAGCATCAATGGAAAAAATGCATTGTATTTTAATTATGGCATGTCTGAGCTTTAATTAATGGTGAAATCTTTGGGCTTTTACTTTAAATTTGGAACAGGAAAGATGGGCAACCATCACCACTTCTATTCAACTTTGCATCAGAGGACTTTTAGCAATTAGACAACTAGAAGAAAGGGACTACAGAACTATGGTAGATGGCTATTGGCACTTTAGTGGTGGGAGTGGTATGATTAAATTCATTTATCAAAAATGAATAAATCTGATATTCTAGTGAATTAATGATTTTTAAAAGTTACTAGAAACAAGTACTGCAAAGTGACTGATTACAAAAATAACATGCAAAGGTCAATGGCATTCTTAAAGGCAAGTAACTAAATTGGAAGAAATTAAGAAAAAATGATTCATAATGTCATCTAAAAGAATTAAATTCTTACAAATAATTTTAACAAGGAAGGTAAAAGGCCTGTACATCAAAAACATCATTAAAAGATAAAGAAGTCCTGAAGAGAAAAACTGCTTATGTCCACAGAATGAGAATTTCTCTAAACAAATGCTTAATCTACCAAAATCAAGTAATGAAAAAATCTAAAGCATCCAAATAAAAATGCCAATCATTTTTTAAAAGAAACAATGCAAAAATACTAAGACATCAAATAACTATACAAAGCTGAGAATGAAAAGGGGGAGGGGAATGAACAAAAATTTAATTTGCCATTCATAACCAAATGGAAGGAAACCAAGGGGACAATGTGAAGTAAAACAAATCAGGAGAAAGTACATGATGAAATATCCATGTGAAATGCAGGAATTTGAAATCTATGAATAAAGAACACAATTAAAAAAGCCTAACCTGTGTTTATTGATAACATAAATAAGATTAACTGAGGGGAAGTGTGTGTGGATGGGAGAAAAGATGGCAAAAATAAAAAAATCTTTTTGTGTTAATAAAATATTACCGACTACAAGAGTATGCTACCTGCACGGCAGAGCCTGGCAAGCTACCCGTGTTGTATTTGATATGCCAAATACCAGTAACAATTATAGACCTTATTCAGGAATGGTTTGAGGCTCTTTATGTTCCTGGAGCAAACAAATGCCCTTGGGCTCTACTAGCATGCGACAGGACATATGGAGATGTTACTGGGGCCCGCTCGAGCAAATCGATGATGAATGGGAAGACAGTGATACAGTGAAAATATTACCATGTGTTTGTATATAGCACATTGATTTTATATATCCATTCATCCACTGATGAACATTTAGGTTGCTTCCACTTTGGTTTAGTCTTGAATAATGCTGAATAATAATGGCATACCATGTATGAATGTATCAGTATCTCTTTGAGATGCTATTTTAAAATCATCAGGATTTACATACTGAAGTAGAATTTCTCAATGATATGGAAATTCAATTTCTAATTTTTATAGAACCGTGCTATTTTCCATAGTACCAGAACCACTTTACCTTCCTACCAATGGGACACAAACACTCATAAGACTTTGGATTTTTTAATCAAAGTAAAACTAATGAGCATGTGGTAGCGCTTCACTACCACATGAAGTATTTCACTACGATATGAAGTGTTTCATTACTTCACTACCACATGAAGTATTTTTCTTTCCAATTCCCTAGAGGTTAGTGAGTGGTGATGAGCATTTTCCTTGCTACTGTATTTATTTATTTTTATTTTTACTGAGTTAACATTGTTTGTTATGTGACAATGGATATTATAGGACAATTTCAAACCTCGTGAAAAATGCATTAACACACCACAACTACCACCACCAAAATACCAATTCCACAGACCACTGTATCCCCTCCCTTTTCCCCCTGCCCCACCCTGGTACTTTGCTGCCCTTCTATCATACTGTTTAAAAGTTTTATATGGCTTTGGTGGGGATTTGTTCACTTCTAGAGTTGCTTGGAGTTACTTCCCGGATGTGTTTGGGATGCCATGTGGTGGAGGATGTTAGAGCAAAGCTTTCATACATGCAAGACAAGTGCTCTACCATAGGGCCACACCTTGGTCATTTTACTATGACCACTTTATTATTTTATTTTGACATATTAACCAAGCTCATTGAGGTTTGTAGGGAGTACAAGATGCCACTCTGTCTCACGTTCATTGATTTACAGAAAACCTTTGATTCTGTGGAGACTGAAGCAGTCATCGAAGCCCTAGCCAAACAGGGTGTTCAAACCCAATACATCAAGATCCTTCGTGAGCTGTATTACGGATTCACCACCAGGATCTCACCATTCTACAAAGAAGTGATCATCAATGTCAAAAGAAGGCTTCAGCAGGGTGATACCGTTTCACCAAAACTCTTCAGTGCCACTCTCGAGAACATCATGCAACAATTAGAATGGGAAGGAATGGAAATGAAGATAGATGGTCGGCAACTACACCACCTCCGCTTCACTGATGACATCGTTCTAATAACACCAAACATTAGCCAAGCGGCACAAATGCTGGCTGACTTCAACCGAGAATGTGGAAAGGTAGGTCTACAGCTGAATCTCAACAAAACCATGTTCATGAAAAATGAACTAGTTCCAGAGGCCCCATTCACTCTCAATGGAACAAACATCTCTGAATGCAGCAGTTATGTGTACCTAGGTCGAGAAGTCAACATGATGAACAACCTAAAACCTGAGCTGCGCAGGAGGAAGAGAGCGGCGTGGACTGCCTTCAAAAAGCATCGAAGAAATAGCTAAAAGGACAAAGAACCTCCGACTCTGGGCACATCTTTTCGACTCCACCATTCTCCCTGCATTAACATAAGCCTCAAGACCTGGGCCCTACGAAAGCAGGATGAGAATGTTATTCGGGTCTCCCAGAGAGGAATCGAAAGAGCTATGCTTGGAATATCACGCCTCACTCAAGTGGAGAGAAGGAATCCGGAGTTCTGACCTCCGTCGCTATTCCAGAATCAGGGATGCTGTCTCATTTGCCAAGGCATCGAAAATCAGATGAGCTGGACATGTAATGCAATTTGGAGACAACCGCTGGACTAGAACCGTTACCGACTGGATCCCATGGGATGTCAAAAAAATCACATGGCCGCCCACCTACAAGATGGTAAGATTTCCTTGTCAAGACCCTGAAGGAACGGTTTGAGGCTCTTCATATTCCTGAATCAACCAGATGCCATTGGGCTACATTGGCACGTGATAGGGTCCAATGGAAATGTTACTGGCGCCCGCTCGAGCAAATCGATGAATAACGGGATTCAGTGATCAAGTGATC
>JAJIBD010021476.1:0-41427 GCA_021461705.1 Cryptotis parvus
ATTCTACTGTTGAAGAGAGACATTCATAACATCGGCAACTACCCCCCATCTGCCTGTTGTCCACGTCACACAAGCTGTTTACACGAGTCATCCTGAACAGAATTAGCAGAACACTAGATGAAGGACAACCATGCAAGCAAGCAGTTTCCAGAAAGATTCAGCACAATGACCATATCCACACAGTAACCAAGCTCATTAAGGTTGTAGGAGTACAAGATGCCGCTCTGTCTCACGTTCATTAATTTACAGAAAGCCTTTGATTCTGTGGACTGAAGCAGAATCGTAGCCCTAGTCAAATAGGGCTTTCAAACCCAATACATCAAGATCCTTCGAGAGCTGGCACTACGGATTCACCACCAGGATCTCACCATTCTACAAAGAAGTGATCATTGATGTCAAAGAGGGGTTCGACAGGGTGATACCATTTCACCAAAACTCTTCAGCGCCACTCTAGAACACTGCGACAATTAGAATGGGAAGGAATGGGAGTGAAGATAGATGGTCGGCAACTACACCACCTCTGCTTCGCTGATGACATCGTTCTAATAACTGCAAACATTAGCCAATCGGCACAAATGCTGGCTGACTTTGACCGAGAATGTGGAAAGATAGGTCTACAGCTGAATCTGAAGAAAACTATGTTGATGAGAAATGAACTAGTTACCTGAGGCCCCATTCACTCTCAATGGAACAAACATCTCTGAATGCAGCAGTTATGTGTACCTAGGTCGAGAAGTCAACATATGAACGACCTAAAACCTGAGCTGCGGGGGAGGAAGAGAGCGGCATGGAATGCCTTCAAAGGCATCGAAGAAATAGCTGAGAAAGGAAAGAACCTCCGGCTCCGGGCACATCTCTTTGACTCCACCATTCTCCCTGCATTAACTACACCTCAGAGACCTGGGCCCTACGAGCAGGATGAGAATGCTATTCGGTCTCCCAGAGAGGCATCGAAGAGCTATGCCTGAATATCACATCTCACTCAAGTGAGTGACGGAATCGGAGTTCTGACCTCCGTCGCTATTCCAGAATCAGGGACACTGTCTCGTTTGCCAAGGCTTCAAAAAATCAGATGAGCTGGAAATGTAATGCGATTTGGAGACAACCGCTGGACTAGAGCCATTACAGACTGGATCCCATGGGATGTCAAAAGATCACGTGGCGCCCACCATAAAGATGGTCAGACTTCCTAGTTAAGACCCTGAAGGACAGGTTTGAGGCTCTTCATATTCCTGAATCAACCAGATGCCATTGGGCTACATTGGCACGTGATAGGGTCCAATGGAAATGTAACTGGCGCCCGCTCGAGCAAAATAGATGAATAACGGATTCAAGTGATCAAGTGATATCTATATCTATATCTATATCTATATCTATATCTATATCTAAATCTATATCTATCTCTATATCTATATCTATATCTATATATCTATATTTATAACTATAACTATATCTATACCTATATCTATATCTATATATATATATCCATATCCATATCCATCTCTCTCTATCTCTCTCTATCTCTATCTCTATCTTTATCTCTATCTCTATCTCTAGCTCTATCAATCTATA
This sequence comes from Cryptotis parvus, assembly GCA_021461705.1. Taxonomy (NCBI): domain Eukaryota; kingdom Metazoa; phylum Chordata; class Mammalia; order Eulipotyphla; family Soricidae; genus Cryptotis; species Cryptotis parvus. The sequence goes on from JAJIBD010021476.1 coordinate 1,573, forward strand.
GGACCTAGTTTGACATGTGGTCAAACTAGGACCTAATTATAAGTACAAGTAGTCTGTTGACACAGAAATGATGTTGTATTTGGTAGAAATGTCCATGGAATATTATTAAAAACATCAATTATGATTGAAAAATTCAGGACTTGTACAAAACCTGGCCTTTGTCCCTTGTTCCTTTCCTCAGATTTCTCCTTTAGCATTTCGTGTGTTTTCATTTCAAATCACCTGCACAAACTTTCTTCAGAGGATTTTTTCTGAATAGTTAATGGCTATTGGTCATAGTTATTAAAACCCAGAATCTTACTTCATTTTAGAAAAAAATTCTAATGCTTCATTTACTTACACAGCATGCTGTTAATTCCCTTGTTTTTATAATGCCCATTTCACTAGAAAGTACTATTTATTCCCCCTAACTCATCAAATCTCTGGCTGGCTAAATATACACCGTGATTATTAATCTTCAATTTGAAATCATCTGAAGAATATTACTTATTCATTTGTTTGTTCCCTTTATAATTTGTGGTTCTATATTTTTTATGCAAATAATTTTAGAATATCAGTATCTTCTTGAATTGGCACATTTTGTCATTATAATGTTGTTCTCTTTAGTTCTAACTACTTTCTTGAAAGTTTATTTGAATGATATTACTGTAATTTTATTAGAAAATTTTGGGCAGATTTTTACATGGAATTTCTTTACCTGAATTCTTTTATTTGAATTATGATTCATGTTCATTGTTTTACTAGAACGAATTTGTTTTTATAATAAGCAAAAATATGGAACACTCAAATCTATTTGATGCTTTACCCAATTAACTTTTTCTACAATGATTTCATATGAAGATATATGGCTTGTTTTACATTCACCTTTCATGTTATGCTAACTTTTTTCTATATTTTCTCAGTTTTAATTAATCATATCATATTTTAAAAAATCTTAGACTTTGAGATATTTTTAGAATCACATGAAGTTGGAGGAAATAATAAAGCATAAAAACCTTTTATCTTTTACTTTGTCATTCCTAAAGGCATCATTCTTTCTCATCAGTGTAATACCACAATCACAAAATTAAGGGTGGGAGAAATATTACAGAGTGTAGAGTGCTTGCTTGCAGTGGCTGATCTGGGTTTGAACCCAGACATCCCATATAGTTCCTGAGCTTACCAGGAGTGGTTCCTGAATGCATAGCCTAAAGTAATCCCTGAACATTGTCAGGTGTGACCCAATGTTTGTCCCAACCAATTATTCACTGTATCACTGTCTTCCCGTTCATCATCGATTGGCTCGAAGCGGGCACCAGTAAAATCTCCATATGTCCTGTCTCATGCAAGTAGAGCCCAAGGGCACCTGCTTGCTCCAGGAACATAAAGAGCCTCAAACCATTCCATCAGGTCATGGAATGAGGTCTACAATTGTTACTGGTATCTGGCATATCAAATACAACACGGTTAGCTTGCCAGGCTCTGCCGTGCCGGTAGCATACCGAGTACCGCCAGGAGTATTTCCTGAGTACAGAGACAGGAGAAACCCCTGAGCATTGCCGGGTGTGACCAAAAAAAAAAAAAAAAAAGCAAAAAATAATCAGAACAGAGGCCGGAGCAATATTGATACAGTAATTTGATGCAATTAGAGAAATGACCAAGCATTTGTTTTGGACATTTCCTGTGTCATGCAATTTCTGGGTCATACAGTAATAATATATGCCTTGCAAATGGGTAAAGGTTAAATAAATGTTCATGTATCTGTGCATTTTGAAATGGCACAAAAATGAACAAATCATAATGGTGTGAAGAGCAATCTTCTAAGCATGTATAACCCGTGGCTCCACTTATATAAATTCCAAAAATATATCAAAAAGTAATGGAGAACATAGAAATATTTGTCAAAGACATGGTAAGAGAATTTGTGTACAAATCACAATATCTCAGTTGTATTGATTTAGACATGAGCAATATGATTGTCCAAATTTATATAACCAGAGACTATAATTGACATATCATCTGTAAATAATACCTTAATTTAAAAAGAGAAAATTGACAGCATTTCTATTCAGGTTTCTGCATATATGACCAGGTTGAGCCATCATATGAGTTGCAGAAGTTTGACATTCAGTAATTTGAGACTCAGTACTGTGTCTTGGCTAGGGGTGTGAACTTTAGAGCTAACTAACTGTATACCTACACAGTCTAACTTCAAAGAACCTGCTTTCTCTTTTAGAAAATTAAGGACTAGAGTGTTGCCATGGGTTATTTGATGTGATTTAGTTGAAGTTATATTATACCTTAATACATGGAGCATTTAGTATATACTAGTAACTTTTACTGTACTAAACTGAGATCATGTGTGATGATATAAGATTTGATATATTGAGAACATCCAATCTGGTATATCTGAGTGTGGAATCTATACTGCAGAGTCATTAATTTACCCGGATTTGAAATTTAACAAAGCATAGGAATAGACACATTACTGACACAACTACTATAGAATTTTTCAGTTATTTTTCTTAGCATCAGAAAAGTTTATCAGTATAATACATCATTATAAACATTTTCAAAGAATCTTTTAATTTGCAAATTGGTTATTAATTGTGAGCTCTCACTCCAACATGTGTAGATTTACTAAAATATTGTGACTTTGCATAAATAGTGATAAAAGTATATTGGCCAGAGGGATAGCATAAGGGTTAAGTCACTTGCACTGAGCCACAGAAATTCATGGTACCCTGATTGTTGCCAGAAACCCCTAATCACAAAACCAGGCACAGCATCTTTTATGATCACCACAAAAATAGAAATAGACCCCCATGACATGTCATTGGAGCCCTTCTGCACTTTGATCCCCTAAATATTTCATTTCCTCTCCTGATTTTAAGGCTTCTTAATGGCCTAACTTAATAAGTAACTGATTTAATTATGAAATATTATAACATCTAATCCAAGTTAATAATTAATTTAAAATATTTCTATCAACCAGGACTTTAGTTTTTTATATTTTGTTTTTGGTCCACACCCAGTGATGCTGGGTTAGTCCCGGCTCTGTATTCAGTAATTACTCCTGATGGTGTTCAAAGGACCATATGAGATGCTGGGGATTGAACTCAGGTGGACTATGTACAGTAGGCAAGCACCCTACTCACTGTATGGTCTCTCCAGTCCCAACTTCATTCATTTTTAATATAAATTATGTTTTTTTGTTAATTCAGGTGGCATCTGTGGCCAAGTTGGATTTTTTAATTTACCTCTCCTTTGTGGTCTTTCTATAAGACAAACCAAAAAAGGGATTTTCTCTTAAAGAAAATATTAAATATTTAACCATAATTTGAGTACCTGAAGAGGAAATGGAGATTAAAGAGAAAATTTCTTGTCTTTCACATTAAATTACTTTGTATGCAATACAGTATGAAGCATGCAGTAAATATCACCTTTCCTGGCCCCTATTTCATTATCTTTCTCTGAATGAGGGGCTCCAGCTCTTCCAGGTTTTCTCTGCAGAACTCTGTGATACATAATAATTCATTTGACTTGTTTTTCACTGAGCTTTTTCTTTATATCATTCTCATTAAGATGCAGCCTCAAGTCACTTCTATATGAAAGTAACAATGAGGTGAGGACAATAATTTAAATAAATGCCTCCCTCAAAGATGAATTGACTAGCTCATAATTCTTCCATGATAATGAAGTATGTGTATTCAATAACAATGACCCGTTCCACTTAAAAACCTTTCTCAGAAACTTCAAATGTTTTAGAAAACAAAAGAAAGTACTGTCATAGTAAAGAAAAAAATTTTGAAACTTCACAATAATTCTAAATTTGTTTGCTTGTACATATAAATATCAAGGGACACATTGTTTGAGATCATGGAAATAATAGCTGTTTTTTATGAAGAACTCATAATTCTAGTTTTAATAAATAGCATTTAACAAATGAGAAAATAGTCTATTTGAATTAAAATTAAGTTGTCTTTGGAAGCAATGTAATCAGTGAATTCATTATAAGTTGCATTGTTATAAATCAACAATAAAGCTGGTTCAACTCCATTGATCATGGCACAGAATGATCAATATATGGTAACATATGAAATCATTTATCAAAAATAAAGGAACTGGGTCATTGAAAATATATAGTTACAGATTAAACCATAGATAGTTTACTGAAAATCTTGTGTCCTGATCTTTGGAATGCAGTTCTTTTTTTGGTTTAATATGGGCTTAATATGTCTAATATTTTTGATTAGATATTTTAGCTGGGATTCTCTCAAAAACATTCTGAGGCAAAAGATTAAGTACAATTCTTTCATTTAAGAGTACAATTTTAAAAACACTAGGCAAATCTATAAAGGATCACTTAGTAAACTAGTTAAAAAAGTAGAAACTAAAATTCTAATACCTCAGAATTTCCCTGTCCATGGGACTATGAACTTGATAAATGTATAAAGCAATTTCTTAGAGTCAGTGATTGGGGTAGGAGATATTTTCTTTTTTCTTTTTTTTTTTTGGCTTTTTGGGTCACATCCGGCAATGCTCAGGGGTTTCTCCTGGCTCTGCACTCAGGAATTACTCCCTGGCGGTGCCTCGGGGACCAGTGGGATGCCGGGGATCGAACCCTGGCCGGCATGAGCCGGCCCCGGCAAGAGCAAACGCCCCTACCCGCTGGGCTAGCCGCTCCGCCCAGGAGATATTTTCAAGGGCAAAAATCTCCTTGGCAACTATCTCCTGCTCTTCGAGTAGAAAAAAAGACCTTCTGGTTTAAAAAAAAAAAGAAATCCTCAAATACTAAAAGATACTAATCCTGGTCCTGCAAGGTTGGCTGGAGCACACTGGAATAATAAAGCTGAGAAACATGAGTGGAATACTGACATCATCTACTCCATCAGGGAAGTTCAAACTTCCTTTAATTTTCATCTATCATCATGAGATAATCAGTAGGTAATTCAATTTATCAACAAATTATTTTTTCAATATGTACAAGGACACATAATAATCCCCATAACTAATAAGCAGTATACATTTTTCAGCAAACTAGTGATATCATGGAACAAGCTTTTCTATCCTCTTCTACTATCCATCAAAAAAATTTAGTTATCATATAGTTGCAGATAGGTACTACAACCCTAATACTCATAACAAAGATCAATGTGAAGTCATAGAAGAGATAATGCAGCTCGTTACTCATTTTTTGAACCTTTATATCTTTAATGAGAAAATAATATTTGCTAAAAAGCATTCAACAAATTACCAATAACTTTGGGCAACTGCTCTGTGATGTAGAGATTTCACCATTTGAACACAAGTGCAGAGTTATCACCAACAGATTCAACAGAAAAAAAATGTCATTTTGTTTATTTTCAACAGAAAATAATTGTATATGGCTATAACTATTGAATTACTGCTAATATTAGTTAAGTGTTATCTAATATTTTCATGAATGGAATCAATAGTTACAGAACTGCTTACCTGAGTTCACACATTTGGACAGGAACACCAACAGGAAACTAATATATTTGATGATGTTTCAATTAATTTCAGAGTTTAATAAATGTATTTGAAGTGTGATTCATCGATTAGGAAGACAGGAACAGAGAATCAATTTTACTGGAAACACACAGGTTGAAACACTTCTAAAGACAGAATAATATACAAATATCCATATGGTTATTTTCTGAAAACTTGCTACAAAGATTAGAAAGAAAGTGGTTATTAACTGGAACTGAACACAACAAATCAAGCATGAAATAATGATTATATATATTGCATTTCTATAAAAATTAAAGGTTGACTCAAGCTCTACTACAGAGCAGTTGTAATTAAGACAGTGTGGTATTGGTATAGAGACAGACCCGTAGACCTATGGAATAGAACTGAGTATCCTGAAACGCACTCACAAATATACAACCACTTAATCTTCGATAAAGGAGCAAAAAATATTAAGTGGAGCAAAGAAAGCCTCTTCAACAAAATGGTGCTGGGAAAACTGGGCAGCTACGTGCAAAAATGAACTTAGACCTCCTTCTAACGCCATGCACAAAAGTCAGATCAAAATGGATTCTAGATCTCGATATCAGACATGAATCTATAAGATACATCGAAGAAAACATAGGAGAAACGCTCTACGACATCGAAACGAAAAGTATCTTTAAAGACGACACACCACTGACCAAGCAAATGGAAGCAATGATAAACAAATGGGATTATATAAAATTGAAAAGCTTCTGCACCTCAAAAGAAACAGTGACCAAGATACAAAGACAATCCACAGAGTGGGAAAAGATATTCACCCAATACCCATCTGACAAGGGGTTAATATCCAGGATATATCAGGCACTGGTAGCACTCCACAAGAAGAAAATAGCCAACCCCCATCAAAAAATGGGGAGAAGAAATGAACAGAAGCTTCCAAAAAGAAGAAATTGAATGGCCAAAAGGCATATGAAAAGTGCTCTTCATCTTTAATCATCAGGGAGATGCAAATCAAAAACAACAATGAGGTACCATCTCACCCCACAGAGACTGGCACACATCCAAAACAGCAAGAACAACCGGTGCTGGCGTGGATGTGGGGAAAAAGGGACTCTCATCTACTGCTGGTGGGAGTGCCGACTGGTCCAGCCCTTTTGGAAAACAATATGGGCATTCCTCCGAAAGCTAGATATTGAGCCCCATTTGATCCAGCAATAGCACTCCTGGGAATATACCCTAGAGACCGAAAAACACATAGCAGAAACACTATCTGTACTTCTTTATTCATCTCTGCGCTATTCACTATAGCTAGAATCTGGAAACAACCTAAATGCCCGAGAACAGAGGACTGGCTAAAGAAACTGTGGCTCATCTACACTATGGAATACTATGCGGCTGTCAGAAAGGATGAAATTATGAAATTTACCTGCAAATGGATGGACATGGAGTCTATCATGCTGAGTGAAATTAGTCAGAAGGAAAAGGACAGATATAGAATGACTGCATTCATTAATAGGATATAAATAGATACCAGTGTTTTAATAAATATGGGAAATGGTAATGGCAGATTAAAACTCACCACTGAATATACACAAAGAGACTTAAGTGATAAACTCTAAATATCTGCAGGGCTAGCCACAATGTGTAAAATAAGAGGGAGAGAGATGCAGAGACAGAGAGAGATAGAGAGAGAAAGAGAAGAAACTGGGGTACCTGCTATTAAGGCGGCCTGGGGGATGGGAGGGGAGGGGGTACATTGGTGGGTGGAAATGGGGCACTGGTGGAGGGGATGGGTGCTGGAATACTGTATTACCAAGAACCAATTATGAACACCTTTGTAATTGTATGTTTCACGGTGGTATAATAAAAAATTAAAAAAAATTTAAAAAAAATTAAGGTTGAGCAGGCAAGAAAAACATAGGAACAACAACTATTAAAATAAATTAATACTAGATTCATTGCTCTTTTCAATATTCCCCTGTGACTTTCTGTTTTTCATAAGTTGGTGAGTACTGCAACTTGAATATTTCTCTTCAGTAATGTATGTCTATGGATATGATGTATCTCCAGCAATCACAGGTATCTGTGTTTGGATAATGAACATAAACATAACCCTCATACACAGGAATAGTACTGACAATATGGTACTGACAATAGATTTTGTCCTTGTTCAGAACAATGTAATCCTTGATCAACTGTATATAAAAACATTTTTTTGAGCTACAACCAGCAATGCTCAGGAGTTTACATCTAGTTCTGTAGTCAGCAATTATTCTAGCAATGATCAGGGTACCATATGGAATGCTTTGGATTGAAGCAGAGTTGGCTGTGTGCAAAGGAAGTGCCCTACCCACTGTACTATTCCTCCTGTCCCTCAACTACATTTTATCTAAATATTATATTGGAATGAAAATTCTGAAAGATTGAATTAAAATAACTTGAAGTCCAAATTATAATAATATTAAGTATTATTTTTAAACATTTCGGTGGGGCATTAAATGACTATTGTTAGCCCTTGTGATATAACTTAGGCAAGTAACAGTAAATTAAAAAATGTATTCTGTGTTTGTTTTTACTCTGTGACCATAGCAGCAATACTGACCTTGTGCAAAGGGAATAAAATGAGGTGCAGGGTTTGAACCAGAGTTGGGGTAGCATAGAAATATGCTAAGATTTAACTTTTGTCTATTTACTTTTGTCTATTTACTCTCTGGCCCTGGAAATGTCTTTTCTTGGGAAAAAAAGCAGACAAGTAAATATCATGCTGCTTTTGTTATCATTTCTAGTCAGCTATTTTAACATTACTGTAGCTTATTATTAAAATGCTACTGCTAGTTAAAATGCTACTTCTAGTTAAAATAATTTAATAGATCCGAAGATAGAAAAGTATGCTTCACATTATGTTTCTAACCAGAGAAAGAAATAATTTAGAATATTTAACAAACAAAAAAGGATTTGCATTATGTATTCCTCATCATTTTATACACACACACAGTACACACACACACATACACACACACACACAAAGTCAGACTTGCAAAGCTGGTCTGAGCATTGGAAGTTGCCCAAGATCTTACATAGCAACGCTGGGTTTTACTTCTTTGAGGTGGGGCTAGGCAACTTCCAGTGATGGACACCGTAACTTTGTGAGTCTGACCATTTAATGCAGGGCCCAGTGTGCGTTCATGGCCCACCTTTGGTATATCCTTCAGTATAGCAGCAGTGTGTCGTAGGGTGGGGGATGATGGTGTAGGTACCATCAAACTCTGCTTCAGACAAACTATGTTGGTCAGTTGAACTCTCTTCCTTTCCCACATTTTGTATAAATTCTATGTGACGATGTTTTAGAATCAAATCCTGGTGTGCTAGAATTTACCTAACTAGACTGAGGAAGAATAGTTACACAACTGCAAGAACACACTCAGAAATAGATTGTCAGGATTACCACACTAAATTAGTATTTTTTAAAAAATCAAAACAAAACTTAAAACTAAGAAAAGAAGGAACAGGAAAGCAACTTTAGAGAAGATCTTGGCTGCATGGAAGACTTAAGGCGTAAGAAGGCACACCAGCTCAGCCATGGACACAGGACAATGTCTGCTGCTGCCAATGCCTGCTGTGCTTCCAGAAGAGAACCTAAATAAATGGTATTACCTGGTTTTATTTTCTGCTATTTTGTTTTATTTGGGGGGGCACATCTGGTATTGCTCAGGGCTTACTCCTGGCTCTGTCCTTAGTGACCACTCCTGGAGAGATAGTGGAGTCATATAGGATGCACAGGATAAAACCTGAGTCAGCTGCATGCAAGGCAAACATTCTACCTGCTGTACTATAATTCCCCCAACCCCCAGGTATGTTATAATAAATCAGCTGAGATCTCTGAAGTCCTTAAGGAAGTAATCAAATCAAGCAGCAAGTCTCTTTGAAGAAAACAACAATTAAAAAGAATCAGAGCAGCAAAAGGCCACTCTGTTTTCCTTGTAGCACTATTCACAATGGCCAGAATCTGGAGTCAACCCAAGAGTCCAAGAATAGATGATTGGAAAATGAAACTAGGGTCCATATACACAACTACTCTGCCTTAAGTTAAGATAAAGTCATGCAATTTGCTGCTACATGCAGGGACCTGCAGAGTGTCATGCTGAGTGAAGTTAGTCAGAGGGTGAGAGACCAACATAGATCAGTCTCTCATATTCAGGATAAATAGAAACATGGTGGAATAATGAATACCTGAAGACAATGAAATAAAAACATGATAAATAGTATCAGATGTAAACATGTCACTTGAAGGATCAAGGAGATGACAAGGTCTACGAGAAGTGTTCAGTAGGAGGAGCAGGTGGTGCTTAAGTGCACTAAAGTATTAGGTTGAAACCCTATCAACAACAGAATTGTTGTCAACTACAGTGCAAAAACTTACTTTTAAAAAAGTGCCTCTTTCAGAAGTCGACTGGGGAGTGGGAGGAAAGTGAAGGGGCGGGGGCATAGCGGAGGAAGTGGCTGCTGGCGAAGTGTTTGGTGTTGGAACATTCTGTGCCTGAAAGAAATGATGAAGAACTGTAATTTCACCATCACTAAAAATTGTATATGCTCAGTCACTGGATTTTTCAATAAGGTTGTTGATAGAGTTTCACGCAAACAACATTCAAGACCACATACTCTACCAGCATCTGCTTCATCCACTGTTGTCTCAGGGCCCACTCAACCTTACTGTCATTCAACCCTCAACCTCAACCCGCTCATCCTCTATCCTCACCATATCTTCAGCCATGGTAAATGAGAGGAGTTCATGTTTCGGCTTCTTTGGGTCATTTACTGTTTCATGTCTATGCTTCTTTATATATCGCATATAAAAGTGATTGCTTCCACGTCGGGCGGCGGCACAGCTGTGGGTCTGGAGTGATTGGGTCTGGATCTCTTCCAGGGTTGCCGGCGGAACTGTGGGTCTGGTATCTCTCTCTTCGGGCTAGCTGGCATGGAGGTGGAGGAAAGGGCGGAGGAGCCCAAATCCCGGCTCAAGTCCGGCCAGCGTGACCCCCCCCCCCCCGAATGTGTGAGAGAACCCTTGGAGCAATGTTGGACTTGGCCAGGGGCTGTCAGATTCCTTTACCACCCACCGGAGGTCAGCTCCCTGGTTGCTTCCACATGGGGCCCAGTGGCTCAGCTGTGGGTCTGAGTGGTAGGGTCTGGGTGGTAAGGGGCTCGGCCAGCCCCTGGGCGAGTCCAATATTGCTCCAAGCGTTCCCTCATAGGTGCGGGGAAGAGGCCATGCTGCCCAGACTTGGAGAGGGATTTGTGCTCCTCCGCCCTTTCCTCCACCTCCATTCCAACTACCCCAGAAGAGAGAGATGCCAGACCCATAGCTCAGCCGGCACGCAGAGTCTTAGGCAATCTTAGATAGTACTAGATGTTAGGATCAGGTCTTTCCCAGGATCTTTCACATTTATGCACTGTATACAGTACTAGGTGGGTTCTAGTTGTGACCCGTTATCCCAGTGAGCCTAGCTGGAAGCCAGAGCTAGGATGTTGAAAATGACTTGAGGTCATTTATTTTCCAACATTCAGACTCCACAGCTCCTCAGAGCTCCACCCAAGATAAAACCCGATCTTACCGCTTTGAGTTTTATCAGTAAATGCTTAAGATTTGAGCCTTTTACTGAGAGTACACCACCTACACAGCAGAGTCTGGCAAGCTACCTCTGTTTTATTTGATATGTCAAAAACCAGTAACAGTTAGGGACCTCATTCCCATGACCTGAAGGAATGGTTTGAGGCTTTTCCTGTTCCTTGAGCAAGCAGATGCCACTGGGGTACACTTGTTTGCAAAAGGATGTATGGTGATGTTACTGGTGCCTACTCGAGCAAATCGATGAACAACAGGAAGACAAGTGATACAACTGATATAAAAGTGATCACTCATATCTGTTCTTCTCCTTTTGGCTGACTTCATTCAGCTCCATATTCACTTCTCCTACTGATTCCTATCTACATGGTGGCTAACGGCATGAATTCAACTTTTTGTTGTTGTTGTTGTTGTTGTTGTTGTTGTTGTTTTTGTTATTTTGGGGCCACACCCAACAGTCCTCAGGGCTTACTTCTAGATCTGCATTCACAAATCATTCCTGACAGTGCTTGGAGGACCATATGTAGTAACAAGGATAGAAGTGGGAGTTGATCCCTTGCAAGACAAATATCCTGCCTACCGTACTATATCTCAGGCTTACCGTATCTTTTTCTTAAATATATATTTGCAATGATTTCTTTACCTATTTATCTGTTCTTGAACACTTGTACAATTTACAATGCTGGCTACTGTGATGAACGCTGCAAAGATCATAGGAGAGCAGATATCTTTTCTGACTTGTTGGATCTGTGAGTTCATTTTCCCAAATTATATTGATGAACTTCTGAAACAATCTTATAAAAGACTTCTTAAAATCATATTCAAGAAATAAAGTTAATGAGAAAATTAGCAAACACACTGCAAAGTAAAAGTCATTTAAAACTTTCATCTTATCCATTACTAAAATCCTCCCAAATCATATTTTCGTAATACAGTGTCACCAGTACTGATTGGTCTTATTTCATATGTTTTCTAATTTTTTTATTTAAAGAGACACGATTTACAGAGATACTGGCAAGCTACCTGTGTTGTATTTGATATGTCAAACACCAGTAACTATTATAGACCTCATTCCGGAATGGATTGTGGCTCTTTATGTTCCTGGAGCAAGCAGATGCCCTTGGGCTCTACTAGCATGAGACAGGACATATGGATTGTTACTGGGGCCCGCTCAAGCAAATCCTTGAACAATGGGAAGACAGTGATACAGTGATACTGATAATTCCATTTTAGGCATATAATTTTCTAGCATCAATCCCACCACCAGCGTCAAATTTCTCCATCAGTATTCCCAATGTTCCTCCTGCCCCAACAGCCTTCCATTTTGACAGGTGCATTTTTGTTGGGGAGCGGCCGCGGGGTCCCCGACAGTGTTAGGACAGAGGTTCTCTTCTACCTCCGAGGACGCCAGGAGAACAGATGAAAACTCACGAGTCCGGTGCAGTTCCAAAAATGGCTCTTAATAGTACAAAAGCTCTTCCACAGCACTCCAATATAATGAACAAGCTCTAGCTCTGGTCGAACTTAGACCATACAAGAGAGCCTAAGTCTCCCACCAAAGAGAGAGATCTCCACGCGAGCTGAGTCCTACCCAGAAGAAGGAGCAAAAGGCCAAAGAGCAAAAAGCCAAAAGCCAAAAGCCAAAAGCCGAGGAGCCAAAAGCTGAAGGCTGAGGAAACAAAAGGCCAAAAGGTTTAAAGGTGAAGGGGCCTCAAGTCAGCCCAGTATATACACCAAAGTAATCCAATCGGGAGGTTGTCATGTCAACAAAGAACCCTAAACAGAGTGTAGTGCCACACCCTATTGCAGGTATAAACAAAGGTTATGCCAAGGACTAAGGAGATTATCTCTAATGTAAAACACTGGAGAGAGAGAGGGCTGATATAAAGTAATACATCTTAACTTCATGAGCTTCATGTAATCTAGATGGTACCCACAAGGTCCTTATTATTATCTGCACCAGGGTGATTCTGAGTATCTTGTTCTCATGTACTGAAAGGGTCACACTTGCCTGCTTAGAGCAAACTAGTATGATCCTTCCTATAGTCTTCCTATAGTCTCAGCGTAGCCAGGGTACTAGTCTCCTGGTAAATTCAAACTGTCCCACGTTGGGTGCAGTGGGTATAAAGAGGAGCTGTGCCCAATCTAGAAAACATAGAAGTCTTAGTAGATGTATAAGTCAGAAGTTATTCAATCAAGGTGACTTCTGTAATTGCCACACCCTCTAGCAGTGTTTACATAGAAGAGAAATCTCATTAGAATGAACCTTGACTTAAGTAGATTAAGCTGGGAGTGGGCAAAACAACAAAACTCCCAGAATAGCTAAATCTGTCCTCCAACACATTTTAAAGTTTGATTCTCATTTTCAGTGTTGTTGAGTCTGTACTTTGCATATATAGCTATACCTCTAAGCACTTGTCACTTGTCATTTGTCTTCCCGTTGTTCATTGATTTGCTCGAGCAGGCACCAGAAACGTCTCCATTCATTGGGAATGAGGTCCATTATTGTTACTGTTTTTGGCATATCGAGATAAGCCACGGGCAGCTTGCCAGGCTCTACTGTGGCTCTGGGTTCATCCCAGGGGGCCAGTCTTTTTTCTATGTCAGACCATCAACCATCCAGGATCGAAGGAGCAGAAATCTGGGTGTAGACATGTCTGTCTCCTGTCTGCCACCTGCCGATGCAGACAGGCACCTCAGTAACACCTGCAACCTTGAGGGACAGAACTTCTAACTACATTACTAATAAACCAGAAGCTGCTGGCCCATGTTCTCCCATTACTTCCCTTTCTTAGTCCAGTACCAGCCTTGATTTCTTTCCTTCTCTGTTTTTCCTCTTCCTTGTGCTCTGAGGTTAAGGGTGATCTAGGCATTCCTGCACTTAAGGGTCAAGGGTGATCATATCATTACCTTGTTGAGTTATTTTATATACCATATGTATATATATATATCATATAAAATATGGTATATAAATATCATACAATGCTATATGGTCCTCCAAGCACTGTCAGGAATGATTTGTAAACATAGATCTAGAAGTAAGCCCTGAGGACTGTTGAATGTTGCCCCCAAAATAACAACAACAACAAAATATTTTGAAATCATGCCTCTCCTTCTAATTTATTTCACTGAACATGACTCAGCTTTTTTTTTTTTGCTTTTTATTTGGGGGTCACACCCAGCGATGCTCAGGGAGTTACTCCTGAGTCTTCACTCAGGAATTACTTCTGGCGGTGCTTGAGGGGCCATATGGGATACTGGGGATCAAACCTGGACAGTTGCATGCAAGGCAAATGTCCTACCCACTGTGCTATTGCTCCAGTCCCAGTTTTTTTTTAACCTGATGATTAGTGATATTGAACACTTTTTCATTCATCTATTAGACATTCAAATGTCATCTTTCCACACTGGCTGTAAGAGTTTACATTTCTACTAAGCAACTACATTGGGTAAACTTCTTTAAGTATATTTTTAAGATAAGCCAATTTTTTGATAAATTCTATGTATCAAAAATTATATTTTTAATAAAAATTTCTAATGCTGAGGAAGCTCCTAAGGACAACATTAAAACTTCTTAAGAAATTAAAAGTGAAAATTTCTCAACTATATAGTTTTTCTATGGAATTTCTGAATATTTAAGCCAAGTTAAAACACATACATTTCATCATGTACCTCTTAATATGAGAAGAAATTCAGATATAAGCACAAAAATATAGCATGTTTTATATGTAATTATATATAACATAATTGTCATCTGAATTTCCCATCAAGGTGTTTAAATACATTGTAAAAAGTCAGTATATCTTAATATTATATAACACACCAAATCCCCATTTTTGTGTCTGCCCAACTTAGAAAGCTGCTATTTTTATTTTTTAAAAATTTCCTTAGGGTAGGGAGAATGTTTTTGAATGTCCCAGTTTCAAGAAGAAAGTGATGAAGCAAAATCAGCAGGAAAATAAAATTTCAAAATTTTATTTCCTTTTTAATATTAGAAGGGCCCCCAAAGTTTGTAACTGTATAACAGTATTCAGGAAGAGTTGCAATAAAATGCATGTTAGCATAGACTTCATTTTTATTCAGTGTTTGTCAAAATTTATATGACCATGAAAATTCTATTTTCATAGATATTTATTAATATCTTGGTATATAATTTGCTCCTCTGGAGTACTCCTAGATGCTAATAACTGTACTTTTATAGTAGGCAGAAAACTTCAGTTTTTTTTTTAAAAAAAAACAGTTGGTAGGTAGGTTGTAAGAATTTAACTTATAAACTTGGGTTATGAATATCTCTCAGTTATTCTTGGTGAGGAAAGAGTAAAGGACTCAGAGAGAAGAGTATCAAAGGGATAGGGAAGGAGGTGGAGTTTAATCAATAGAATTATCCTCAAAACATGATATATAAAATGCATATAAAATTTTTTGGAGGATCTTTAACAAATCTCAAATACCCAAGCCAGATCTTAAACCATCAGTATTAGAAGGAAAGGCACAGGTAAGCATATGTTTTAAAATTATACAGATGAGCAATAATGTGTAACCAAGACTTAGAACAATTTTTTCTAAATTGTCTAGCAAATGAAAGGAATACGAAGAAAGTCATATGCAAGCAATCTGTCTTTAGAAGATAATGATAATGTCAGATTACTATGTTAGATACTAAGCATATTTTAGAAAAATGTCCTACTCATCTGAATAATTCATGCCATTTTTCTATAAACATTGGTTTCCATGTGATAACTCTTTTGTAGCAGTTTATGATAAAATTGATTTATCTTATTTTTTTGTGCCTTGGTTAATGTTCAAACATGCAGATTGCAGCAAGGGAGCTATTTTAATTACTTTTTACAATAAGATGAGAATCCCTGATTGATACTTGAACACTTTGAAAATTAACACAAAGGTGAACAAAAGACCTCCAGAACAAAACATTATTTTGCCATCACTTTATTCTATAACACAAATAATATTATATTTTCTCTTATATAATTTTACATTTTCTAAATTTAAAAATGGGCATTATAGTTAATTTGGGTCATATATGACAAAACCATAGTCAATATACTGAGAGGCAATTTTCTCTAAATTAAGGAATAAGACAAGAAGGTAAACTTTCACACTGCTACTTAATGTAGTGTTGGAAGCCCTAGAGAACACTAATACAAATTGGTGAGAAGTAAAATTAAAATAATTCCCTCATGACATCATAACATATACAAAATTCTCAAAAACTTTAATTTGAAAGAAAGTTATTCATTTCTTGGGTTATGAATATCTCTCAGTTATTATTAATACATAATTAATACGTAATTAATATTAAATATGAATATAGAAATGTTTTCTGTGTTTTCATTTGAAAATAAAGAACTGACAAGGAAATCAGAAATACAACCTTATTTATAATTTAATGAAAACATTTGGAACATATTTAACCAAATAAGAAAATCCTACACAAAGAAAATTGTTGAAAGGAATAGAAAACAAACAAAAGATATTGACTTCATGCTTATAAATTGAATTCATATCATTAAATGGCTGTATTGTCTAAGTCAATGTATGTATTTAATGAAACTCCCATCAAAATCTCAAGAGCATTTTACATGGAAATAAAATAAAATCATGAAATATATTTTAATAATAAAAATATTGTCTTTAATGACAAAATATTTCTGCATTAAAATTGGAAGTAAACCCTTAGATATTCATAGCCTCATTTGCATAGTAGGTATAATAATAGAACCCTTACATGTCCATTAAATGTCTTTTATATTTATCTGGTAACTAGAAAGCACTATATTAAACTGAAAAGGATATACTAGCAATTTAGAGGTCTAAGCAATGTTAGACTCAGTAGCTTGGGGAACAAAGGGATTGATGGTAAAGGGTGGAGGGAAGGAGAGAAAATAAGTAGGAGAGAAAGAAGAGAAGTTAAAGAGATGGGGGGTGGAGTGGGCGGAGGGGGATGGAAACAGTTCAGACTTCTACAGCATACTCTTTTCGGATGGAGGTCTCATTCCTGGCTCTGAGCACAGGGATCACTCCTTTGGTTCTGGGGATCAAACCCAGGTTCACCATATGCAAAGCAAAAACCTGACCCACTGAACTATTGCTCCAACCTGCATTATACTTTTTTCTTGTTGCCATGCAAATATTAAAATTTTATAATGGTGCCAAGTCATCATTTGCAGCATTAAATTTAAATCCCTCAAATGTACCAAGATTTTTGGATAAGGCATAACACTGACCAGACATAAACCCAGATCTTTGAAATAAATCTGATAGGATTTTCTTTTTTCATTTGTGATCTCTTCCCTAGGTCACTAGACATCCCATTGTTCATCGATTTCCTTGAGCGGGCGCCAGTAACATTTCCATTTGACCCTATCACATGACAGTGTATCTCAATGGCATCTGGTTGATTCAGGAATACAAAGAGCTTCGAACCGTTCATTCAGGGTGTGGACAAAGAAGTCTGACCATCTTGTAGATGGGCGGCCACGTGATCTTTTGATGTCCCACGGGATCCAGTTGGTAATGGCTCTAGTCCAGCAGTCGTCTCCAAATCGCATTACATGTCCAGCCCATCTGATTTTCGATAGCTTGGGAAAAGAGACACCAACCCTGACTCTGAACGGTGATGGAGGGACGGAACTCCGGATTCCTTCTCTCAATTGAGTGAGGCGTGATATTCCAAGAGCCTATGACCTCTTATTTATGAAAATAGTTATGTTGCAGGTTTAAATTGATATTTTAATTACTAATACATACCTATAGTTTTACTTATAGAAAAATAAATTTTAATAACACGAAAATTAATCCCATTTAACAGTAATCAACCAAAATTGTTTTGCATAGATTTTTCATAGGCATTATGATATGCAATGCATTCTAAGTCAAGACTAACTTTCTCAAAGCTACACTTACTTTTAGGGGACAATAATACTAATGTAAATAAAGTCTATCATCAGTTATAATTTAATTCTAAATAGTTCTGAATAATCAATTCTGAAAATTATGCTGAATTCACACACCTTTCCTCTTACCACCCTCTTCTTGTGTTTCGATAAATATTCAGTAAAGATTTTAGACATAGAGCAGGACAAAGAATCATCATAGACAATCAGGTGCTTCTGGGAACGATTGCAGCCTCCCCCCACAGGTGTGTGGGTGATCCTTGCATCTCCACGAACCCAATCAGCCCCAGGGAACAGGCCAGAACCTTACACCCACATTCCAAAACTCAAAACCGCATGGATGCTAGTGCATCCACGCAATCCCTCTTACTATTTATCTTGCATGAGGTACCTGTGAACATTTGGTCCTACACTCCTTGCCACCCACCCAAACTCTGCAAACAGCCCAGACACATACTAACTGTACTATCTAGTCACCCAAGAACTCACATTTGCAACCTACAATAGTCATAATGGTAAAGCAAAGCAAAATTCCATCAAGCTCAGTGAGTGAAGTCACTAGTCCAGATGAGCAAAGCAATACAGATGAGTTGTATAACCTCTCTGATAAGGAATTTTGGAAAGAATTGTTAAGGATGCATAAGGAACTCAAAGAAGCAATGGAATGCAAAATCAACAAAATACAAGAGGACATGAGAGAAGAAGTGAGGAAAATGCAAATGGAAATGACAGATATTAAAAATGAGGTAAATCAAATGAAAAATAAAGTGGAAGGACACCATAGCAGAATAATAGCTACTGAAGAAAGAATCAGTGATCTCGAAGATGTTCCAAAGATTCTCTACACAACACCAGAAGATGGAAAAAAAGACTCGCAATTACCTAACCGACAACAAGAGATAATCGGGATGAAGCCAGAAGAAACTACATACAGATCATTGGGGTCCCAGAAGGGCAAGAAGAAAACCCTGATGAAGAAGAAACTGTCAAAGCCATAATTGCTGAGAAGTTTTCAGAACTAAAGAATGCTTGCCTCAAGATCCAGGAGGCCTGTAGGATACCAGCTAAAAGAAACCCCAACAAGAATACTCCAAGACACATCTTAATTAGAGTGACAAAAACTATAGATAGAGATAGAATACTGAAAGCAGCAAGATCAAAGAAGGAAATCACATACAAAGGAACATCCCTAAGAGTTATAGCAGGCTTCTCTGATGAAACAATCCAAGCCCAAAAACAATGGTGGGAACTGTGCAGGCCTCACCCAGGCCTCACCAGGCCTGCAGTTCATTGAGCCTTTTCACAATTATCGCACCATTTTTTCCTCAGAGCCATCTGCTACCCGGCCAGACTCACATTCAGATATGAAGGAAAGATACACAACTTCATGGATAAGCAACAACTCAGGAACTTCCTAGACTCAAAACCAACTTTAAAATCAGGACTGAAGGGTCTACTGTAATACGAACAAACCCAAAAGTACAACAAGCACTAACAGAAAGATGGCACAAAATCCGATGACAATAATCTCTCTCAATGTCAATGGTATAAATGCACCAATTAAGAGACACAGAGTGACAAAATGTATTAAAAAATTGAACAAAACATTCTGCTGCCTACAATAAACACATCTGAATAATCAGAACAAACACAGACTCAAATCAAAGGTTGGAAGACCATTCTCCATGCAAACAACTCCTCCAAAAGGCTGGTGTGGCCATACTAGTACCAGATAATATAGAATTTAGGCTGAAAAAGGTTAGAAGGGACAATGAAGGCCATTTCTTATTAATTAAGGGTATGTATACCAGGAAGAAATTACACTACTAAAGATATATGTACCCAATGAGGGGTCAGCAAAATACATAAAACAATTGCTAAGAGACCTCAAAGAAGACATTAACAGTAACACAATAATAGTTGAAGACTTCAACACTGTTCTATCAACTATGGATAGATGAACAAGACTGAAACTCACCAAGGAAATATTGGCTCTGAAGGAAGAAATCGAAGAAAAAGAGCTAGTGGATATATACAGGACTTTTCATGCCAAAAAAAGATGAATACACATTTTTCTCTAGTGCACATAGAACATTCTCCAAGATAGACCACATGTTGAGCCACAAAGCATACCTCAATAAAATTAAAAGATAGAAATTGTGTCAGCTATCTTTTCAGACCATGATGCACTGAAAATGGAAGTTAACCGTACACAGAAACAGGGAGTCAAACCAAACACCTGGAAACTGAACAGCTCAATGGTGAACAACCAATGGGTCATAGAAGAAATCAAACAGGAAATCCAAAAATTTCTGGAAACAAATGAAAATGAAGACACCAACTATAAGAACTTGTGGGACACGACAAAAGCTGTGTTAAGAGGGAAGTTTATAGCTCTGCTAGCATTCATCAGGAAACAAGAAAGGACCCACATAAATAACCTGACTACAGAGCTGAAGACATTAGAAAAAGACCAACAAAAGGAGCCCAACCCAGGCAGAAAAAAAGAAAATAATAAAACTTAGAGAGGAAATCAATGAGTTGGAAATAAAAAAAAAACCAAAAGATTAATGAAATCAAGAGCTGGTTCTTTGAAAAAATAAACAATATTGACAAACCATTGACAAGACTTGTAAGGAGATGGAAAGAGAGAACCCAAATAAAGAGAATCAGAAATAAAAATGGTGACATTACAACAGAAACCACAGAAATCCAAAAGATCACCAGAGATTATTTTGAGAGCCTTATGCCCTGAAACCTGAGAATCTAGAAGAATGGATAAATTCCTGAAGTCCTATAACCTCCCACGGCTGAAACAAGAAGACCTCCAATACCTGAATAAACCTTTCACCATTGAGGAAATAGAAACAGTAATTAAAAGTCTGCCCAAACACAAAAGCCCAGGTCCAGACGGATTCACTAGTGAACTCTACAAAACTTTTAAGGAGGACCTACTGCCTGTCCTTTTCAAGCTCTTCTAGGAAATAGAAGAAACAGAAACACTCCCAAACAGCTTCTATGAGGAACATATCACCCAGATACCCAAAGCAGGGAGAGACAACACAAAGAAAGAAAACTACAGACCAATATCCCTGACGAACACGGATGCTAAGATCTTCAACAAAATACTAGCAAACAGATTCCAAAGACTCATCAAGAAGATTATACATCATGTCCAAGTAGGATTCATCCCGGGAATGCAAGGATGGTTCAACATTCGCAAGTCAATCAACATAATGCATCATATCAATAAGAGAAAAATATAAACCATATGATGTTATCAATAGATGCAGAGAAAGCATTTGACAAGATCCAGCACCCGTTCAGGATTAAAACCCTCCAGAAAATGAGAATTGAAGGGACTTTCCTCAAGATAGTTACAGACATCTACCAAAAGCCCACAGCGAGCATCATTCTAAATGGGGAAAAATTGAAACCCTTTCCCCCTTATATCAGGGACAAGTCAAGGTTGCCCACTCTTACCTCTTTTATTCAAAATCATACTGGAAGTACTTGCCATAGCAATCAGAGAAGAAAAGGACATTAAGGACATCCAGATAGGCAAGGAAGAAGTCATGCTATCATTATTCGCAGATGACATGATATTATACCTAGAGAACCCTAAACTCCCTACCAGACTAATCCTAGAAACAACAGACACATACAGTAGAGTGGCAGGATACAAAATCAACACCCAAAAGTCGGTGGCTTTCATATATACAAATAACGAAAGAGAAGAAAGGGATATTAAGGAAACAATTCCATTCACAATCGTGCCACAGAAAATCAAATACCTAGGAATCAACTTAACCAAGTGTGTAAAGGACCTGTATAAAGAAAACTACAAGACACTGCTCCAATAGATAAAAGAGGACACAAGGAAATGGTAATATATTCCCTGCTCATGAATGGGGAGAATCAACATTGTCAAAATGGTAATACTCCCTAGAGCTCTGTACAGATTCAATGCAGTCCCTATAAGGGACTGAAATTTGTATGGAACAATAAACCCCCAAGGATAGCTAAAACAATCCTTGGGAAAAAGAAAGATGGGTGGCATTACCTTTCCCAACTTCAAACTGTACTACAAGACATTAGTAACTAAAACAGCGTGGTGGTATTGGAATAAAAAACCGACCTGTGGACCAATGGAATAGAATTGAGTATCCTGACATCAAACCTCAAACATATGATCATTTATTCTTTGATAAAGGTGCAAAGAGTCCCAAAATGGAGTAAGAAAAGCCTCTTCAACAAGTGGTGTTGGGAAAACTGGGCAGCGACATGTAAAAAAATGAATTTGAACCTGTGTCTAACACCATGCACAAAAATCAGATCAAAATGGATTAAAGATCTCAATATCAGACTTGAATCCATAAAGTACATTGAAGAAAATATAGAAAAAACCCTCCACGACATTGAAGCTAAAGGCATCTTCAAAGGTGAAACATCACTAACAAAGCAACTAGAAGAAAAGATAAACATATGGGATTACATGAAACTAAAAAGCTTCTGCACCTTAAAAGAGACAGTAACTAAGATTGAAGCAGGAATGTCCTGTTCGGTCGGAGGCACAGAGATGAAACACCAGGAACATGGCGTATATCTATTAATATTTTTAATGTTTACCATCTGGAGGGGCAGCAGCTCTCATCTTGGCAGCTGACTAACTGTAGCTAACTGATTTTAGCTGATGCACTTGGAGCGGACTGACCTTAGCTGACTCACTTGAGCTAACTGACCGCCTCTACAAAGACCCCAACTCTCTTATCCCCTAGTTTCAAAGGGCAATACAGCTTAAAGTTTGCATGGTTTACATTACAAAAACAGTTCACATTCATTCAATAGGACTTATGAATAATATGAAGGAGACAACCAGGAACCAAACACCTGCAGGGGGTGCTATCTAGGTAAGATGACATGAACAAAAGAACGCATTACAGTTGCTAATGCAGCCTTCCCTGACTAGCCCATGATGGCAAGGACATGTCAGACAGAAGAACAAGAAAAACCTGTTTTCTGCCTAACTTTAAGCATCGTCCATTAGACTCCATCTTGGGCTAGTTATAGCCAACTAGGAAATGTGCAGAAAAATGACTTAGTATAGCCTTGTCTGTGAACCTGCAGTTTGATTAACAGTCTCACTGGGAATTCTACATACTAACTCTATTGGGAGACAGTCTGCCAGAAGTCCCTGTGTATCTGTTAACAGGCAATATCCATCAGACCTTCCTTCGCATATTCTTAGATCTACCTCTGCCAACAAAGATACAAAGGCAGCCCACAGAATGGGAAAGAATATTCACCATTCACAATACCCATCTGATAAGGTGTTAATATCCAGGATATATCAGGCACTCGTAGGACTTTACAGGAAAAAAAAAAACAACCCCATCAAAAAAATGGGGAGAAATGAACAGAAACTTCAACAAGGAAGAAATTCAAATGGCCAAAAACATATGAAAAATGCTCATCATCACTAATTATCAGAGAGATGCAAATCAAAAAAAATAATGAGATGTCATTTTACACCACAGAGACTGACACATTTCCAAAAGAGCAAGAACAAGTGCTGGTGTGGATGTGGGGGAAAGGGGTCACTCATCCATTGTTGGTGGGAATGCTGGCTGGTACAGCCTTTATGGAAAACAATATGGACATTCCTCCAAAGACTAGAAATTGAACTCCCATTTGATCCAGCCATACCATTCCTGGGAATCTACTCTGGGAAGCCAAAAATACACAGCGGAAACACCATTCCTACTTTTATGTTCATAGCAGCATTCTTCACAATAGCCAGAATCTGGAAACAACCAGTGTCCTAGAATTGATGGCTGGATAAAGAAACTTTGGTACATCTACACAATGGAATATTATGCAGCTATTAGGAAAATTGAAGTTATAAAATTTGCCTCTAAATGGATGGACATGGAGAAGATTATGTTGAGCGAAATTAGCCAGAAGGAGAGAGACAGATACAGAATGACTGCATTTATTTGCATGACATAAATATATATGCACATATTATGATACCAAAATCCAAGGTCAAGTGAAATATGACCTTGCTATGAGGAAGGTCTTGTCAAAGCTGGAAATCATCACAAACGTGTGGTAGTCAGGGGCTAGGTAAGACAGAAAATGGAACAGTGTGCTAACAATTGTCGGGGGTACTAATACCAACCTAGAACTGAGCATTAAATACAGGCAAAAGATACACATGACAACTCTTTAATGTATGTTCTGTAATCCGTAGTCTGGAAGGGAAGTAAAAGAAATATAGAGAAAAGGGAAAGAAATAAAGAACCTGCCATGGAGGCGGGCTGGGGGAGTGGGGAGGGACCGGATAGTTGGTGGTGGGAAATGAGCATTGGTGGAGGGATGGGTGCTGGAACCCCCTCCATTTGTATGACCAAAACCCAAATATGAACTTTTAATTGTATATCTTTGTAATTGTATATCTCACAGTGATATAATAAAATACTTTTAAAAAATAAGTTCTAAAAAATAGAATCATCATAGACAATCACTAGAGAATAATTTTCCATTTCCTAGGAAGAGAGCAGCATGGAATGTCTTCAAAGGCATTGAAGAAATAGCTAAAAGGACAAAGAACCTCCGGCTCCGGGCACATCTCTTTGACTCCACCTTTCTCCCTGCATTAACATACGCCTCAGAGACCGGGGCCCTACGAAGCAGGATGAGAATGCTATTCGGGTCTCCCAGAGAGGAATCGAAAGAGCTATGCTTGGAATATCACGCCTCACTCAAGTGAGAGAAGGAATCCGGAGTTCTGACCTCCATCGCTATTCCAGATTCAGGGATGCTGTCTCGTTTGCCAAGGCATAGAAAATCAGATGGGCTGGACATGTAATGCGATTTGGAGACAACCGCTGGACTAGAGCCATTACCGACTGGATCCCACGGGATGTCAAAAGATCACATGGCCGCCCACCTACAAGATGGTCAGACTTCCTTGTAAAAACCCTGAAGGAACGGTTTGAGTCTCTTCATATTCCTGAATCAACCAGATGCCATTGGGCTACATTGGCACGTGATAGGGTCCAATGGAAATGTTACTGGCACCCGCTCGAGCGAATCAATGAATAACGGGAATCAAGTGATCAAGTGATCAAGTGATCCCTCTAAATGCAGGACAATTTCAGTATAAAAATAAATCATTTACAAAATCAATATGCTTGTCTGCCATGTGCTAAAGCAAAGTAGGAATTTTTTTTTGTTAAGGCACCAAACCTTATGGCAGAGCCTGGCAAGCTACCCATGTCATATTTGATATGCCAGATACCAGTAACAATTATAGACCTCATTCCCATGACCTGATGGAATGGTTTGAGGCTCTTATGTTCCTGGAGCAAGCAGGTACCCTTGGGCTCTACTTGCATGAGACAGGTCATATGGAGATGTTACTGCTGCCCGCTCGAGCAAATCGACGATGAATGGGAAGACAGTGACAGTGATACCAAACCTTAGTAAAGTTTAGAGTAAATGAAACTGTATAGGATATTTTTGTGGCAGATATGGATGCATATATATATAACATATATATATAACATATATATACATATTTATGTCATTTGTCACTTGTCTTTGCATTGTTCATTGATTTGTTCAAGTGGGCACTAGTCCTTATGTCCTGTCACGTGCTACTGTAGCCCAAGGGCACATATATGTATATATAACATATATATTATATATAAAATATTATATACAATATATGCCATGCTCTCTCCCTATATATACCGATATATACATATATTACTGATAATCTGTGTTGATCTAGTGATATACATATATATGTGTGTATAAATGTTGGTGGATGCACAGTGGCTGGCCCTGGATCTCTGGGCCTCTACTAGTTTGAAGTTTTCTGTATGCTTTTGGTCAGGCACTCATGCTAATCAGATCCCTCTTGTGCAAATCATAAAAGGAGATTGGGGAATGATTGGAAAAGGCAGTTTGATTTTATAGCATTATATGCTTATCATGAATCTATGCTAGCTTTACTAGTTTAGGAGTATTTCTTTTATAGCTCCCATGGGCCCCATGAGGGACCTTTTACACATGCAGAGTTTACTAGGAGTTAATGTGGTGACTTTGGATCCACCATTAAGATAGCCATGCTAGATCAATGAGCTATGCTAGTCTGCCCCTGGGAAAGCAAATATAGCTCTCAGTAATTTTAAAGGCAAAGTGTGTAATATTACCCTGGAATAGATATGGACTTTTTGGAGGCTTGGAGATACCTATGGCAGTACATGTTCATAGTTAAGATATTATATGCTATTGTCCATTTTTTAAATCCTGAATTGTCTTTGCTCTCAGGTATACTTCCCCCATCTCCACAAGTGCCTTGCATGGGACCCTTGAGAGGCAGGAAGTTGGCCCTAGTAATTTAGCATTTGACTAGACCTGAGCTAGGTGTGTTTACCAGGAGATCTGCATATAAGTTCTGGTTTTTCTCTTTGTTTAGCCCCATCCTTTGGCTTTGGATTTTTTGGAATCCTGTGAATTAGAATACTCTTTTTGGAGAAGAAATGATCCATCATGGTTTTGGATCCTGACCTGAGCACATGGTCTGGGTCTACCAGAGTTGGTTGAAGTTTGGGTTTCTCCTGGCCTTGGTATGTATTAGCAGGGTTTGTTTAATTATTGGTGATAAGTAAAAAGTCTTTGGAACTGTGTTGAACTTGTGAATCTGTCCATCCATTACCAGCCTTTGAAATAAAAGGGAACTTGTTCCCCTCATTACTACCCGGGGGACTCCAAGCGTCCCCCATAACATAAACAGTCCATTCCATGCTTGCTTTTATACTTTAAAACTTTGAATTTACTTTTTTTTTCATCTACTCTTTCTATCACCTTCTCTACCTAATTAGTTTTGATATGTGCCTTTCAAGATTTACTTCATGTGACTATTCCAGGAACCCATCCTTTACATAACTCCAGTCTTTGTTCTACTTTGAACTTTCTAGCAACTTGTTTTCTATCAACATGATTTTCATAGTGCATAGTAGTGATTGTTTTACATCTTGGTCTTTTTTTTAGATGATATGTTCCTTAAATAGAGAAATTAGACTTGTCATGTACAATTGACCATAAGAAATGTTTACTGAATTCTAGGTGTTGAAGCTTACAGGATGAACTTCCATTTTCTGTCCAATCCAAATATTATTTTACCTTTTAAAAAAGTTGGCTCTTTTCTTTCTTCATTATGGAGCTTATCATTATAAATGTTCTGAAATAAGTTTTTCATTTTCAAGACTTTTTTTCGTACCAACTCAATGCTCCTGCCAGACTGTTTAGCCTAGTCTGGACTATCTTATATGGCTGACTCTGAGATATATTAGGATATATTATTCACATAAAAGCTCCAAAATATTCCATCCGATGTGGTAAGCAAAATTCTCTGTCATTCACAGCAGTTATTTCCACACAAACTAAAGCTTTTTCATCAGCATATATTGTACTGATTTTTAAATTACAAGGATGATTTTTGAGCACTCCCAGCTGAGAAGAGATTTGGCTTTTGTTTTTCTTACATTTAGCCTCTTCTTATCCTCATTTCCCTATGGACCTTTCCCCCTCCTATTTCATAATTACTTTTCAATTCCCTATTTTCCGTAATTTTATGAGGGAACATTTATAGTCCCTCCACTGCATTCCTAAAGGATGCATAGGAATTAACATAATCAACTTACTTAAAAAGCAAGATAAAGGGTGAGGGACTGTTTTTGAAAAGAAAAATAAGAGGAATTACTGATGGATACCTTAATACCTCTTCCTATTTGAAAATATTCTTGTACATATTGCCTTCATTTGGAACATAGATCACCTGAAGGACAGATACTTTTTTTTTCTTATCTTTTTAAACAGAAGTATACTTTTATGAGCCCATTGGTTCGATGTCTTTCACATTTGCTTTCTGAAATACTAGCATACTATAGCTTATTCAGAATTGCAGATGCATGCACTACACTTGGGGACAAGTTAGACGAGTTATTTGTGTATTGAATCATTAATGACATTTCTTGGAAAAGACTTCAGAGGGAAGTTTTGAAAAGTTACCAGTGAGCACAGTAATGAGACATTGCCTTCAATGCAGTTTTGAACTAGGACAGAGGGAACTCATAGCAGTTGTTTTCATGGAGCAAGATTTCAAAAGAAATTCTGATAGAATTCTC
Source organism: Cryptotis parvus (assembly GCA_021461705.1). NCBI lineage: Eukaryota > Metazoa > Chordata > Mammalia > Eulipotyphla > Soricidae > Cryptotis > Cryptotis parvus. The sequence continues at coordinate 29,766 of JAJIBD010021476.1, forward strand.
ACAAGAATTTCCAAACCAAGTGCATATTTTCTCATATAATTTTTTAAATATCTTTTCATAATCACCCAATATTTTTCAAAAATACATTGTGTAAATTTTATCAAATTATTGCAACTGCTTTTTCCCCACATAAGTTTAGCTTTAATTTTAAATTTTAAGAGCCAAACCAGTGGGACAGACAGGTTGTATTAAGCTCAATAATAGCCAGGCTTAACTTGACACTTTTTGCGAACAAACCTTGTATTTCTTGGGTATAGAGCATAAAGTACTAGGGGTTTATCTATGGGTCTCTTACTTAATACATATATGCTTTGCCAACTGAATCATATCCCTGGCCCTGAACTTAAAATTCCATTTTTAAAGTTCCTAACTTATTTCATGTTTTAGAAACGATTGGCTTTTTTTTTTTCTATTTTTTAAACTTTTTCTTTGCTTTTGTGGAAGGGTGTGACACACCCAGCTGTTCTCAGAAGCGTATGTCTGGCTCTATACTAAGGGATCACGATTGGTAGTGCTTAGGGTACCATATGTGGTGTCAGCAACTGAAAAGGGCCAGCTACAGACATAGCAAATGCCTTACTTCCTGTATTATCTCACCAGCCCACAATAGTTTGGGTCTTTAAAACATTTTTATATAGAGTCAAAATAGTTAACTAATTTTTATGAAAGTGAAATTTTCCAACTTGTGGTGAGAAATGATTAAATTATTTTTAACTACTATTCAACTATGTGTATATGTTTACATATGTGTTAAGATAATGTTTTACTCCATCATTAAAACATCAATCAGACAAATATAGCATGTCTTAATCAGACACCAAACATTAATCCAATCAAAACTATATCATAGAATGCTTACAGCAAGGTTTTTGCATATTTAAATCAAATATCTTCAGAAATATGACAACTATACGTTGTAAGTTATTTTGCTTATATTTAGTTATATCATATATTCAAATATCCTTAGATTTCTATTAATGGGAGCTAAATATTCCAGTTATAAATATTAGAAAGTTTCCTAGAAGGGCAAAAGTTCAGTTGTAAAGCATTTTCCTTGCATGTGTCCAACCCAGATTCAATCCCGGGCATTCTGTATAGACCCCCATTCACTGCCAAGTGTAATTCCTAAGCACAGAATCATGAGTAATCCCTGAGCATGCCAAGTATGGCCCCAAAATAAAAAAGAAAGGAGTTACCTAGAATGGTGTCAATCTTATTATGAATATATGATATGAATGCATATGTTAGGGTATCATAGGTTAGGTCTAGAACACTTTTTTCCTATTCAGATAGACAAAGATGATGGGAATTATTCTTTAGTTGCAAGCCTGCAGCATATTAAATGTCATTTTTTATATGATATTCTCTTCCTTAACCTTAAACTTATAAGAACAAAAATGTACTCACTCAGAGGTAAATTTGAATATGGAAAATAAATATAACAAAGTTGAGTATTCATCTACATTAATAGATATTTAAAAGCTTATTAATACAAGTTTATAATTATTAGAAGTAGCATATTAATAATGCTATATTACTATATACTATATTACTATTAAAATGATATAGTACTATTTTATTTGAATCTCATAAATAAGGAAGACAAATATTTAAGTTAAAATTCTTTCTATATTATCCAGAAGAAATGTAAGCATCATTTTGAGTAAATTAACACTGATGTCCATGTGTAGTAAATGATAGAGAGTTGGTGAGGACTTTCATGATTTGCAAATAAAACCTTTTTGTGTGTACATGGTTCTCATTTGAACTCCTAGAATTGTTGAGTGATTTGAAAATTAATTTTGTCACATAATTTTTGAGATAAAAAGTATGAATTTATAACATCATTCCTTTTAGATTTTCTTCCATCTGTTCTCAATGACTTCAGAAGAGAAATGACTACAAGGCATCTAGTTCCATAAAAGCTGGAGTCATTCATCTAAAGCATTTATGTCTGATATTGGTGAGGCTGAAAATCAAACCTTGCACTGTGATCAGTAGTTATACAAAATTGCTAACATAAATTACTAGGAGTAACAAAAAAGCTGCAGTCACACGTCTGTATTTTTTAATGTTTTTTAAAAAGTTTTTACTTTTATTTTACCTCCATTAATATTCTGATTGATAAAATGTTTTCCATGTTTCTGAAAGCATCACGAATTTACAGAATAGAAATTATCATTTCAGAGCTCTTAGTCTCTAGTCACGCAATATTTCATACAAAATCTCTCAATTAGGATCTTTTTGTTTGTTTGATTTTGCTTTTTGGGTCACACCAGCAATGCTCAGGGGTTACTCCTGGCTCTGCACTCAGGAATTTATCTTGGAAGTGCTCAGAGGACCATATGGGATGTTGGGGATCGAACCTGGGTTGGCCATGTGCAAGGCAAATGACCTACCCACTGTGCTATTGCTCTGGCCCCTCAATTAGGATCTTTCATTAAACAAATATAGTGACCTTCAGATTTCTTCTCTTAAATGTGAATAGAAATATTTCTTGGACTATGAGAAATCTATGAATAATCTATGATCAATGTAAGAATGATTAGCCTCAAATTCCATTGCACTGTCTATAAACTGCCTTTTCGTGCTTTTTATGAAAATCTGATGTCGTAAGGTCATTTCTTGTTTGAATTTCACTGAATTCTCATTTTCTGATCTATATTTTTTTCTAGGCAAAAGAGTATTTGGTATTAAAATATTTATATGGTCTATATACCCTAGTTACTTACATAAAAGTTAGTAAATTTAATAAGCATTTAATTAATATTGTTTAATATTCTTTTTAAAAAATAATGAATAACTAATTGGTAGGATTATCTTCATTTCTCCCCAAGTGATATATCATTTCAAGCTTGTTAAGCTCCTTCCAAGAACATGTCTTTTCTCCAAATTGCTGCTGTCTCTTTGGACCAATCAGTTGTGGGTTTTACTCATTTGCATTAGCTCCTAGAGTCACAAGAGGAAGTTTCAAATCCTACTTCACACCCAATCTAGACTCACTCTCACTCACTCACTGTACAATACAGTCTACTTCTATAGCTTACTTCTGTTACCATTAATTAAATGGGTACTTGGGAGAGAATGGGGGAGGGAAAAGGATGACCAGCAAGGGATAATTTGTGCTATAAGACACAAATTATACCATGTCATGTGTCTAATGTAAAACAGTGGGACCTAAGTAAGACAAAGGGCCTATAAAGTTCTAAGTCAGCTAGTCTATGGTTACCAACTTCCTGATAAGCAAGAACTTTGGAAAATCAGCTTGGTTGCTTAGTGGCATATGCTCAGCAAATAGAACTAGCGCCGAATTTTACATTTTTCCTCAATAAGACCAAAATACATGTTAACTGATATATCATTGCTTCATAATTATTTGCCACTCATATAATCGGTGTATGAACATAGAGCCTTCATACACTTATGCAACTTTGGTGTCACCTCAATTGTACTACTCATGCTGACCCCTTATGCATTTACCTTTCTTTATCTATTTTACTCCATCAGAATTCTTTACCCCAAGATTCAGATTACATTTTTGAGAATGCCCACACTGATGATTTTTTTCTATCTATTTAATAAATCCCCTACTATTTTTTCTTGCTTTTTAAGTCACAACCATCAATGTTCAGGGATTAGTGCTGGCTCTGGACTCAGGAATTACTCCTGGTGGTGCTCAGGGTACCATATGGGATGCTGGGAATTGAAGGTGGGTCTGTGTCATGCAAGGCAAGCACCCTATCTGCTGTACCAAGGCTCCAGTTCAATCCCCTGCTATTACCCACATATTATCCTTGAATTCTTTTTTCCAATAAAGCATTGAGGTGCAACTGGGCCCAAACAATGCATCCCTCCATCCTAGTAACACTTCCTTGAATGGGACATAGAGTCACATGGGTAGGACATGTGCATGATCTCCATAAATGATTATAGCATATTTGATATAGTATACTAAAAATTTTGAATTAAAACAAAATACCCAAATTTATAAATTAAAGTTTAAAAATCTGAGGAGTAATAATCTCTCTCATATGTGAGGCATGAAAATTATAGTTTGGGGATAACAAAATGTCAGATAACAAAAGCTAAGATTCCTACTAACTGAACTGAACTTACCAATCACAAGGGATGGAGGACTGATGGGAGGGTTTCCTGGAACAAATGGGGGGGAACAGACACTCTGATAGGGATGTGCATGGTGTCAAAATGGTGTGTGCATGACAACCTGTTATTAACAGTATTGTAGATCTCAGTGCTTCAAATTAAAAAAAAATAGGAAGTTAAAAATAGTATTGCTTCACACACCATGTTTGCCTAGTCTGAGTTTTCCCATTTTCTAAACTCCTATATAATTCTATTTGAATTATTCTTTCCCTTTACCTGATAATGTTAATTTCGGCTCTCTATCTTTACCATTCTCCAGTAAAAGAAGCATTTGAAATTGTGTTTAAACACAGACACACGGACTTCCCATCCTAAAGGGAATGATATTACTAGTCATGAGAATAGTTTATCTCTACAATGAAGTGCTAGTGCTCTACATTTTTATCTGTAACTAAAAACTATGAGAGATATATGCAAATTATAACTGAGACTCTTTCATTACCAAACCATGAAAAAGAGAAAATATCATTTTCATGTTCATATATGAATTCTAAGTTCCAATGCATCTTTATTGTTACTGAAACCTCATCAATTTTTCAGTCAACCAACCAGGACAGAAACTCAGAGGTAATTCTTTTATTAAGCTGTTCAGTTTGGAACAGAAACTAATTATAATTAAAAAAATACAAATCATGTGTGGATGCTTGTTGGATAACTTGCTTTCTTGTTAGCCCTGGATTTTTGCATTGCTGATGAGCAATTGTATTTTTTTCTTCCTATAAGACTTCTGCACATGTTTAGGATAAGAGATTTGCTTTTGTATAAACAAAAAGGAAAGTGAGGTCAGTGTATTTTTGAGTTAGTTTGACTTTGAATTGATTGCGCCTGGACATTCTGTCAGATTTTCTAACTGGTGTCTCAATGTGAGTCTCTATGAGTCACTATTAGGGACTGGATGGTACCAGGAAAAGAGTCCACTCTGGCTACGAAATGCAATTAATTTTAAATAAACTCTGCTCTGACCAAAGTTTAAAGCAAAGATAGGAACAGCTTTGTTCTAATTTGAAAATAAACGATGAAAGGCCTTGCAAAGGAGCATAGCACTTAAAACTTGCCTAGAAGCAAGACAAGACAGTCATTGTTGAAGATAGAACACTGAGGGGGAAGAATGATCAATCTGGCATCGGAAGCATAGTTTAGATCATATGACGTGATCTCCAATGAAAGATAAATCTACATATATTTATTCTATGGTGGTGTTATTATGCCTATCTCTTTTCTGTGTTTATTTAAGAAAACTAGAATGATAATGAAATTATTGTTTATTAACTTAGAAGTAAAGATATCCTTCTCTAAACTGGACTTGTGGCTCTTTAATGGCCTAAGAGGACGGTCATCGCCCAAGTGGGACCAGGCAACCCAACAGACCCGATATCTTGGGGACTCCCAAACAGCCCCAAACTGTGCTATTTCTGGCATTTGTCATTTAAATTCTCAAAAACACCAAAGTGACAGGAAAGATTGTATTGCTCTTTTAGACTACAAAGCCAAACTAACTGAGCCTCTGCAGCTTAAATAACACAAATATATTTTCTTGCAATTCCGGAGACTGAAGTTTGAGAGCAAGGTGTGAAGGGGGCTGTTTTTCCTAAGCCACTCTCTTGTCTAGAATATGTCACCATTTCTCTGTGTCTTCTGTGTGTGTGTAAAAGGGTCAGATTGGACTAAAATTTAATCTCAGCCACATCTTAACAATTTCCTCTTTAGAGACCCTATCTTTAAGTATGCTATATTCTGAACTCTTGGGGGTAGAAACTAATGTGGGGGCAACATTTAACCCATAATAGTAGTTCTAACTCTGTTAACTATTTCATTTGCCAAGGCATCGAAAATCAGATGGGCTGGACATGTAATGCCATTTGGAGATGACCGCTGGACTAGAGCTGTTACTGACTGTATCCCATGGGACATCAAAATATCACGTGGTTGCCCACCTACAAGATGGTCAGACTTCTTCGTCAAGACCCTGAACAAACTGTTTGAGGCTATTTGTATTCCTGGAGCTACCAGATGCCATTGGACTACACTGGCACATGATAGGGTCAAATGGAAATGTTACTGGCGCCCACTTGAGCAAATTGATGAATAATGGGATGTCAAGTGATCAGGTGATCAAGTAGTTCTAAATATGACCCCCTGTTTTATTCTATATTGTTTTAAAAAGGACAGTCAATTGGTATTCCTCAGAGTGTGCATTTAGAATTTTTTTTTTAAAAAAGAGATTTTCTAGTAATATAGCCAAATAAAAAGTCAGGGTTCCAATCCTAGTTCATACCTGCACTAATCTCTGAGCAAGGAGTAAGCTCTGAGCATCTCTGAGTGTTGCCCAACTACCTCCAACTCTAAAAATTAGCCAGGGCAAACAGAGCAAAAGCGAGGTCAGGGAGGTTATGGAGATTATTAGTTCTGTTCACAAGTATTCCAGTGCATTGGCCCAAGTGATATTACAATAGATAAGGTGCCTTCTTGTACACAGCCAACCCTAAGACATCCACCAAAAGCAATTCATGAGAGTAGAGTCAGGAGTAAGGCTTGAGCACTACAGGTATACCCATTTCCTCCCCTCTAAAAAATATACGACCAAACATAAAAGCAGGTTTCTAAAAAACCTAACTCTAACCATAGCCAAAACATCAATTTGCATACTAACCCTAATGCTATACTAAATCTAACCCATGCCTAAATCAAAACCTACCAATTAGCCTCATTTTATAGTTTCATACTCTTTAGCTTGATTTTAAACTTTAAATCTGCCAAACTTAAAGCCTATTCCCTGAAAAAAACTGACCCGAAATTTAGTCTTAACCTTAATCTTTTGCTAATCTTGATCCATTCTTGAATTTGAAACTTTTAATTAGCCTATATTTAATAATTACTCTATACAATACTTTTATTTTTAACTATAAAAATGTCAAACACAACACCAAAACCATTAGCAAACCAAAACCTGACCCTAATTCTAATCCTAATCATGACCCTAAATCATGACCCTAAATCATGACTCTAAATCATGACACCTAAATGAAGCCTGACACAGGCCAAATACCAAAACATATCAATTTATCAATTGCCTTATATATATATATATATATATATAACTTGATTTTTAATTTTGAACATAGCAAAACACATACGTAGCACAAAACATCATACAAACCTCACCTAACTCTAGCCTAACCCAAATCCTAAACCTAACTCTAAACTAACCCTGACCTCAGCTTATGCGTGAAACAACTTGTGCATTTAAAGCGGCCACACATCTCATCAGTAAATGCACCAAGATGAGATCCCTGCTACTGAGAGCATAACATCCACACAGCAGAGCCTGGCAAGCTACCCGTGTTGTATTTTGATATGCCAAAAGCCAGTAACAATTATAGGCCTCATTCCCATGACCTGAACAAATGGTCTGAGGTTCTTCATGTTCCTGGAGTGAATAGATGCCCTTGGCCTACACCAGCACATGACAGGACAGGACTTATGGAGATGTTACTGGTGCCCCCTAGAGCAAATCGATGAACAACGAGAAGACAAGTGAATAAAGTAAGAGATATTTATATGAGAGAAGAAAAGCAAAAGAATAAAAGCATGCCATGTAGCCCTGTGATGTGAATGAAATATACGAAAAGAATTACAGATTCATATACCACATTGAATTCTTGTATTTATGTATTTTCCTCAAAGATATAGTTAAGTAATTCAAATTCAGCTGTAACTACAGAGCAATATACATTCTAGAAATAGCATCCAAAATTATTTTACAACTGAACATTAAGGATAAAAGATCTATGATAAAATAGTTAGATGATGGAATCCTAAGAGGAAATATCATTTTATAATGTATTTTCCAATATTTTTGTTAATTTTGTTTGCTTCTAATTAGAATGTCATGTGCTATTAGAATTTTATGTTTGTACTCACTAATATATTCATTTAGATTTTCCCTAAATTACTCTACATGCGACCGCTCATTTATGTTTAAAAAATCATCAGATTTCAGGGTGACTTGAAGATAGTCTCAAATATCATTAAACTTAATTTTGAAAATCTTGTAAAATATATTGTTTCTTTTTTATAGTGATCTATATCACCCTATGTACTACTTTCTTGACTTTTTATTTTCCGACTGGCCCCTATGTCATTACGATAAAGATACATGTATAAACTTCACCAAATAATAAGAACACAGAATAAATAAAATTTAGAGAGGAAATCAATGAGTTGGAAACCAAAAAAACAAAACAAAAGATTAATGAAACCAAGAGCTGGTTTTTTTTGAAAAAATAAACAAGATTGACAAACCATTGGCAAGACTTGTAAGGACAGGGAAAGAAAACCCAAATAAACAGAATCAGAACAAAAAAGGGTGACATCACAACAGAAACCACAGAAATCCAAAAGATCATCAGAGATTACTTTGAGAGCCTGTATGCCGTGAAACATGAGAATCTAGAAGAAATGGATCAATTCCTGAAGTCCTATAACCTCCACGGCTGAAACAAGAAGACCTCCAATACCTGAATAAGCCTATCACCATCGAGGAAATAGAAACAGTAATTAAAAGTCTGCCCAAACACAAAGGCCCAGGTCCAGACAGATTCACGAGTGAACTCTACCAAACCTTTAAGGAGGACTTACTGCCAGTCTTCTTCAAGCTCTTCCAGGAAATGGAAGAAACAGAAACAATCCCAAACAGCTTCTACGAGGCACATATCACCCTGATACCCAAAGCAGGGAGAGACAACACAAAAGAAAGAAAACTACAGACCAATATCCCTGATGAACACGGATGCTAGGATCTTCAACAAAAATACTAGCAAACAGAATCCAAAGAATCATCAAGAAGATTATACATCATGACCAAGTAGGATTCATCCCGGGAATGCAAGGATGGTTCAACATTCGCAAGTCAATCAACATAATACATCATATCAATAAAAAGAAAAAATAAAAACCATATGATCCTTTCAATAGACACAGAAAAAGCATTTTGACAAGATCCAGCACCCTTTCATGACTAAAACCCTCCAGAAAATGGGAATTGAAGGGACTTTCCTCAAGATAGTTACAGCCATCTACCAAAAGCCCACAGCAAGCATCATTCTAAATGGGGAAAAGATGAAAGCCTTCCCCCTGAGATCAGGGACAACACAAGGTTGCCCACTCTCACCTCTTCTATTCAATATAGTACTGGAAGTACTTGCCATAGCAATCAGAGAGAAGAAAAAGGACATCAAGGGCATCCAGATAGGCAAGGAAGAAGTCAAGCTATCATTATTTGCAGATGACATGATATTATACCTAGAGAACCCTAAACTCTCTACCAAAAAAACTCCTAGAAACAATAGGCGCATATAGTAGAGTGGCAGGGTACAAAATCAACACCCAAAAGTCAGTGGCTTTCCTATATACAAATAACGAAAGAGAAGAAAGAGATATTAAGGAAACGATTCCATTCACAATTGTGCCCACAGAAAATCAAATACCTAGGAATCAACTTACCCAAGTATGTAAAGGACCTGTACAAAGAAAACTACAAGACACTGCTCCAAGAGATAAAATAGGACACAAGGAAATGGAAATACATTCCCTGTTCATGGATGGGGGAGAATCAACATTGTCAAAATGGTAATACTCCCTAGAGCTCTGTACAGATTCAATGCAGTCCCTATGAGGATACCGATGACATTCTTCAAAGAAATTGACCAAACGCTCCTGAAATTTGTATGGAACAATAAACCCCCAAGGATTGCTAAAGCAATCCTCGGGGAAAAAAAAATGGGAGGCATCACCTTTCCCAACTTCAAACTGTACTACAAGGCAGTAGTAATTAAAACAGCATGGTATTGGAATAAAAACAGACCTGTGGACCTATGGAATAGAATTGAGTATCCTGACACCCAACCTCAAACACATGATCATTTAATCTTTGATAAAGGTGCAACGAGTCTAAAATGGAGTAAGGAAAGCCTCTTCAACAAGTGGTGTTGGGAAAATTGGGCAGCGACATGTAAAAAAATGAATTTGGACCTGTGTCTAACACCATGCACAAAAATCAGATCAAAGTGGATTAAAGATCTCAATATCAGACTTGAGTCCATAAAGTACATTGAAGAAAATATAGGAAAAACCCTCCATGACATTGAATCTAAAGGCATCTTCAAAGGTGAAACATCACTAACAAAGCAACTAGAAGAAAAGATAAACATATGGGACTACATGAAACTAAAAAGCTTCTGCACCTCAAAAGAAACAGTGACTAAGATACAAAAACAGTCCACAGAATGGGAAAGAATATTCACCCAATACCCATCTGATAAAGGGGTTAATATCCAGGATATATCAGGCACTGGTAGAACTTTTACAAGAAGAAAACAAACAACCCCATCAAAAAATGGGGAGAAGAAATGAACAAAAACTTCAGCAAGGAAGAAATTTGAATAGCCAAAAAACATATGAAAAAATGCTCATCATCACTAATCATCAGAGAGATGCAAATCAAAACAACAATGAGATACCACTTTACACCACAGAGACTGGCACATATTCAAAAGAGCAAGAACAACAAGTGCTGGCGTGGATGTGGGGAAAAGGGGACACTCATCCATTGTTGGTGGGAATGCCGGCTGGTACAGCCTTACTGGAAAACAATATGGACTTTCCTCCAAAGACTAGAAATTGAACTCCCCATTTGACCCAGCCATACCACTCCTGGGAATCTACTCTGGGAAACCAAAAATACGCAGCGGAAACACCATCCCTACTTTTTATGTTCATAGCAGCATTATTCACAATAGCCAGAATCTGGAAGCAACCAGAGTGCCCGAAAATCGATGACTGGATAAAGAAGCTTTGGTACATCTACACAATGGAATACTATGCAGCTGTTAGGAAAAATGAAGTCATAAAATTTGCCTATAAATGGATGGACATGGAGAAGATTATGTTGAGCGAAATTAGCCAGAAGGAGAGAGACAGATACAGAATGACTGCATTTATTTGCATGGCATAAATATATATATACATATTATGATACCAATATCCAAGGTCAAGTGAAACATATATCAGGAGGTCTTGTCAAAAGTGGAAATTATCACAAACGTGTGGGAGTCAGAGACTAGGTAAGACAGAAAATGGAACAGTGTGCTAATAATTGTCAAGGGTACTAATGCCAACCTAGAACTGAGCATTAAATAGAGGCAAAAGGATACACATGCCAACCTCTTAATGTATGTTCTGTAATCCATAGTCTGGAAGGGAAGGAAAAGAAAGAGAGAGAGAAAGGGAAAGAAATAAAGAACCTGCCATGGAGGTGGGCTGGGGAAGGGGGAGGGAACCGGGGACATTGGTGGTGGGAGATGGGCACTGGTGGAGGGACCGGGTGCTAGAACACTGTATGACCAAAACCCAAATATGAACTTTTTAATTGTATATCTTTTTATGTTGTATATCTCACGGTGGTATAATAAAATACTTAAAAAAAAGAATGTATGGGGGC
>JAJIBD010021477.1:0-68350 GCA_021461705.1 Cryptotis parvus
TTTATTTTCCTGTTCCTTTAATTTTGAATCCTGTATAATAATTTTACTCTCCCTTTTTTTAAATTTTTTCCTCGAATTTTAAATCCTGTTCTTCAAATTTCTTTTTCCTGTTTAATAATTTTGCTCTCCTGATCTTCTAATTTTTCTTCGAATTTTAAATCCTGTTCTTCTAATTTCTTTTCATTTTAAACTCTGTTTAATAAGTCTGTCCTCAAGCTTTAAGACTCAGCTCTATCTGTAATTTTATGATTCTCCCTCATTTTTTCATCTCCGAGCAAAACCTCATCCCTTAAGGTTGCATTCAATCTAATACATTCCTCCTCTATTAAACACTGCCCTCATGCAGAGGTACAGTTGAAGAATCGCAAGGACCCAGAAGATTTGTAAAAGGATAAAAGTAGTTCTCAAAAAGGAACTTCATTAACTGGGCTATGTATGCTTTGACTCCAATAAAAGATACAATGTATCTATACCATGAGATATCCATCATTTTTCCTCACGGTTCGAGGCAAAATGATCTCTGTCCGATGATAACCAGGCCAGACAACGCTCTTCGTGCCCACCCAGGGATGCCAGATGTATGGGAGCCCGCCAGGGTCCCCAACAGTGCCGGAAGCGAGTTCCCTCTACCTCTGAAGCCGGCGAGGAATGGATGAAAACTCAGAAACCGATGCAGTTTTAAAAGGGCTTTACTATTACAGGTTCCAATATTCAATCCAAGAGCTGGGAAACCTCCCGACTCGCGCGCTCCCAGCTAGGCCCCAGCCAGGTGCAGGCCAAGATGGCTGCCACCACGTGTTGGAAGCCCAACAGAGAATGGAGGAGGACAGAGAAGCAAAATGCCAAGGGAAGCCGAAATGGCAAAAGGGGGAAAAAAAGAGAGCTTCTTTCTTCTTGCAGCTTATCTTATAGCCAGAAATCCGCCTGACTCTCCTAGCCCAGCCCATTCTGGGCTGGGCTATCTAGAGATGAAAATTCAAAGCCTCCCAGCAGAGCTGGGAGGAGCTGCAAGCCAAATGTCAACTTTTCCTGGCAGGGTCAAATGTCCTCAGGTAATTTCTCCCAGCACCTCACCCAATGTCTTTTATATGCCAATGTCTTGAGCCAATATCCGCCTGGAAAAACCTCCATAGGGTAGAGAAAGGGGCTCTTAGAGGAGTCCTGCACGTAGTCTAAACATCCCTTAACTGTACATCATATACACACAAGAAGACATAGTTTGCAACTGTCAAGGTAGTGATGGTAAATCAATGCAGAACTCCACCAAGCTCCATTAGTGAAATCACTAACCAAGTTGAGCCAAGTAATTAGGATGAGCTATATAACCTTCTGCACAAGGAACTTTTAAGAATACATAAGGAGCCTCAACTAAGCAATGTAGCACAGAGTCAATAAAATACAAGAGGAAATGAGAGCAGAACTGTGCAAAATGCAAAATGAAAATACAAACAGAAATGACATATTAAAAATGTGATAGGTGAAATAAAAAATCCACTAGATGGCCTCCACAGCAGAGTAACAACTACTGAAGAAAGAATTAGTGATTTCAAGACGAGATGCAAGACTCTCTAGACAACATCAGAAGAAAGAAAAAAGACTCACAATTAATGAACAGACAATAAGAGATAATCGGGATGAAATCAAAAGGAACAACATAAAGATCATTGGCATCCCAGAGGGGCAGGAAGAAAATCCTGATGAAGAAGGAACTGTCAAAGTCATCATTGCTGGGAAGTTCCAGAATTAAAGATTGCTTATTCTGATTCAGGAGGCATAAAGGATACCGGCTAAAAAGAAATCCAAATATGAATACTCCAAAACACATCCTAATTAGAATGATGAAAACCATAGATAGAGATAGAATTCTGAAAGCAACAAGATCAAAGAAGAAACTCACAAACTAAGGAGCATCCCTAAGAGTCACAGCAGACTCTTCAGAAGAAACAGTCCAAGCCTAAAGACAATTGTGGGATATTGTGAAAAGACTCAATGTAATGAAAGCTTCACCAAGAATTCTCTACCTATCTAGACTAACAATCAGATTTTAAGGAAAGATTTTTTTTTCTTCCTGTTCATCATCAATTTGCTCGAGCAGGCCCCAGTAACATATCCATATGTCCTGTCTCATGCTAGTAGAGCCCAAGGGCGTCTGCTTGCTCCAGAAACATAAAGAGCCTCAATCCATTCCAGAATGGGAACTATAATTGTTACTGGTATTTGGCATATCAAATACAACACTGGTAGCTTGCCAGGCTCTGCCGCAGGTAGCATACTCTTGTAGTCATCTCCAAGTCCAGCATTTATTGATGAACCGGGCTGTGATAGGTTGGTCTGCTGGGTGGAGTTCTGACGAGAGGAAGTCCGGATGTGGAAAATGGAGGCCCTCATGGAGTGGGGGTCTAGCTTGTTGCAAGGCTCTGCTGGTATGGCGGGCCAGGGCTAGAAGCCGCCATCCCTCCTGGGCACCTCGTGAGTGGCTGGGCACAGGGAGAGCAAGTAGCAGCTCTGCCCCATGTCTGTGGGGAAAGATACACAAATTAATGAATAAGCAACAGCTCAGGAACTTCATAGACTCAAAACCAACTTTAAAAAGAACTGAAGGAACTACTATAAGAAAAAACAAACCCCCAAAGCACAACAACCTTATTCAGGAAGATGGCACAAAATCCCATTCTCTCTCAATGTCAATGACCTAAACGCACCAATTAAGAGACAAATGGCAAAATGGATTAAAAAAACTTGAATCCAAGCTTCTGCTGCGTATAAGAAATGCATCTTTGGGGAAAAGGGGACTCTCATCCATTGTTGGTGGGAATGTCAATTGGTATAGTCTTTCTGGAAAACAATATGAAAATTCCTCCAAAGATTAAAAATTGAGCTCCCATTTGACCTAGCCATACCACTCCAGGGATATACACTGGGAAGCCAAAAACACACAACGGAAACACCATCTGCACTTTTATTTTCATAGCAGCACTATTCACAATAGCCAGAAACTTGAAAAAAAACCAGTATTCCGAGAACTGATGACTGGATGAAGAAACTTTGATACATCTACACAATGGAATACTATGTAGCTGTTAGGAAAAATGAAGTTATAAAATTTGGCTATGAATGGATGGACATGAAGAGGATCATGTTGAGTGAAATTAGTCAGGAAGGAAAAAGACAGATATAGAATGACTGCATTTATTTGCATGACATAAGTATATACATATATACATATTATGATACCAAAACCAATGTCGGGCGAAACGTGGATCAGGAGGTCTTACCAAAGATGGAAATTACCACAAACGTGGGAGTCAGAGGTTAGGTAAGACAGAGAGGGAACATGTGCTAATAATTGTCGAAAGGGCTAATACCAACCTAGAACTGAGCATTAGATACAGGCAAAAAACAAAGATGATGGCCTCTAAGTGTATGTATTGCAATTCACAATATGTAAGAGAAGAAGGAAAAAAGAGAGAGAGAGAGAGAGAGAGAGAGAGAGAGAAAAGAGATAAAGAACCTGCCACAGAGACAGGCTATGGGAGGGGAGAGGGAATCGGGGAAAATGCTGGTGGGAAATGGGCACTGGTGGAGGGATGGGTGCTGGAAAACTGTGTGACTGAAACCCCCAAACACGAACAATTTGTAATTGTATAACTCATGGTGGTATAATAAAATATTAATTAAAAAAAAGAAATGCATCTGAACAATCCAGATCCAACACAGACTCAAAGTTAAAGGCTGGAAAACAATTCTCCAAGCAAACATCTCCAAAAAGGCCAGAGTGGCCATACTAGTATCTGACAACATAGACTTCAGACTGAAAAAAGGTGAGAAGGGACAGTGAAGGCCCTTTCCTAATAATTAAGGGATATATATAGGAAGAAATCACACTTCTAAATATACACACACCGAGAGCCCAGCAAAATACATAAACCAACTGCTAATAGACTTCAACGAAGACACTGAAAGTAACACAATTGTAGTTTGAGACTTCAACACTGCTCTATCAACTCCTGATAGATCGACAAGACTGAAACTCACCAAGGAATACTGGCACTGAAGGAAGAAATGGAAGAAAAAGAGCTGATAGATATATACTGTTAGGTGACAAGCCCTACTGAGCTTTAACCTCCAGCTAAACTTAGCTTATGTGAAGAGCTGGTTCCTGCCTTTGGGGAATCTTGGAGCAGACACAATGGGAGTTAGGGCAGAATTGGACTGATTATTCATAATTTTATACGGCATAAATATTTTTATCACGAATCTCATTTGCCCCAGGTCAATATTTTGTTCCCATGGGTCCCCGCGTGGTTTATACATGTATATCCCAGGAGTACTTAGTCACGTTGGATCAACAATCACTTGATCAATTGATATCCTGTTATTCATCGACTTTCTTGAGTGGGTGCCAGTAATATTTCCATTTGACCCTATCAAGTGCCAGTGTAGCCCACTGGCAACTGGTTACTTCAAGAATACGAAGAGCCTCGCCGTTTGTTCAGGGTCTTGACAAAGAAGTCTGACCATCTTGTAGGTGGGCGGTCATGTGATCTTTTGACATCCAGTGGGATACACTTGGTAACGACTTTAGTCCAGCGGTCATCTACAAATCGCATTACATGTCCATCCCTGTTGCAGGGCACCTAAAAAGCCTAGGCATCTGCATCTGCCCTGGATTGCCTCCTGCAGGTCACTCCATAGATAGGGGGATAGTCTGAATGTGGCAGTCTTATCTGACCATGTATTCTGTACTCGCTGGTATAAATATTCTCTCATGCTACCACAAGCATCGTGGGACTAGCTAGATCTTACCAGCATATTTGCCTGGCCATGTTGGATCTCTAAGTAATTAGACCAGAGAGAAATGCTGTTTGCCTCCAAGCAAGCAAGCATGGCTCCCCTGATAACTCAAAGGCAACTAAAATACAAAACTACCGTGAAGTAGACGAGATTCTTGTGAAGGCTTGGAGAAATATTTAACTGGCCTTAGTGTTAGTCTTTGGTACAGAGACATGCCATCTCAGAAACCCCCTTCTCTACCCTATAAAGGCAATTCCAGGCAGATCTTGGCTCAATATATTAGGTGAGGTGCTGGGAGAAATTACCTGAGGGCATTTGATCCTTCCTGCCAGGGGAAGTTACATTTAGCTTATAGCTTCTCCCAGCTCTGCTAGGAGGCTTTTAATTAGCTCTGGGTCCTTGTAAACAACCAGATGGTCTCCTGAAGTTGCTACATTATATAGAGCTATTTTCCTGTTTTCATCTCTAGATAGCCCAGTCCAGAATGGGCTGGGCTGGGAGTTTGGGCGGATTTCTAGCTATAAAATAAGCTGTAAGAAGAAAAAAAAATCTTTTTCCCCCTTTTGCCATTTCGGCTTCCCTTGGTGTTTTGCTTCTCCGTCCTCTCCATTCTCTGTTGGGCCTCAACACGTGGTGGCAGCCAGCTTGGCCTACACGTGGCTTAGCTGGGAACCCAGAGTCCGGAGGTTTTCCCTGCTCTTGGATTGTATATTGGAACCTGTGATAGTAAAGCCCTTTTAAAACTGCATCGGATTCCTGAGTCTTCATCCATTCCCCACCGGCTTCAGAAGTAGAAGGGAACTCCGCTTCCCGGCACTGTCGGGACCCCAACAGCACTCCCCGACACATCCCACCTGATTTTTGATGCCTTGGCAAATGAGATAGCGTCCCTGACTCTGAAACAGCGATGGAGATTGGAACTCCAGATTCCTTCTCTCACTTGAGTGAAGCGTGATATTCCAAGCATAGCTCCTTCAATTCCTCTTTGGGAGACCCGAGTATCATTCTCATCCTGCTTTCGTAGGGGCTAGGTCTCTGAGGCGTATGTTAATGCAGGGAGAACAGTGAAGTTGAAGAGATGTGCCCAGAGCCGGAGGTTCTTTGTCTTTTTAGCTATTTCTTCGATGCTTTTGAAGGTATTCCATGCCACTCTCTTCCTCCTGCACAGCTCAGGTTTTAGGTCATTCATCATGTTGACTTCTCGACCTAGGTACACATAACTGCTGCAATTCAGAGATGCTTGTTCCATTGAGAGTGAATGGGGCCTCTGGAACTAATTCATTTCTTATAAACATAATTTTGTTGAGATTAGCTGCAGATCTATCTCTACATTCTCGGTCAAAGTCAGCCAGCATTTGTGCTGCTTGGCTAATAGTTGGTGTTATTAGAACGATGTCATCAGCGAAGCTAAGGTGGTGTAGTTGCCGACCGGCTATCTTCACTCCCATTCCTTCCCATTCTAATTGTCGCATGATGTTCTTGAGGGCAGTGCTGAAGAGTTTTGGTGAAATGGTCTCACCTTGCCAAACCCGTTTTGACATCGATGATCACTTCTTTGTAGAATGGTGAGATCCTGGTGGTGAATCCGTAATACAACTCACGAAGGATCTTGATGTATTGGGTTTGAACGCTCTGTTTGGTAGGGCTTCGATGACTGCTTCAGTCTCCACAGAATCAACGGCTTTCTTTAAATCAATGAACGTGAGACAGAGTGGCATCTTGAACTCTCTACAAACATCAGTGAGCTTGGTTACCGTGTGGATATGGTCGATTGTGCTGAATCCTTTCCGGAAGCCAGCTTGCTCACATGGTTGTCCTTCATCTAATGTTCTGCCAATCTTGTTCAGGATGACTTGAGTGAACAGCTTGTAGATGACAGACAATAGGCAGATGGGTAATAGTTGCCAATGTCGTGGATGTCTTAATGTAATCAATTCTCCTAGTTCAGAGATATGCCAGTGCAACTCGGCGCAACTAATTGTCTCTGACTCTAAAGGTAATGCCAAAGTGAATTATTCTGATGGATTTTGGACCTGAGTGGGATCCAGAGTCTGGGATCTGCTTGCTATATATTCATGGTAAAAAGTATTAATTCCATTTCCTACAAATTACATCCTGAACTGATTTCTGGTTCAGAGATGCACCCTCTCCTCTCTCTGCTAAGAAGATTTTCCCTCTGGAAATAAGCTCTGGATTTTGTGAAGTAAGCAGGAATATCCCATCGTGTTGGAGGTGCAGAGATGAGACTCCAGGCACAAGACATATTTCCTTTAATATTTTTAATAATCACCTGCAGGAGGGGCAGCAGCTCTCATCTTGGTGGCTGACTGATCGCAGCTGACTGACAGCAGCTAAGTGACCAAGAGTTGACTGACTTGAGCTGACTGACCATTAAGAAAAGACCCCAACTTCCTTATATGTCAACACAACAAAGGGCCGTAAAACAGAGCTAAGTTTATATAATTGACAATGCAAGGACATCTTACATTATTACCATAGGATTAGTGGGAATAAACAACCAGGAGCCAGAAACCCACAGGAGGTGCTATCTTAGTGAGGGGAGATAAGCAAAGAATGCAATAGTTTGTTAACTTAGCCTTCCTAAATTGCCCCAGAAGATCAGGTCTTGTTCAGAAGACTCCATCTAGGGTTAATTAGAGCCAACAAGGGAATGTGCAGAGAAATTACCTAGGATAGCCTTGTCTGTGTAACTGCAGCTGGATTAACAGTCTCACTAGGGAATTTTACATACTAACTCTATTGGGAGACAGTCTACCAGAAGACCCTGTGTATCGGTTAACAGGCAGTATGCACCAGACCTTCCTTCACATATAGGAAGGAAGGTCCTTAGACCTTCCTTAGACTTCTAAGGTCCTTAGACCTTCCTTCCTTAGACCTACTTACTGCTACACTCACCTTTTTAAGAAGTGCCATTGGGAATCTAGAGAGTCCTTCACCTTTCCACACTACAAGGCACAATGCTCAAACCACTACCCAGAGTAGCCAATTCCCTGCAGCTCCTGTACTTAGTCGATTACCCACACACCACAAGCAAGAATATCCCATCAAACAACCCATAAAACAGACTTTCAAATACTTTTTTCTTTTTTGGGTCGCACCCGGCGATGCTCAGGGGTTACTCCTGGCTCTGCACTCAGGAATCACTCCTGGCAGTGCTCAGGGGACCATATGGGACGCCGGGGATCGAACCCAGGCCGGCACTGGCCGGCGCGTGCAAGGCAAACGCCCTACCCGCTGGGCTATCGCTCCGGCCCTCAAATACTTATTTGGTCTATCGCAGCTTTTTTTCAGAAAAAAAAAATTAAACACCTACCTGATATTCATCTTAAGAGACTAACAGAAAAGAGCCCAAACAGCAAGCACTTAAGTCTATGACTTCTCTCCTTGAGTGTTTCAGCAGCTCCATAGGCCTGGGTTTTGCTGCCACATTGGTAAACTGCCAAAGCACTTCAGAGTAGGATCAAAGCTACTCTTCCTCTGCATCTCCTCACAGCTGGTGTTTCCGTTTCCTCCCACCAGGTGTCCCCAGAGCTCTGATTCCACCTGCACTGGCACACCTGCACTCAGTTCCCCTCACACACTGTTCTCATCCCTTACTTGATGTGACCCCACTCTCCAGGGTTGTCCTGCATACCAACCCCTACACTCAGCTCCCATCTGGCTTCAATCTGCTCCTCCACACTCAGATCCTGAAGTGCTGAAGCTCCTCCTTCAACCTCACAACTTCCCTTACATCTCCTTACCAAACTTTATATTGCCCCAAACTTGTAACCTGGGCGCCCGGATGCTGCTTCAGACACTCATCTGCCCTCAGCAATATAAGCAGGTGCATGTGGGGCTACAAGCAATGCTTTCAAGGAATAAAACCAAGATACGGTCTGAAGAAATGACACTGTCACTAGCCCAGAAGCCGAAAGGAAACTTCAACTTAGCGAAAGCAGGAATCAAGCACTGATGAGGCAGGGAACGAAATAGAACGAGCCCAGAGAAGGCTGAAGCCCCACAGGGACAGGAGAAACTTAAGCAGGAATAAAAATCCTTAACAGGGAAGCAGGACAACACAATTTCATTGTTCTCTGCAGTCACAACACCGTAACAAAAAAATCTTTTCTAAACTGTAAGCTCCAAGGCTGGCAGATTGGTGAACACCAACTAGTAAAGCGCTACAACAGCAGGTGTCTCTCTCTAGGCCCTTTGGAGAAGTCTGCATCCTCCTGAGAAACTGGTACCCTCCCTTTCTTACACACAAAATAAACTACTTTATTTCACTGCTCCTTTCCTCGTGACTTTTTTTTCTTTTTCCTTTTGGTCACACCTGGCGATACTCAGGGGTTACAATGACTCTGAACTCAGGATTTACTCCTGGCAGTGCTCGGGGACCATATGGGATCCCGGGGACTGAACCGGCTGGGTATGGAACGCGGGTCCCGCATGCAAGGCAAGCACTGCCGCCCCACCCTGCATTCGTTGCTTTTATTTTGGGGGCACACCCAGCAGCGTTCAGGGGGTTTCTCCTAGCTCTGCACTCAGAAATCAGTCCTGGCGGACTCGGGACAGCACGGGATGACCAGGACCCAACAAGGCAAGCCCCGAGTTGCTGGTGTCACTCTCCGGGCCCTGAAATTCTTCTCTGCCAAGGAGCGGTGGAAACCCGGGGCCACGTGGGCAGAGTGAGGGGCGGACTTCCCTTCCCTAAACTACAATCCCTCCCTCCCGACCGGGCCGCACACGGGGAGGCTCGGGTGAGGCTGGGACCTCTGGTGAGGCTGGGACCCTGTCGTGAGACCCAGTGACCGCGGCTGCAGCTAGGCCCGTCCTGCGGGGCTGCTGGACCCGGGCTCCATGCGCGCAGCGCTCCCGACACTTCCTCAGTCCTGACCCACCCGGGCTCGGTCGGAGACACGGGAAGGCGGGCAGGGGGGTCGCACTGGCTCCCGGGACCCCACTTCTCCCCAGACCCGCTCCGCTCACCGGCTCTGCCCTCCCACTCCTGGTTCCAGAGCCCCGGTTCCCGTCAGCCTCAGGACGCGCTCCCGGCGCCTCACCGGCTCCCGCTTCTTCCCGGCCCCGTCCGGCGCCTCAGACCCTCCTTCGGCGTCGCAAAGGACCTGAGGGAACCTTCCCCAGTTGGAACAAGTGCAGGGAACAGCCCACAGGGACGCCAAAAGAAGGAAGTTCCGGTGGCAAAGGCGCTGCTTCTTCCGACAATAGAAAAGGAATCCGGAAGTAGTCACAGAGCGCCTGAGGCCCCGCGGTTCCGAGCGGACTACATTTCCCACAATCCTCTGCGCCGGCTCCTCCTGCCTGCGCGGTGTTTTTATTGACTCTGGCTCAGCTGTTTTGGAGCTTTCTGACCCAGAGATGGTTGAAAACAGTAACTGGCATAAAAGGTTCTGCGAGAGTTCACCACGGAACTGCCTCGTGATTCTCACACAATGTCAGGAAACCTGCAGAAGGACGTTGTTACCGAGAAGGGGAAGTGAAGTAGAGCCTGAGAAATGCTCAGAATGTCTGTTTCCCAGGAGACAGCACCCTAGAGAAAGGGGTAAAAGTGTTCGTCTACATAATCTGAAAATATGGACTGGCATCTCAGGAAACTTCTTAATGGTAAAAATGGATGTTTTTTTTTTAGACATTCGTACTTATAATTTTGTTGATATATCCCAGAAACTTAAATGGGGTTTTGCTTTGTTCACCTTTATTTGGTTTACTTTTTATTAAAAATGAAGTCTTTGCTTTATTCATTTTGCTTTATTCATTTATTTTCTCATACAACTGGAACACTTACCAAGGTTCACATAGAAACTATTTCTGTGGGATGCAGTCATTAGTCTGGTCCAGAATAAACATTTTCAAGCTGTCTGGGATTTGTATAATATTCACTAAATGAACAATTAACACAATAAAACAGCGACGCAGGCAGGTAAGTAGGTGGAGACAGGCTGGCAATGAGTTCTCCAGATGCTGAATAAACTAAATGGGTCTCTGGAGCAATCACACAGCAATAGGTGCTTGCCTTACAGGGTCAATCTTATATGGTCCCTTGTCTTGTACACTGTCAACCATATGGTCCCTCATTCCCGGTAGGAATGATTCCTAGATGCAGAGCCAGGCATAAACCCTGAGCATCGCTGGGTGTGGCCCATAACACAGTAAAGAAATAAGTGACTCACTAGGTCAAAACCCTACAGTAGCCAAAAAAGCAGCTTGGCCTGGTGCACTTAGTGGACACAGGAACTGAGATCTTCTAAGACTCTGACTGGGGCCAGACTGATAATACCATGGGTAGGGTGTTTGCATTGCATGCGGTTCCACAAAGGTTGCAACCCCGAATTCACAGTCCCCCAGGCAATAACAAGAGTAATTACTGAGTACAGAGCCAGGTGTATCCCCTGAGCATCACCAGGTGTCACCCAAAAATGAAAAAAAAGACAAAATAGCCCCATCAGGCCCAGTGAAGGCCGGGCAATCCTCCAGATAGAAGCCCCAAGAGGGAAAAGGTTTGTGATAGAGACATGAAGGTGATTCACGAAATGTTCAATGGCATTTTTCCTTCGCAATGCTCAGCCCACAGAGTGAGTCTATGAAGAAAGACCTGTGTCCCTATGGGTGCAGTTTTGGAGATAAACCTACAGCACCAACTTGACAAAGGCAAGGACGTCATCCCATTCTAGAGTGGTGCCCTATATTTCCAGATGATATTTCTACCCTCAGCTCCACCCCTCTGGATAAACCCACTTACTCTATTGAATTCATATTCAGTCTCTCCTTCCTTATAAATAAAAGTTATTACTTTACTGTGCATTTCCTTCTAAAATTTTTCACTGTGTTTTTTATGGTTTTTGGTTTTTTTTTTTTTTTTTTTTTTTGCTTTTGGTTAACACCTGGCATTGCTCAGGGGTGACTTCTGCCTCTGCACTCAGGAATTACTCTTGGTGGTGCTCTGGGTACCATGTGGGAGTCCAGAGATCAAACCAGGGTCGGTTGTGTGCAAGACAAATGCCCTCCCCATTGTGCTATAGCTCTGGCCCCTGAATTTCTTCACTGAGAGGTCAGGAACAGACCTGGGTTATCTCGGGTAAAAAATCAGGACTTTCTTTCCTGTGAAGACCATTTCCTTATTCCAGCCTGAACCCCATGCCCACCCAATAAGTGGATGGTAGGCTTAACATCTCCTGATTCACGGTACATAAATTGCTGCAGTTTTATCTGTTTCATTCAAGAGAGCTTGGCTTCATTGAGATGTCGCCTCTCTATGATCATTGTTTAATACTGCTATAGAATTTCAGGCATATGTAAGGGCTGAAGAGAGTACAGCCGATAAGGCACTTGCCTGCACTGAAACAGGCCCTATCACAGTTGTTGGGTACTAGATAAGTAAAGGAGAGAGACGGGATGAATAGTGAGTGTATGGAAACCTTCAACGCATATGGCTGATGCTTGGCAGCAGAATGTTGCCACACCAGGGTCTTGTAATAATCTCTGCTTCATATCCATGAAGGATAACCTCTTGAAAAATCCCATTACATGAGGAGCTATTAGGAAAATTACAAATTTTTTTATAAATCCCACTAGCTATTATTAATTTATAGGGAATAGATCTATTGGATCAATGGTGAGTACACATAACTATTTCTAATGTTAGACCATCGCTCACTACAGTGTCTCCAGAGACAGAAATGTAGATAAAGGAAAGTTCATTAGCTCAGCACTTGAGGAGCACTGGAGAAAAGGGCACGAAAGGACCCCTTGAGTCGAAGAGATCCAATGACCCCATTCTGTCTTAAGACACTGTTTTTATACATTCTTGCCCACAACCTTAATAATACATACCCACACTCCTGATCTTATCTAGAGCAAGGCAGAATGGAATACAGAAGCAGAAAACAGCAGTTAAGATATCCTGGTCAGGGGATCAGGTCTGCATTCTTCCCCTTAATGAGCTCTTTCCTGCTGATACTCAAACATGCCCCTGCTCCTCCTTGGTGGCCGCTGTGGGCACCCTGATCTGGGTCTGGCTTAGATTTGCCGAGTCATCTCTTATTTTCGTGCCCTTTTCTCCAGGCAGGTCTGTCTCATGGTGGTGCTCACACAATATTTTTTCATCCATGTCAGACTACTCATGAGGTCAATCAAATAAGGCTCAAGAATCCAAATTATGATCATGGCTACTGTTGCCTCTTGCCCTCAGCCCACATCCAGGTGTGGAAATCTACTCAGTCCATCGGGATGGAACTGTGGTCCCAGAGTATAGTAATATTGAAAATGGAGGCCCCGAAAAACCAGACCGCAAAGAGTTAACAGGGATACAATGCAATGAAAAGGAATGCTAATTGGGCTTTGCAAGGCTTGTTAACCAGATACCTAAGGAGGTGACTCACAGTAAATTTCAAGTCCCAACTTCAAATTGTACTACAAGGCAGTAGTAATTAAAACAGCATGGTATTGGAATAAAAACAGACCTGTGGACCTATGGAATAGAATTGAGTATCCTGACACCCAACCTCAAACACATGATCATTTAATCTTTGATAAAGGTGCAATGAGTCTAAAATGGAGTAAGGAAAGCCTCTTCAACAAGTGGTGTTGGGAAAACTGGGCAGCAACATGTAAAAAAATGAATTTGGACCTGTGTCTAACACCATGCACAAAAATCAGATCAAAATGGACTAAAGATCTCAATATCAGACTTGAATCCATAAAGTACATTGAAGAAAATATAGGAAAAACCCTCCACGACATTGAAGCTAAAGGCATCTTCAAAGGTGAAACATCACTAACAAAGCAACTAGAAGAAAAGATAAACATATGGGACTACATGAAACTGAAAAGCTTCTGCACCTCAAAAGAAACAGTGACTAAGATACAAAAGCAGTCCACAGAATGGGAAAGAATATTCATCCAATACCCATCTGATAAGGGGTTAATATCCAGGATATATCAGGCACTGGTAGAACTTTACAAGAAGAAAACAAACAACCCCATCAAAAAATGGGGACAAGAAATGAACAGAAACTTCAGCAAGGAAGAAATTCGAATGGCCAAAAAACATATGAAAAAATGCTCATCATCACTAATCATCAGAGAGATGCAAATCAAAACAACAATGAGATACCACTTTACACCACAGAGACTGGCACATATTCAAAAGAGCAAGAACAACAAGTGCTGGCGTGGATGTGGGGAAAAGGGGACACTCATCCATTGTTGGTGGGAATGCCGGCTGGTACAGCCTTTCTGGAAAACAATATGGACTTTCCTCCAAAGACTAGAAATTGAACTCCCATTTGACCCAGCCATACCACTCCTGGGAATCTACTCTGGGAAACCAAAAATACGCAGCGGAAACACCATCCCTACTTTTATGTTCATAGCAGCATTATTCACAATAGCCAGAATCTGGAAGCAACCAGAGTGCCCGAAAATCGATGACTGGATAAAGAAGCTTTGGTACATCTACACAATGGAATACTATGCAGCTGTTAGGAAAAATGAAGTTATAAAATTTGCCTATAAATGGATGGACATGGAGAAGATTATGTTGAGCGAAATTAGCCAGAAGGAGAGAGACAGATACAGAATGACTGCATTTATTTGCATGGCATAAATATATATGTACATATTATGATACCAATATCCAAGGTCAAGTGAAACATATATCAGGAGGTCTTGTCAAAGGTGGAGATTATCACAAACGTGTGGGAGTCAGAGTTTAGGTAAGACAGAAAATGGAACAGGGTGCTAATAATAGTCGAGGGTACTAATGCCAACCTAGAACTGAGCATTAAATAGAGGCAAAAGGATACACATGACAACCTTTTAATGTATGTTCTGTAATCCATAGTCTGGAAGGGAAGGAAAAGAGAAAGAGAGAGAAAGGGAAAGAAATAAAGAACCTGCCATGGAGCAGGGCTGGGGAAGGGGGAGGGAACCGGGGATGTTGGTGGTGGGAGATGGGCACTGGTGGAGGGACGGGTGCTGAAACACTGTATGACCAAAACCCAAACATGAACTTTTTAATTGTAAAAAAAAAATTTCAAGTCTCCTAATTGCCTAAAGTTAATAAGGATTGACAACCAGATACCTAGGGAAGTGACTCCAAAATATCCCTGTGTAAACACTCTAAAACTCTAACCACCAGTGTGACATCTTGGGAGTTCCAGCAGTAAATCTCCAGTCTCTCCCAATCTCCTGAGTTTGCTATATTGCAAAAGTTCTTTGTCTTAGAGTGCTATAAAAACTGTGCTATAACTCAATTCGGGGCTTTTAGCCTCTAGCCTGTCAGTGGTTATGCTTAGAGTCCCAGCATGCTTGGAAAATAAAACCTTTGCTTTTGCATAAGTCATCTCTTGGAGTCCTCCTTGGTGGCTGATCGGTGTCCCACCTGCTTGCGCTTTGCAGTCTAAAGTGTGAGCAAACTCAGGTCACACCAGGATAACTAGTGCAGCTCTCCACTTCTCTGCTTGTGTGAATGTGTGCTGAATGTGTGAATGAGTGATTGAGGCACCACGGCTTCAGCTATGGGGTCTGATTGGGCTCTAACCTGCAGTCTGTGAAGTCCTTAATGTCTCATGGGTACTTGCTTCTGAGACAACGAGGCATGGGTGAAAGAATGACCCCTCGCCCACAGAACACAAAGACAGGAACCAGAGGTAACTGATAAAATAATGGCTCAACTAAAAGTAACTGATAAAATGATAGTTGAACAAGAGCACAGCAGGAAGGGCCTTAAGCAAATAATTCCAGGGAGGGCTATAAGGCAAACATTCCCGAGAGGTTGGTTTGGTAGGTGACTGGGCCCATGCCGTGCCAAATATGGAAAGAAGTATCAGGCACACTCAGATTGGTGGGTGATGGTTACCTGGTGCAGAGTGATTGGCTGCCTGTGCGCAGACCTTGATATAATATTTTAAACCTATTGGATAGTTATGCGCGGGCTTTTCTGTAGCGCGGGAATTATTCCTTAAAAGATCCTCCCTGGAAGGGCTCAGGGTTCTTAGCCACTGACCGCTTGGGGTCACGCTATGAGCCCGAGTATACTCGCTTATTAATAAAACCCTTGCTTTTGCATACGACTTGGTCTCTCAGAGTTTTCCTTGGTAGGTGCGGCGTTCCTAGTCTCCCAGTCAGTCACCCCATCGGGTGGCCAACCCTTACATGGGGATTATATGTGTGGCCCAATGCCAAGGACATCTTAAGATCCCGTGAGGGGTCCAGCCAGGTGAGCATCAGAGAGTTGCCCATCCCTAAATCTCCACCTATTCCCTATTCCTATAGCTGCTCTGTATCCTTTACTTCTGGAGAGTCTGTATTCTGTAATGGCCGAAACTAACATTATAAGACTGTTAAAGCAGCTTGTGGGGGAGCATTTAGAAAGGGGCATATTGAGCCCACAGGCCCTGAAACTCCCCTGGCTGTAATAAAAAAGAAATCAGGAAAATGGAGAATGCTGACTGATTTGAAAAAGGTAAATGCAGTAATTGAACCTACAGGGTCTTTACAACATACCTTGTACTCACCAGCAAGGATTTCTAGAAATTGTAAGATTATTTTAATGGATTAAAAAAACTCTTTCTTTACCATCCCTCTGTCAGAAGCAGATAAGGAAAAGTTTGCTTCTACAATGACATCTTTAAATGATTGAGAACCAAATACCAGATATCAGTGAGGGTTCTGCCTCAAGGCAAGCTAAAGAGACCCATAATTTGTCAAAAATATGTTGATCTGGCCTTACAGTGGATAAGGAAGTCATTCCCTCAGGCTTATCTTAGTCATGATATGAATGATAAATTAATAGTCATCCAAACTCAGGATTGTCTTCAGGCTGTTATACCAGTATTAAAAGAACAATTGATTCAAACAGGGCTTTGCAGAACTCCAAGAGCCCCAACCCCCTGAGCATCACCAGGATTAATTCCTGAGATCAGAGCCAGAACTGACCCATAGCATCTCTGGGTGTGGCCAAAACACTACAATAAAATAAACACACACACACACACACACACACACACACACACACACACGGAATGAGATCTGACTTATCTGGGGAATCCCTACTTGTGGACTCAGTAACTTATTTTACAATTGAGAAGAGATATTGGTTTGAATAGCCCTCATTACTAGTCCCTTCTACCAAGTTATTATTAGAGTGGGTAGAAGCTGGAATTTTTGAAGCACAATTAGATTGATTCTCTTTTGATGAGGAAATAAGTTTGTTAAATTTCCCCTCTAAACATCTGCCTACAGGATTCTATTTATTTATTTAGTTAGTTATTTCTTTATTAATTTATTAGATTTCATAACCTGGCCAACTCAGGGAATATCCTACCTCTGCACTCAGAAATTACTCCTGGCAGCACTTGGAGGATCATATGGATACCTGGAATTTATCCTGGTTAGCCTGGTGCAAAGCAATTGCCTTACCTGATGTACTATTGCTCTGGCCCATGGCCAGATGATTTTAAAATCAAGTGGAAAGTAGAATGAATATGTTTATCTAGTCCAACAAAAACCAGACAACTTACTTAGAGAAAATAGGAAAAATCATTTACTTTGGACAAGGTTATTTAAAGGAAATTAATGGTCTATATTATACCACCGTGAGATATACAATTACAAAGATGTTCATGTTTGGGTTTTAGTCATACAGTGTTCCAGCACCATCCTTCCACCAGCGCCCATTTACCACCACCAATGACCCCTAATTCCCTACCCCTCCCACAACCTGCCTCTATGGCAGTCACTTTTCCTCTTCTCTCTCTCTCTCTATATATCTCTTTCTCTCTCTTTATCTTTTGTGCTTGGGACCATACTCAGCTGTGCTCATAGTTTCCTTCTAGCTCTGTGCTCACTTGGAGCTGGTCCTGGATGGTCTTTAGGGAGCATGTGTGGTTCTAATATCAAATCAGGACAGGGTATAGAAGTATGCAACAGTAGGACTTGGAAATGCCTTATCTAGGGTGCCACGTTCAGCATCACAGGATCCCGCAGGCTGGGTGTAGTGTTAGAGTTCCCAGAATGCCAATATACATCCTTCTCTTATACGTTGTGGCTTTCAATACGCTATGGGTTATTTAGACTTCTGATTAATATTATTTATTTATACTAAATTTTATTTATTGCATCATTGTGTGATGTACCATTACATAGTTGTTCATGATTGGGGGAAGATGAAGGGGAGTGAAAAGGGAAGTGAAAGGAGAAGCTAAAGAGAAGGAGGAGAGGATGGAAAGGAGGGAAAGGAGAAAGGGGGAAAGGGAAGGGGATATTATGAGGAAAAGGAAGATAGGAGGAGGAGGAGAAGGACAAGGGGGAAGAAAGACGAGCAGGAGTAGGAGAGGAAGATGTGGAGAAGGAGGAGGAGGAGGAAGACGAGGAGGAAGAGATCTTAGATTTTCAGGGGGATAAAGTAATTTTTAAAAAAAGACAACAGTAGATTAGAGTTACAAAAACATTGTACAGCATACTTCAAAAGCTACAACAAAAGAAATTCCATTAATAAGACCAAATGATATGACTCATTTTAATTTTTTGTTTTTTGGGACACACCTGGGGATGCTCAGGGCTTACTCCCGGCTTGGAACTTTGGAATACCTCTCGACAGGGCTTAGAGTACCATAAGGGTGCCATGAAATGAACCCAGGTCAGATGACTTCAAGCATCCTGCCTGCTGTCCTTCTCTCCTGCCCAAGATTTACTCTTCATAATATTCTTCTATATCCTTCAGCTGGCCAGGTATGATCATCTCATACATTTCAGTTCTTTTAACTAGAAATTTGTACCTTCTCACCATCTTTCAATCTTTCTTCAATGCTGAATTCTGGTTCTACTTTTTGTTTAGCAGCATCTAGAATAATCCCAACTTGGATCTGATTGTCCAGCAGCTAAGATGTGAATTATAGTGTAAGTAGTATTGTCCGAACCATTTGGGCATCTCTGTCTTAATCACACTAAGGAGCTTTGGGCGTCAGAGTCAATAAACCCTAACACATGATGCCTCACATCAAGCCTTGTGGATCACTAGTTAATCCTAAAAGAGGTTAATTCACTGGATTTTAGCACTGCCCTATTTGTAGGCAAACATCTTATCAAACAGGGTAACTTCTGGCAAAGGACAGAAATTACTGACAGATGGGTGTATTTGGACTGGCGTGTGCAGAAGGGTAAGATTAAAGGTCTATGGTCACTAGAGATTCCTTCATGAATAACTCCTTTAAATGGACATTTTGTGAGTTAATTCCAGCGTAACAGTCTGGGGTGGAAATTGCCTTCTGGGAGTCCACAGTTGAACGTATTATGAAGATCACAGAACATGCTGTTGGAGGGAAAAGCTATTTGCACCAGTTATCCTATTGCTCTTCTAGGGATTGGTGGCAAACACCATGCAAGGTGCTGTGCAGAGAACATCTCTCCTTTGCTTCTCTGAGAGTCAATACCCTTCCAGAAACAAAGGCTCGGTAGAACAGACGTCGAATCTCACTGTGGGGATTTCAAGGAACCCTGCCAAAGGGAACAGTGCTTATGAGGAGAATATAAATGACCCTTGAAGGATAAAATTATGCTATGATATTAAGTGAACATATTGCCAGATAATTCTTTAATTTGGGTGTCTTTTTTTTTTTTTTTTTTGCTTTTTGGGTCACACCCGGCAATGCTCAGGGGCAACTCCTGGCTCTGCACTCAGGAATTACTCCCAGTGGTGCTGGGGGGACCATATGGGATGCCAGGGATTGAACCCAGGCCGGCATGGGCCGGCCGCATGCAAGGCAAATGCCCTACCCACTGGGCTATCGCTCCAGAATTTGGGTGTCATTCATCTTACTCTTTTCTTCTCAATCTTAATGGTTCTTTAGCACTTTATGTCAGTTCTGGTATCCAACACAGACCTGATTTGTATGTATTCTTAAGGCATCTCCTCAACAGAGTGAATTTAAATCTGTCACTTATATAATTAAAGTCTTTGTATAGAGTTAGCATTTTAAAATGAGTTCTTTGTTTGTACTTTTTGTAGACAACAAAGCATTTCTGACATTTTATTTTAAAAGTCAGAAATAAGAACAACTGTTGAGTTGCTGGGTATGATGCAAAAATCCAAAAAAAAAAGGGATAACAATATATTTTTATTTTTGATGGTTTTAAACTTTTTTAGTTTCCATGAGCTGGATAGATTTCCCAAGGGGCTAAGCACATGCTCTACGTCACGTGATTACTCAAGCGCCACCATCAGGCCCCCTCTCCCCCTGCAGTGCAGAGTAGGAGAAGTGGGTCACTGAAAACCACCAGTGTGGCCCCAAGACAAAAACAAGAGCAAAAAAGTATTTATTCTCTGTACCTCTAAAGTTTAAAATTCAAAAAATGTTTCATAATTAGCAAGTCAGAATGCTATTTACTTACTCAGATATCTATTTATAACTCTGACTTGGATTTCTAAGCAATTAGTTATGTTCCTGTCTAACACTTTAAAAATACAGTTACATTATTCTAAAAATGAATACATAAATCACTGTCACTGTCTTCCCGTTCATCATCGATTTGCTCGAGTGGGCACCAGTAACATCTCCATATGTCCTGTCTCATGCTAGTAGAGCCCAAGGGTATCTGCTTGCTCCAGGAACATAAAGAGCCTCAAACCATTCCATCAGGTCATGGGAATGAGGTCTATAATTGTTACTGGTATTTGGCATATCAAATATGACATGGGTAGCTTGCCAGGCTCTGCTGTGCAGATGGCATACTCTTGTAGTCACCTCTGATCTCCAGCATTTATTGGCTCAGTCACCTCTGATCTCCAGCCACGAGCCGGGCTGTGATCAGCTCTTCTGCTGAGTGGAGTTCTGACAAGAGGGGATTCCGGATGTGGAAAATGGCAGCCCTCATGGAGTGGGGGTCGTCTGGATTCAGAGGCTCTGCTGGGGTGTCGGGCCAGGGCTAGAACCCGTCATGCCTCCCGGGCACCTCATGAGTGGCTGGGAACACGGAGAGCTGGTAACAGCTCTGCCCCATATCTGTGAGTCTCAGATATGATACTGGTAATTGGGTTTTTTTTTTTGCTTTTGGGGTCACACCCAGCAATGCTAAGGTGTTTGTTTGCCTTGTACATGGCTGACCCAGGTTCAATACTGGCACCCCATCTGGTTCCCTGAGACTTGCCAGGTGTGATCCCTGAGCACAGAGCCAGGAGTACGCCCTGGCCACCACCCCAGGTGTGGCCCCCAAAATAAAAATAAAGAAAATACAGATGCATAGTGGGTAAGATGGCATAAAGGGCCGAGTACATGCATTGTATATCATAGTACTAGGTCTGAGCCCCCTGCCCCCACCCAGCAACACATAAATAAAATAAGTAATATTATACACCATTGTTTTACTCAGGAACAGTCTTTGTGGAATGGGATGGAACCTCCAGCATGGCTGAAAGCTATAGGCTGAGTGGCTGTGTTTACAGTACTATATTGTTGGGGAGCTGCTGGGGAAGCTGCTTGGGAACAGTACCAGGAAGCGAGTTCCCTTCTACCTCCAAAGCCAGCTGGGAGTGGACCGAAAACTCAGGAATCCGGCAAGGTTTTAAAATGCTTTACTTATCACAGGTTCAGGCATACAAATCAGCAATAGGAAAAACCCTGTGCTTAGGATTCCCAGCTAGACCCCAGCCACATGTGGGCCAAGATGGCGGCCACCATGTGTTAAGGCCCTGGAGAGAGGAGACAAAGACAAGACTCCAGCAGAAAGGGGAAGAGTGACCCAAGAAGAGTCGCGAGCCCCAAAAAGAGAGCCCCAAAAAGAGAGAGCCCAAAAAGAGCGCAAGAGAGGAACTGGGCTAGTTTTATCCCCCTGCAACTCAGACCTCCCACTATTATGGGAACAGGCAGGGTCAAATGCCCTTACGTAATTTCTCCCATTACCTCACATACACCCTTTTAGATACAAATGTCTTGAACCAAGATCTGCCTGGAAATGCCTTTATAAGATAGAGAAGGGGTTTTTGAGAAGGCATGCCTCTGTAGCAAATACTATACTAATGTCAGTTAAATATTTCTCCAAGTCTTCACAAGAGTCTCATCTTTACTTCATGGTAGTTTTGTATTTCAGTTGCTTCTGAATTATCAGGGAGCCGTGCCTGAGTTTTGTATTTTTTGCTTGCTTGGAGGCAAACAGCATTTCTCTCTGGGCTAATAACTTAGAGATCCAACGTGGCCAGGAAATATGCTGGTAAGATCTAGCTAGTCCCACAATGATTGTGGTAGCATGAGAGAATATTTATACCAGCCAGTACAGAATACACGGTCAGATAAACTGCCACATTTAAACTACCCCCCTATCTACGAAGTGACCTGCAGAAGGCAATCCAGGGCAGATGCAGAGGCTCTTAGGTTTCCTGCAACACTATACGAGCACAAGGAAACTACTTTCCTGAAAAATATCTTAACAGCTTCACCTCCCATACTGCTCCTCAAAATGCCAAAGATACCCGTGTCATTTTACATTAAATAATGTAAGTGGGGGCCCGAGAGATAATAGAGTAAGATGTGCGAACAACATTTAGATACTTGACAGCTGTTTCATGTCTCTTTAAAATTTTTTCATGTGGCTGCATTTAAAAATAACTGCTCCATTTATATCTTCTCTTTTTAAATAAAAGAGCTTTACAAGTTATAGAGTTTCCCCTAGAATGCAGAATCTGTGACCAGTAGCATTAGCGCTTGAGACCAGGTAGGATCAATTTCAAACCACTGCTCTCAGCTACAGCACCACTCCTTTTCTCTGAATGGTGAACAGGGTTCAGTCTTCCACCTTGTCGGGGACGCCCCGTGGTTCCCAACAGTGACGGGGAAGCGAATTCCCTTCTACTCCGAGGCCAGTGGGGAATGGATGAAGACTCAGGAATCCTATGCAGTTTTAAAATGCTTTACTTATTACAGGTTCAGGCATACAAATCAGCAATAAGAAAAACCCTATGCTTAGGAATCCGGCTAGAACACCAGCTACGTGTAGGCCAAAATGGCGCCACCACGTGTAAAGGCCCTATAGAGAGGAAACAAATATAAGACTCCCACGAAGGGTGCAATCCCCAAAAGAGAGCCCAAAAAAAGAGAGAGGAAAAGGAGAAAGAGAGAGAGAGGAAGAGGAGAGAGAGGAAGAGGAGAGAGAGAGAGAGAGAGAGAGAGAGAGAGAGAGAGAGGAAGCAGGCTGGTTTTATACCCCTGCAACTCAGACTTCCCACTATTATGGGAAGCAGGAAGGGTCAAATGCCCTCAGGTAATTTCTCCCAGCGCCTCACCTAAGCCCTATTATATACTAATGTTTTGAGCCAAGATCTGCCTGGAAATGCCTTTATAGGGTAGAGAAGGAGGTTTCTGAGAAGGCATGTCTCTGTACCAAACACTAATACTAATGCCAGTTAAATATTTCTCCAAGCCTTCACAAGAGTCTCCTCTACTTCACCGTAGTTTTGTATTTTAGTTGCCTCTGAGTTATCAGGGGAGCCATGCTTGCTTGCATGGAGGCAAACAGCATTTCTCTCTGGGCTAATTACTTAGAGATCCAACATGGCCAGGCAAATATGCTGGAGATATCTAGCTAGTCCCACGATGATTGTGGTAGCATGAGAGAATATTTATACCAGCCAGTACAGAATACATGGTCAGATAAACTGCCACATTTAGACTGCCTCCCTATCTACGAAGTGACCTGCAGGAGGCAATCCAGGGCAGATGCAGAGGTCTAGGCTTTTAGGTGTCTGCAACAACTCCCCCTGATTAGTTTACTATAAAAAATTGAAAAAGTACAAGATATTCAGTAACATATAGAAAATTAAGATAAGAAAAAACAATTCCAATTACAAAATGATAATACATGTTACTTTAGGATCCTAACTTGTGTTTGGACCCAAAGAAAAGTTCATGACAAAGTGTTTCTAGCTGTCTGATTATAACGGACTATAATTTGCACTGTCCATAATTTGTGAGAATCAATTTGCCATATTTTATGTAGAGTCAGGTGTCTGGAACAATGTCTTTGGGGCTACTTCTGGAAAAGCAATAGGGTGATCATATGAGTATGAGTCTCTGGAGAGCAGCGATCAGGAACTTGTTGAATTGTCAGGAACACTGGATCGGGTCTCAGGAACACTGGAACAAATATCTCGAACTCTGGAACAGGAGTCTTGAGCACTGGAACAGGTGTCTGGAACATCGGGTGTAGGCGCCTTGCAGGGCTTCTTCAGCAAGGGTACACTGGCACTGGTAACTGTTCCTGTAGCTAATTTTAGGTGAGACAAAAACACTTTTTGAGATTAATCACAGATAGAGATCTTAAGGCTTTGGCAGGAATTCAAGAACATGAAGAAACTTCAACACCTTGTGAAAGGAAACATTAGGAAAAACTTTTTTTGCAAATTATTAAATTTTTTGTAGTGAGCACTGTTTTAGGAGTCTCAGAGTATTGAGCACTGTATTGCAAGTTTACTGCATTCCAATATCTTATCCTGTGAACAGAATCATTAGAAAAACTTTTTTTCATTGATTTAGCAAATTTTTTTAATGAGTACTGGAATCAGAGTCCAAAGTCTCACACATCATAGAGGAAATTTGTAGCAGCCAAGTTCTTTTCCTGTGAATCTCTGAACAAAAGCATTACAAATTTTATTAGTTGTTAGCAGATTTTGATATTGAGCACTATACTTGGAGTTCACCCTTTTTTCTCCTTTTTTTAATTTTTTTTACCTGTAAACAAAACATTAGAAAACTTATTAATTTCTAAAACCTTGACACTGAACATCATACACGGCAGCATATTTTCCTTCAAAACCTTAAAAAACTTCTTCATTAGTCATTCCTATATATAAAAACCTTAGAAAATTCTTACAAAATACTTTCTCCTTGAGGGTTATTTAGGTACTTTCACCTTTAAACACTTCAAAGCAGCAAAGAAACATTAAGACACTTACACATTAAACACTGAGAAAATATATATAATTTTTATGGTACCTTTTTTTGGAGGGTTATTTAGGTGCTTTTACCTTTAAACTCACTCCAAGGCAGGTTTTTTTTTTTTTTTTAGTTAAGAAAGGAGTTATCTCCAGCTTAAGCATCAACAGGCTGCAATGCAAGGTTGGTTATTTTTCTTAAAGATGAACCAGGATCAACAGGCTGCAAAGCAAAATTATTGTTATTTAAGATGGAACATGTTCAAAAGGTTGTAAAGCAAGATTATCATTATTAAAAATGAACCAATCGGAGGGGTTTGAACAGCAGTTTGCAATTTAAAATTAAGACTTTATATAGAAAGTAATAGGTGTTTTTAAACCTGTATTGAAAGAAATTAGATGTTTTTAGATCAGCTAGCCATTTATAATCAATTTTTACTAGGTGAATTTACTCGTTTTGAGTCTGCATCAGTGTTTTCCAGAGGCTCTACCTGAGACAAATTTAAGGTGAATAATGTTAAAGATACCTGTTTTTTGTTGTTTTAATAACCGAATTTTGAAAGTGTTTTTTGAGCATGTCTAACACTTCGTCATTAGTCATAACATTTGCCATAAAGCGCTCGCCAAAACTATCCATTTGCCAGAAGTTGTTTGCCATAAATATCCAATCAAATAACTTTTTTAATATTGTTAATATTGTTAATATTTAATATTGTTTAATATTGTTAATATTTTTAATGAGTTTTCTAATATTTCTTGTTTATAGATAAAAAAAAATTTTACAGGAAAAGAACTTGGCTACTACAGATTCCCTCTACAGGAATGGACACCCTCTCACCATCAGTTTTGCCGGCTTTATATTCATGAAGCGCTTGATTCATTAGCATTTATCACCACAGATGGGTCATATATACAGCTGTAATATACTGATCGATCCAATTTGTGTGTGTGCATGCGTGTGTGGTGGCCACCATTATGTTTGTGAATAATGTTGTGTCTATGTTATGTCTAAACTACTGCCTTCTCAATTATATTCATCAGCTCCTTCGCTGACCTATTAGACTCCTCAATTTTGATTCGTCAATTCTCATACTTACCTCACTGCTCTACCTGCGTTGGAGCTTCTTTATGTTCTTCTCTCCATACCAGACTTGGATTCCTGCCAAACCTCTCATGACTTCTATTTGTGATTAATTATGAAAAGTGTTTTTGTCTCACCTAAAATTAAGTTATAGTTATGGTTACCGGTGCCAGTGTTCCCTTGCTGAAGCTGCCTTGTGAAATGCCTGTACCGCTGTTCCAGAGACCTATTCCAGTGCTTGAGAAGTTTGTTCCAGTGCTCCTGAAACCTGATCCAGTGTTCCTGATAATACATCGAGTCCCTGATGATTGCTCTCCCAAGACTCATTCCTGTCTTCACTGATGCTGCTGTTCCAGAATCAGTTCTTCAGTTCTTTGGACCTTGTTCCAGAGATATAACTACATGGGAAATTGACTCTCACTAATTCAGGACAATACAGGCTGTAGTCAATTATGACCAAACAGCCAGAGACATTTTACTATGAACTGTACTCAGTTCAAAATTAATTCGGACATTGGGACAACATATGATATTGCCTTGTAATTAGAATTGTTCCTTTTCTGTATCACTCCTCTGTGTGTATTATTTAGAATACTTGTATTTTTATATTTTTGTAAACAAAAAAGGGAGAGTTGTTGGAGGACAGGTTTAGCTATTCTGGGAGCTTTGTTGTTTTGCCCACTCCCAGCTTAATCTACTTAAGTCAAGGTTCATTCTAATGAGACCTCTCTTCTATGTAAACACTGCTAGAGGGTGTGGCAGTTACAGAAGTCACCTTGATTGAATAACTTCTGACTTATACATCTACTGAGACTTCTGTGTTTTCTAGATTGGGCACAGCTCCTCTTTATACCCACTGCACCCAACGTGGAACAGTTAGAATTTACCAGGAGACTACCACCCTGGCTACGCTGAGACTATAGGAAGACTATAGGAAGGATCATACTAATTCGCCCAATAAGCAAGTTGACCCTCTTCTACAAGGGTCACAAGATACAAGATACTCAGAATCACCAATCACGAGAACAAGATACTCAGAATCACCCTGGTGCAGATAATAATAAGAAGGACCTTGTGGGTACCATCTAGATTACATGAAGTTCATGAAGTTAAGATGTATTACTTTATACCAGCCCCCTCTCTCTCTCCAGTGTTTTACATAAGAGATAATCTCGGGATTAGTCCTTGGCATAACCTTTGTTTACACCTGCAATAGGGTGTGGCACTACACTCTGTTTAGAGTTCTTTGTTGACATGCCCCTCCCAGTTGGATTACTTTGGTGTATATAAGGGGCTGACTTGAGGACGCTTCACCTTTTACCTTTTGGGCCTTTTAGCCTTCGGCTTTTTGGCTCCCTCAGCCTTGCGGCTTTTGGCTTTTGGCCTTTTGCTCCTTGGCCTTTTACTCCTTCTGGGTAGGACTCAGCTCGGGTGAGATCCTCTCTCTTTGGTGGGAGATTAGGCTCTTTTGTATGGTCTAAGTTCAGACCAGAGCTAGAGTTTTTTCATTATATTGGAGTGCTGTGGAAGAGCTTTTGTATTATTAAAAGCCTTTTTTGGAACTGCACCGGCCTCGTGAGTTTTCATCTGTTCTCCCGGCGTCCTCAGAGGTAGAAGAGAACCTCTGTCCTGACACTGTTGGGGACCCGGCGGCGTTCCCGACAGGGCTTCAGTCACACAATGTTCCAACACCCATCACCAGTGCAGGTTCCCCACCACCAAAGTGACTTCCACCCTACTGTCATGCCTCCCCACCAGCCTGTCTGTATGACAGGCACTTTCCTTCTTTCTCCTCCCATCCCTCTCCTGTTGGGCATTATGATTTGCAATTCAGAGTCTGAGAAGTTATCATGTTTTTATAACTGAGGTTTAGAAATCGAATTTACTGTATCTTACTGTCTATCATCGTGTTATGCAGATATGTGTACTTGTATTAATATGTGGAAAGGGGAGCTGACAAGGAGAAATACTTAGCTAGGTTTCTTCAAAGTTGTATTTTAAGGACCTTGTCTAAAAGGTATGCTGAAAACTGCAGAAGTCTGGACATGATTCTCATGTGTTTTGGAAATCTAAATTCCCTCTTTCAGTGTAGGGGAAGACACTTCATGAATCCCTTTGCTTATTCTTTAAGAAACTGCTGTTTCATTTGAACATTCCAACAAAACAAGCAATATTTTCTTTCAAAAAGAAAAATGGTTATAGTGTAATGCTTGACGAAAGACTATGCAATAATCTTGCATTTAAAGATAATCTTTTATTTCTGTTAAACTGAATATTCAATTATTGTTTCCTAAGCAGCTAACCTTTGCTTGTAAGTGCATTTTAATTTTACATTAACAATATGGAGACATAGAAGACAACTTGGATTGTAACATCAAATTAGAATAATCAAAATATCAAATAATGAGCTAGAAAAGTCTTGATCACTTGATTACTTGACATACCATTATTCATTGATTTGCTCAAGCAGGCGCCAGTAACATTTCCATTTGACCCTATCACGTTCCAGTGTAGCCCAATGGCATTTACTTGCTTCAGGAATACAAAGAGCCTCAAACCACTCATTCAGTGTCTTGATGAAGAAGTCTGACCATCTTGTAGGTAGGTGGCCACGTGATCTTTTTGATGTCCAGTGGGATCCAATTGGTAACAGCTCTAGTCCAGCAGTTGTCTCCAAATCACATTACATGTCCAGCCCATCTGATTTTCGATACCTTGGCAAACAAGACAGTGTCCCTGACTC
This sequence comes from Cryptotis parvus, assembly GCA_021461705.1. Lineage (NCBI taxonomy): Eukaryota > Metazoa > Chordata > Mammalia > Eulipotyphla > Soricidae > Cryptotis > Cryptotis parvus. The sequence continues at coordinate 28,564 of JAJIBD010021477.1, forward strand.
TGGATTGTCGATGGAGGTCGGAACTCCGATTCCTTCTCTCACTTGAGTGAGGCATGATATTCCAAGCATAGCTCTTTTGATTCTTCTTTTGGGAGACTGGAATAGCGTTCTTATCTTGCTTTTGTGAATTTCAGTGAAATAGTATTACCCTGTAGAACCCCTCTTTTGACATCAATGATCACTTCTGTGTAGAATGGTGAGATCCTGGTGGTGAATACAGCTCATGTAGGATCTTGATGTATTGGGTTTGAATGCCCTGTTTGTCTAGGGCTTCGAGGACAGCTTCAGTCTCAACAGAATCAAAGGTTTTCTTTAAATCAATGAACGTTAGAGCAGGATCTTGAACTCCCTACAAACCTCGATGAGTTGGTTACCGTGTGGATATGGTCGATTGTGTTGAATCCTTTTCAGAAGCCAGTTTACTTGCATGGTTGTCCTTCATTTAATGTTCTGCCAATCCTGTTCAGGATGACTTGAGTCAACAGCTTGTAGATGATTGATAACAGGCAGATGGGGCGATAGTTGCCACTGTCGTGGATGTCTCCCTTGAACAGTAGAACTGTCCTTCTGGTTTTCCATTGGGAGGGCATCTTGCCTTCAGACAGGTAGCATGTGAAGAGCTAATCTTGAGCTAGAAAAGTAATAAAATAAAATGTCAGGGAGTCAGTTTAGTTAAAGTTGTAGAAGACTTAAAAATTGAAAACTATAGTTACTGTTGAAAGAAATAGAAGTTATCAGTGGGAAATGGAAAATTCCATGTGTGTGAATTAGAAGAACTAATATTCTCAAAGCCATATCAAAAGTATTCTAGACTGATGAACATTTTAGGTTATAAAATCTATTTGATATAATAATACTGCCCAAATAGCCAAGTAAATTCTGAGATATACTGCATTTCCAGACTTTATGCAATAAAACTATAGTTATCCAATCTGTGTGGTTCTGATAAAAAAAAAGGATGTCAGATCAACAGATTAGAACTGAAATCCACGAGATATACCTTCCAGATTTATATACTGTTAATCTGTTACAAAGCAAGTAATATGAAGTGGAACATGGGAGTGCTTGCTTTGAGAGAACTGAATTTGTGGGGGAATGATCTTAAGAAGTATTGAGTGTGAACCTGTGGGGAATTTTGGGGGAAGCCTGAGGGTGGAATCCCATGCAGATTCTCTTCAGAGACATTTCTGCCCTTTGAGCTGTGGTGTTTGTCAGGGGGTGTTTGTGTTCCCTGATAAAAAGGAGGTGAGCAGGTTCCCTTTACCTCCAAAACTGGCAGAGAATGGACAGAATTCACGAGTTCAGCAAAGTTCCAGAGGCTTTTACTTAGCACCAATAACTGAACAAATACTGCTAATACAATCCAAGATCAGGAGAATCCCAAACTTCCGATTGCTAGCTGGAACCAGACCATGTGCTCAGGTCAGGATCCCAAGCCAAGATGGAGGTCTAGTTTAAAGGGAAGTTTTTCTTCTTCCAAGGGCATCAAAAAGCCCCTGTCCAGTGCAAAAGGATGGGTCTCAGTAAGGACCAAAACCCCAGCACTCAAATGCAAATATCGTGGTGCACTAACCTAGGCCAGGCCTTACAAATGCTAATTTACCAGAGCAGAGTTCCTACTTTTCAAAATTCCCTTACAAGTACCTTGGGGAGGGACAACATACATAGGCAGCTCAGGATTTAATACATGGGGAAAAGCATTATATTTTATCAATTCACTTGTATCACTTGTCTTCCCATTGTTCATCAATTTGCTTGAATGGGCACCAGTAACATCTCCATAAGTTATCATGTGCTAGTGTAGCCCAAGGGCATCTGCTCGCTCCAGGAACACAAAGAGCCTCAACTCATTCATTCAGGACATGGGAATGAGGTCTATAATTGTTGTTACTGGTTTTTGACTATAAAATACCACATGAATAGCTTTCCAAGCTCTGCCTACAGGTGGGATACTCTCAGGTATAGGCTCTCAGTTCGTGCAATTACTGATGAACCACAATGGGGAGAGATCGGCTTTCCTCTTGGGTGGAGCTCCAACAAGCTGTGGACTCCAGATGTTGAAAATGGCTGCCCTCGTTGTGTGGGGTTTCCTCTGGCTTCTTGTGACGATCTATTGGGATGGCGGGCCAGGGCTAGAATCCGCCTTCCATCCTTCCATCCCAGATGCCTCATGATCAGCTGAGAACAGTTTCTTGGCTTTACCACACGTTTTAGAATTAAATTTCTGCCTTTGGTATAGTCATTTAATAGCTCACTCCTGTTTATAATGTAAGGATGTTAAGTAGAGCATAGAAAAGGACACCCTTAACGCATTCAATCTCTGCTGTCTCAGGAGGAAATTATCCTGTTGATATAGTTTATGTGATAGGGATGTGGTTGTTTATATGACCATTTTTTAAAATTCCCATTGAGAAATTTAAAAATTTAAATTTAAAATTTTAAAGTTTAAAAAAAATTAGGGGCCGGAGCGATAGCCCAGTGGGTAGGGCGTTTGCCTTGCATGCGGCCGGCCTGTGCCAGCCCGGGTTCGATCCCGGCATCCCATATGGTCCCCGAGCACTGCCAGGAGTGATTCCTGAGTGCAAAGCCAGGAGTAACCCCTGAGCGTCGCCGGGTGTGACCCCCCCAAAAAAAGCAAAAAAAAATAATAATAAAAAATAAAAAATAAATAAAAAAGATCTAAGCTACCCAAGCTTTGAACTTTTGTTTGGGGCCCTAGTCATTAATCAATCAGAATAAATGCAAAGAATTATTTAATCAGTATTCTTTAATCAAAACCTTCATAGAAGTATCTAAGATCATTTATTATTGATGTGTGGGTTGGTCCTAAGAAATACTAAAGTACATAATTATTTAAAGCTCTACAATTGGCAAGATTTAAGTGTTTTCATTGTAAATAAGTTTTGTACACTGTGTATTATATGTATTCCTTGACATTTAAATTATATAGCATAGTTCCCTGCTATCACAAAAAGATCCTGTTACCTGACTTGCATTTTTTCTTTGCTATATTACTTTTTATATTCCTAAAATAATGATTCAAGATATAATTACAGGACTGATCTAAATGTAAACAATTTGTTATTAGTTTTGGTATTTGGGGTTACAATAGACTATTGTAGCTATTGCTGAGACACAGATACCCCAGGCAGAGCAGATACCAGTTCTCCCTGTTGTGCGCGGGTCACTATGCGGCTGCGCAATTTACTTCCACACCCCTCTCAGAGAACCCTGCAAGCTACTAAGAATATACCATCTGCACAGCAGAACCTGGCAAGCTGTCAGATGCGTATTCAATATGCCAAAACCAGTAATAAAAATGTGTATCTTCCTGACTCTGAAAGAGCCCTTAATACAGCAGCACTAAGAAGGACAAACAAGGAGTACCTGATAAAATTTCAGGGCCGAATTAGGCTGCCAAAACGAAGCTAAAATGATTGTCTGTACTTTCAATGCACGTATGCCGGCTGCAGAAGCATATATCGAGGACTTGATGGTGCAAGCGCAAAAGATCAAGTATGACATCATTGAACTGACTGAGATGAGGAGGCGTCAATCGCATCATGCCGTTTTTGACACTGGAGAAGAACTCTTCTTAGGAACTTGCGACGAAGAGGCGTTGGTGGCGTCGGTGTCCTTGTCAACACAAACGTGGCCATGACCATTGATTCATTTGAATGCCAAACAAACCGTATCAGATGATTACACTTGGAGAGATGTGGCCCACTGCCAGCAATTTCTATCTTCGTTGTCTACGCACCAACATCCACCTACAAGGAAGATGAAATTGAGATTTTCTACATGGAACTGGAGGAGTTCTATAAAAAAGATCACACCTTCTACAAGATCATAGTAGGTGATTTTAAAGCCAAGATAGGACCGAAAAGATCGGCTGAAGAACTCCACATTGGCTCCCATGACCTAGAATGGAACGAACAAGGCGAGAGACTATCTGAGTTCATCATGTCCACCAAGACCATTCACAGGAACTCACAGTTCCAGAAGGCTGAAGCAAAACGTTGGACATGGGAATCTCCTGATGGACAGTTCCACTATGAAATCGGCCACATCATCTTCAATCGACGGTTTTGCCTGACCGATGTCGCTGTCGTCCCAAAATTCCAAACAGGATCGGACCACTGTCTCCTTCGTGCAAAATTCTACTTCAACGGGGGAGAAAAGGCTGCAAAGTTTAAGAAGAAAACTCCCAGAATAACCACCAACTGGGAACTCTTTGGCACCATTGCAGCAACATGGGAAGATACCATCATTGATAACATCAATGAAGAATACAACCGACTGGTTCAGCACCTCCATGATTGTGCGAAGAATGCCGAGAGAGAAAGAACCATAAAAGGACGTCTGTCTTCAAAAATTCTCAAGCTCATTCACCAACATGGCAAGGCGCGAGCCTCAGGCGACCAAATGCTAATGTTCAAGCTCTAAAAAGCAGTTCAGAGAAGCAATAAAGGAAGACCTCAAAGAGAGAAGAGCAGAAATACTGGAAGATGCAGCAGAATACAGGAAAAGCATTTGCAACGCCTGCCTGTTCTTTTGCCAACTGTAAGACCAGGATGACTGCCCTCCAACACCCTGATGGATCTATCACATCTTCCAGAAAGGCAATGGAGAAGATTATCCAGGACTTCTACTCAGATCTCTTTGATAACCACGTCCACCTGCTCACATACCAAATTCCGCAGGATGGATATGTTGTTTCCAAAGTTCTCCCTTCTGAAATCGGACATGCCATTTCGTCGGTAAAGAAAAGAGAAAGAAACAGCACCAGACACAGACAAAAGTCAGATACCGAACACCTGAAGAATCTGCCATCAGTACTCATCAATACACTGGCTCGGATCTTCACATGCTACCTGTCTGAATGCAAGGTGCCCTGCCAATGGAAAACCAGCAGGACAGTTCTACTGTTCAAGAAGGGAGACATCCACGACATTGACAACTATCACCCCATCTGCCTATTGTCCTTCATCTACAAGCTGTTCACTCGAATCATCCTGAACAGGATTGGCAGAACATTAGATGAAGGACAACTATGCGAGCAAGCTGGCTTCCGGAAAGGATTCAGCACAATCGACCATATCTACACAATAATCAAGCTCATTGAGGTTTGTACGGAGTTCAAGATGCCACTCTGTCTCACGTTCATTGATTTAAAGAAAGCCTTTGATTCTGTGGAGAGTGAAGCGGTTATCAAAGCCCTAGCCAAACAGGGTGTTCAAACCCAATACATCAAGATCCTTCATGAGCTCTTTTACGGATTCACCACCAAGATCTCACCATTCTACAAGGAAGTGATCATTGATGTCAAAAGAGGGGTTCAGCAGGGTGATACCATTTCACCAAAACTCTTCAGTGCCACCCTCAAGAACACCATGCTGTTATTAGAATGGGAAGGAATGAGAGTGAAGATAGATGGTTAGCAACTAGAACACCTCTGCTTCACTGATGACATTGTTCTAATAACACCAAACATTAGCCAAGCGACACAAATGCTGGCTGACTTTGACCGAGAATGTGGAAAGATAGGTCTACAGTTGAACCTCAACAAAACTATGTTCATGAGAAATGAACTAGTTCCAGAGGCCCCATTCACTCTCAATGGAATAAACATCTCTGAATGCAGCAGTTATGTGTACCTAGGTCAAGAAGTCAACAAGATGAATGACCTAAAACCTGAGCTGCACAGGAGGAAGAGAGCAGCATGGATTGATTCAAAGGCATCGAAGAAATAGCACAAAAGATAAAGAACCTCCGGCTCCAGGCACATCTCTTTGACTCCACTGTTCTCCCTGCATTAACATACGCCTCAGAGACCTGGGCCCTATGAAAGCAGGGATGAGAATGCTATTCAGGTCTCCCAAAGGGGAATTGAAAGAGCTATGCTTGGTTTATGCTTGGTTCACTTAAGTGAGATAAGGAATCCGGAGTTCAGATCTCCGTCGCTGTTCCAGAGTCAGGGATGCTATCTCATTTGCCAAGGCATCGAAAATCAGATGGTCTGGACATGTAATGCAATTTGGATACGACCGCTGGACTAGAGCTGTTATGAACTGGTTCCCACTGGACTTCAAAAGATCATGTAGCCACCCACCTACAAGATGGTCAGACTTCTTTGTCAAGACCATGAATGAACGGTTTGAGGCTCTTCGTATTCCTGAAAAAACCAGATGCCATTGGGCTACACTGTCACGTGATAGGGTCAAATGGAAATGTTACTGGCGCCCGCTCTAGGAAATCGATGAACAACGGGATGTCTAGTGATCTAGTGATCTAGTGAGCTATTGCTGTGGTCTGACATCTTTTTCATTAATTGGTTTATTGGATCACTTCCAGTGATTCTCGGTTAGCCTGTCAGACAGCTCAGTGAAGGGTGCAGCAGTGCTATGGGATTAACTAGTAGTGATGAGGACTTCCCTTACCACTCAGGGCAATGCATGGGGATCCTCCATGGCTACACACAGTCATTCTGCAAGGTCCGTGATATGCCAGGGATGGAGCCAGAGTCATACACTGCAAGGCAAATGACCTAATCCCTGCACCATCTATTGCCTCACAACTTTGTTTTCAAAAGCAAATTCTTACATTACTAAAGTAGCCTGAAAAAGTTACCTGGAAAAAAATTTACAGAAATATATATTATGTGCAGTCAGCGGAACCGACCTGGAGTGCATGCGTGGAGCAGAGCAGGTTCCGTGCAGAGTCTCGGTTTTGTAGCTGCCCAAGGTATATTTAACTGGGTAATCGCGATGTTAACGTCTGTCCGTGGAGCCTAGACTGGATGGGTTCTAGGGATTCCAAGCGAAAAACAAGTGTGCAATGCTAAGGGTCGGCTAGAACTGAAAGCGGGGTCTTCGGTATAATAGAAACCCACCTGCTACCCAGTCCTTCTCTATGTAGGTGCGAGGGCTCCGGAGAAAGTGACTGCAGCATGGCACAGTGTTGCCTCTAAGGACAATGGCTGAGGTTGAATCCGGGGCACCAGGAAAATGAAGTGTAGGAAGACTGAGGATAAGAACTCCCTTCTGCTTGGTGTCACTGACTTTCAATGTATTTTTTTTTTCTTCTAGAGAAGCACCAGTTGGGGAGTCAGATGCTTGATCCGTTGCAATGTTGGGGAACCTAATTGGTACCAGCCACGAAGCAGTGACCGGTGGAGGGCAAGGCAAGTGCCTTAACCCCTATACTGTCTCCCCACTGCTGACTTTGGTTTATCTATTTCAGCATCACCACCTCTTAAGTGCTCAAGACTACCATAGTGCTTACTAGTGGATATATGGTTCCATACCTGGAAAGGCTTACTCCAAGACCACGTCTACTGGACACAAAGAACTCTAGTGGGTACCAGGATGGAAACTGTTTGGGATGTGTACAAGGCAGTACTTACATACCAACACTTGTTTTTAGAGGGTACATTTCAGATGCTAAGGCTCACATAGTGCAAGAGAAAAAAAAGATCTATTATGACTTTCAAGTAGTGTTCTATTGGTTGCATATTGACAATTATGAAATTATCTTGCATTATTCATAAATTCATAAATTTTGCATAAATTCATAAATTTTACATAAATCTTGCAAAAAATTCATAAATCTTGCATTATTCATAAATTCATAAATTATGAAGTTATCTTGCATTCAGGGCCGGAGCCATAGCACAACTGGTAGGGCGCTTGCCTTGTACTCGGCCAACCTGGGTTTCATCCCCAGCATCCCATATTGTCCCCTGAACACTCCCAGGAGTAATTCCTGAGTGAAGAGCCAGGAGTAACCCCTGAGCATGGCTGGGTGTGACCCAAAAAAAAGCAAAAAAAAAAATATTTTGCATTCAGTAATAACTAGATGGGAAAACATTATGTTTGCCTAAAGGCTAGTGAGTGGTTGAAAGCTGATGAGTAATATTCCTTTTCATAAAATTATAACATGGTTTATGACATTATAAAGATACAGTTATTTTTCTATTTTTTTGTTTGCTTATTTGTAGCTTTGTTGGAATTTGCAACACATAATTCCAGTCTTAATTGAACTTGAAAACAGCTCTGCAGTGTGATTTTTTAAAAATTCCATGTTCAAGCAATTTTATTCATCTGTGTACAGATCATCAAAATAACTTTATTAACTCACACAGGAGAAACAATTGCTCTTGTTACTCCTTAGTGCCAGTTATCTTTGACTGTGTGTAACACAGAAAGAAAAGTTAAGACCTAATCCTTTTCCAGTTTGATTTTTCCTATTGATTGGATATTCTTTATCACTTGATTTTTTACAGACTTGATGTGTGAAATTATTTAAAATTTTCATACATCCATTGGAAATCATAGTGAAAGCCAAAATAAGATAAGTTGGTAAATCCTCTCAAACCACTCAACACTAGACTGTGTAATGTAAGATGAAATTTTAAAAATATGAATGTTTTTGTTTGCATGCAAAGAAATTTGTTTTCTGAATATTGAAATAATATTCCTTTTTGCAAATAAAAACCCATCCTCCCTTTTATCAATGGCATAACTTATTTTGAGGATATTTCAGTATCACCATTCAAATGATTTGAATGAATCACATTGAATTGGACACACATTCAAATGAGTGTCCAATTCTAATTTGAAGGTTTTTATTAGAAAAGAAGATCATTGTTTCTGTGTAGCTTTTTTTTTTGGTTTGTTTCTATGTTTTATGGGTTATAGACAAGTCATGATATGAGCATTGAGAATCGTAATGAGATTATAAAATAATAGTGCCAAATCCACATTTTCTATTTTGTGGGGCTCTGCAGGGTTTGATTGGGAAACTTCTGGGTTCAAGGGTGTGCCCTATAAGCAATTGGCAGGCGGCCCCTCCTCCAGCAGGGCCTCTGACTTCCAGACAGCCAAGCCCCTTCTCTCCATCTCAAACAACAGGCCAGCAGGCTGCATCATACAGGAACTGTGCCCAGCACTTCAGGGAGATGTGAGGGCCCTAGTTGCCAGCTAGGGAGAATGTAAAGCCAAAACACCCTGTTTCCCATTCTAACTCAAAACACCTTGTTTAACTGTGCGCTTGTGGGAAAATCCCCCCCCACACACACACACACAAACACACACACTCAGGATGTGTTTTTCCTTGTCCCCTTTCTTCTGTAAAGATATATAAACCTAAGCCTGTCTGGGAAAAAAAGGGTCATCTCTTTGCAGGTGCTCTGGAATGTTTGTCTTTCCTTTAGGCTCTCTGCTCTCTCTCTCCTTCAAGGGGTTTTTCCTTTTCCCATCCAGGTGCCAGATAGTCACATCAGGCTGTCTAGCAGCCCCTAGACCCAATGTGTCAGACAGATGTAATAATTATGTGCCGGGACATTTTGAACTCTCACACCGGCCTGTGTCCGCCTCAGGTACTCTCCCTGGGGTGTGTGGCTGGCCAGGCGGGGAGCATGGGGCCGAGGTAGAGCCCCAGGCCTCGGCAGAAGGTGGAACTACAACCCCCAGAAGTCCGAGAGGAAGCGGAAGTAAAAGGGACATTTTGAACTCTCACACCAGCCTGTGTCCACCTCAGATACTCTCCATGGGGTGTGCGGCTGGCGGGCGGGCGCATGAGGTCGTGGTAGAGCCCCAGGCCTTGGCAGAAGGTGAAACTACAGCCCCCAGAAGTCCGAGCGGAAGCGGGAAGTAAACGGACATTTTGAACTCTCAACCGGCCTGTGTCTGCCACAGGTACTCTCCCTGGGGAGCGGCTGGCGGGCGAGTGGCTACTCACGTGGCCGCTTATTAATAAAAAATACTAGGAAATCCAACACCAAGGGAAGGTAACACCCTCAAGAAAAAAGAAACAGTACACTAGAGGAATCTATCCCTGAACACCGCAACACCATGGAGAAACAACGTAGATCCCCAGTTCGAAGAACAGATGAAGGAATCAACCCTGAAGACTCAAAAAGAATGCAGATGTGCATGATCTCTCTGACAATGAATTTAGAGAAGAAATTGGTAGGATGCTTAAGGAACTCAATGAAAAAATGGAGCAGATGTCCAGTAAAATACAGGAGAATATAAACTAAGCAGTTGAAAGGGCAGTCAATAAATTTCGGGAGGAAATGAGAGCAGAAATGAGAACCATGCAAATAGAAATATCATCGCTTAAAAACTCAGTAGATGAAATGAAAAACACAATAGGGGCTCTCAATAGTAGGATGACAGCAGCAGAAGAGAGAATCAGTGAGACTGAAGATGAGCTGCAGAAAGCACTCAGAGAACTACATAAAATGGAAAAAGACCGGAAAATGGATCAGCAACGGAACAGAGAACAATGGGATGAAGCCAGGCAGAACAACATAAGAATTATTGGAGTCCCAGAGGGACAGGAGAGTAACCCCAAGGAAATTAAAACAGTTAAAAACATCCTGGCTGAAAAGTTCCCGAGTTAAAGGATGAAGACATCCAGATCCAAGAAGCCCAGCAGCGTACCAGCAAAAGAGACCCCAATAGAAAGACCCGAGACACATCCTAGTCAAAGTAATGGATGCCATAGACAGAGACATAATTCTTCAGGCAGCAAGATCAAAGAAGGAAATTGTATACAAAGGAGCATCCATTCGACTTTCAGCAGACTTCTCAGAAGACACCCTCTTCATAAAATGGGGATTGAAGGAACCTTCCTCAAGATAATCCAGGCCATCTACTATAAACCCACAGCGAGCATCATTCTCAATGGGGAAAAACTGAAAGTATTCCCCTTAAGATCAGGGACAAGACAAGGCTGCCCACTCTCACCACTTCTATTCAATATAGTATTGGAAGTACTTGCCATAGCAATCAGGGAAGAAAAAGACATTAAGGGCATCCAGATAGGAAAGGAAGAAGCCAAGTTATCACTATTTGCAGATGACATGATATTAGACCTGGAAAACCCAAAACTCTCTACCAAAAGGCTTCTAGAAATAATACATTCCTATAGTAGAGTGGCAGGGTACAAAATCAACACCCAAAAGTCAATGGCCTTCCTATATGCAAACAGCAAAAGAGAAGAAAGGGACATTAAAGAAACTATTACATTCACAATTGTGCCACAGAAAATCAAATACCTAGGAATCAATTTGACAAAGAATGTACAGGATCTCTACAAAGGAAACTACAAAACGTTACTTCAGGAAATAAAAGAAGACCTGAGGAAATGGAGACACATTCCTTGCTCATGGATTGGAGGGATTAACATTATCAAAATGGCAATCCTCCCTAGAGCTTTATACAGATTCAATGCGGTCCCTATCAAGATACCCATGATGTTCTTCAAAGAAATTGAACAAACACTCCTGAAATTTGTATGGAATAATAAACCCCCGTGAATAGCTAAAGCAATCCTTGGGAAAAAGAAGATGGAAGATATCACGTTCCCCAACCTCAAGCTCTACTACAGAGCAGTTGTAATTAAGACAGTGTGGTATTGGTATAGAGATAGACCCGTAGACCTATGGAATAGAACGGAATATCCTGAAACACACTCTCAAATATACAACCACTTAATCTTCGATGAAGGAGCAAAAAAATATTAAGTGGAGCAAAGAAAGCCTCTTCAATAAATGGTGCTGGGAAAACTGGGCAGCTACGTGTAAAAAAGAACTTAGACCTCCTTTTAACTCCATGCACAAAAGTCAGATCAAAATGGATTCTAGATCTCAACATCAGACATGAATCTATAAGGTACATCGAAGAAAACAGGAGAAACACTCTACAACATCGAAACGAAAAGTATCTTTAAAGACGACACACCACTGACCAAGCAAATGGAAGCAAAGATAAACAAATGTGATTATATAAAATTGATAAGCTTCTGCACCTCAAAAGAAGCGGTGACCAAGATACAAAGACAATCCACAGAGTGGGAAAGGATATTCACCCAATACCCATCTGACAAGGGGTTAATATCCAGGATATATCAGGCACTGGTAGCCCTTTACAAGAAAAAAACAGCCAACCCCATCAAAAAATGGGGAGAAGAAATGAACAGAAGCTTCCGAAAAGAAGAAATTCGAATGGCCAAAAGGCATATGAAAAAGTTCTCTTCATCTTTAATCATCAGGGAGATGCAAATCAAAACAACAAGGAGGTACGATCTCACACCACAGAGACTGGCACACATCCAAAACAGCAAGAACAACTGGTGCTGGCGTGGATGTGGGGAAAAAAGGGACTCTCATCCACTGTTGGTGGGATTGCCGACTGGTCCAGCCCTTTTGGGAAAACAATATGGGCATTCCTCCGAAAACTAGATATTGAGCTCCCACTTGATCCAGCAATAGCACTCCTGGGAATATACCCGAGAGACCGGAAAACGCATAGCAGAAACACTATCTGTACTTCTTTATTCATCTCTGCGCTATTCACTATAGCTAGAATCTGGAAACAACCTAAATGCCCGAGAACAGAGGACTGGCTAAAGAAACTGTGGTTCATCTACACTATGGAATACTATGCAGCTGTCAGAAAAGATGAAATTATGAAATTTACCTGCAAATGGATGGACATGGAGACTATCATGCTGAGTGAAATTAGTCAGAAGGAAAAGGACAGATATAGAATGACTGCATTCATTAATAGGATATAAATAGATACCAGTGTTTTACTAAATGTGTGAAATGGTAATGGCAGACTAAAACACCATTAAATATACACAAAGAGACTTAATTTTAAACTCTAAACATCTGCAGGGCTAGCCACAATGTGTAAAACAAGAGAGAGAGAGATGCAGAGACAGAGAGAAATAGAGGAAACAGGGCTACCTGCTGTTGAGGCATCCTGGGGGTGGGTGGGAGGGGGTGGGGTACAATGGTGGTGGAAATGGGGCACTGGTGGGGATGGGTGCTGGAATACTGTATTACCAAGAACCAATTGTGAACACCTTTGTAATTGTATGTCTCACGGTGGTATAATAAAAAATTTAAAAAATATATAAATATAAATAAAATTAAAATGTTTGGCAATTCATCATCACAAAAAAAAACAAAAAAAATTATGTGTTATCCACCATTCTAGTAATTAAGGCACAGACCTAGTGTTCTTTTATATACCTTATGGGAAAACTGATAAATTGAGGTAGATTGGCCTGTGTTTTAATTTAGTTATGATACAGTTCTGATTCCTGTCCCTTTAGGTGTTGCAGTGCCTGGCTGTGTAGGAAGGTGGCAGACAGGAGACAGGCCTGTCTATACCCAGGGCTCTGCCCCATGGGCCCTGAATGGTTGATGGTCTGACATAGAAAAGGACTGGGTCCCCTGGGATGAACCCAGAGCCACCACAGAGCCTGACAAGCTACCCGTGGTTTATTCGATATGCCTAAAACAGTAACAATAATGGACCTCATTCCATTATTGGAGTAACGAATGGAGATGTTACTGGCTCCTGCTCTTGCAAATCAATGAACAAAGGGAAGACAAGTGACAAGTGACATAGTTTTGATATAGCAAACATTGGTTCATTCGAATGTTTCTTCTCAGCAATAAACTTCTAATGAATTACAGCCTAACAGCTTAGCTCAATACAGAACAGATGAAACAATCTTTTTAGTTTTTAATCACTCCTTTCCTCCAGAACAGAATTAAGGCTTTCTGTTTCCATGGTTAAATACATGATTGCACTTTTATTAGAAAGCATACCTAGCCTTGTTGATGGGAGTGATGAGTGGCCTATGCAATGTCTTACATTAAGTTAACGTCTGAGTTTGAAATTTAGAGTTAATGCATATAAAATAAAGAATTTTGTATCTTATAATGAGTAATTCATTTTATGACATTGTCTGTGTCCCTCTTTATATTTATTAGAGTAGGTTCATTTTTCATATAATTTCATTTGCAAAAAAATGAAATGTTTTACTGTATCACCAGAGTAAGTAATATTTCATCTTTAGAACTCAAGTTCTTCATCTTTGTTGCAATAAGTTTTGTTTGGCGCAAATATTAAGGCTCTTTAAAAGCACACATCTTACCCACAATGTGTGGGAGAAGGAGGAGAGAGAGAGGGAGAGAGAGAGGAGATAAATAACCTGCCATTTAGGCAGGATGTGGGAGGGGGAGGGAATTGGGGACATGGGTGGTGGTTGAGGGGCACTGGTGGAGGGCGGGGTGCTGGAACACTTTGTGACCGAAACCCCCAAGCGTGAACAACGTTGTAATTGTATATCTCACGGTGGTATAATAAAATGTTAAAAAATAAAAATAAAAAAAATAAAAGCACACATCTTATTATATACCCATAGTATTTGGGAAGTGATTCTATTATAGTTGTTATAGGTGCAAACAGTTTTTAATCATGGCAAATGATGGGGCAGAGAAATGTTTATTCAGTCATGATGGTTCATCAGCTATGTGTTTTAGCACCATGTAGAAATGGCATGGGCAAAACATTGATGGTTTCAAAGACATTATGAGGAAAATCAATTGTTGGTGAAATACATGAACACTCAATTTCTTGACCCATCTCTCACATTTCCTAGGTAATATTTAGATGTTTTTTTGTCTGCATTTTTCTAAAGCATCATTTCATGGAAAATAATTTCATTACACCTCGCTTTGAATAATGATTAGATTATTCTTAGGTGAATAAGATGCAGTTAAAAGGGAAATCACTTGAAAAGGGAAAGTCTTGTATCTAAAAATAAACTCAGAAGTGTAATTATTGTTAATGAAAGGTATTGATCTTACTAACTGCATTTTGGACATCAAGAGACTGTTGCCCCATCTTCCCAGTAGAACTCTGTGAAATTTGATCTTTTTTTTTAAAATTTTCTTAAATCACCTTGAGACAAACAACTACCAAGCTGTTCATGATCAGATTCCAACACCCATCAGTGCAAATCTCCCAACACGGATGTCCCCAGTTTCAGCCCTCCGCCTGCTCTATGACAAATACTTTTCATCTATCTCTCTCACACACTCTCTTTTTTTCTCTCTCTCTTTCCTCCTTTTGTGTATCTGGTTTGCATAACATACACTGAGGGGTTATCATGTATGTACCTTAGCTTATTTTTATTACTCAGTACTTGCCTAGAATTAACATTTCCAACTAATGTTGGCAAACTGGTCCCTTCTCTATCTTAACTTCTGTCCCCCACACACTTGTGGTATATTTCAACCATTTACAAGTCTTCCTGATCCCTGTTTTGTCTGGTCTTGTATATTACTCTCATATTTTTTATATCTCACAAATGCATGCAGTCATTCTATACCTGTCCTTTTCCTTCTCACTATGTGGCTCAGCATATTCTCCATGTCCATCCATTTCTAGGCAAATTTCATGATTTAATTTTTCCTAACAGCTGTATCATATTCCACTGTGCAGATCTACCATAGTGTCTGCATCCAGTCTTCTGTTCTAGGGTACTCAGGTTGGGTCCAGATTCTGTCTACTGTGAATAGTGCTGTCATTTCATCTGTCAGATACTCCTTAATTCCCAGACCAAGGACTTAAGGCTCATCAGGGATTGCTGTGACCTGATCTTGTTTATAAAACTTAGTCCTAGCTCTCAGAGAGCATATTTTGTCAACATGTTTCAAGAAAAAAAGAAGTGTCTGTGTGTGATTAATTTGGCAGATGGTTGTGGATGAGGTGTGAAAACAAGGTAGGATTCTTTCCTGTGTCCTCAAATCCTTTCTTCCTCTGAAATAATTGTCTAAAATTTCACTGACAACAGCCTGTGTTGCTCGATAAAGTAGGTTTGCAGTGTGTCAGCCCCACCTCGAGTGCATTGATTGGCCAGAGCAATAGCACAGCGGGTAGGGCATTTGCCTTGCTCGCGACTGACCCGGGTTTGCTCCTGGCATCCCACATGGCCGCCTGAGCACCACCAGGAGAATTCCTGAGTGGCACTGACATCATCATACAAAAGCACATGAGGATTGATCGAGGGTCACGTTTTACTGCTGGGCCCACGTTTTACTGGGGGGCCAGTGCCATAGCATGGGCTGGTGGCAGAAAGGGGGCCAGGGCAGAGAGACCTGGCAGGTTCGTCCCAGGCGTCCACTGCTTGTACTGCAGCATCCCCTCTCTTTTCCCCACCAGAGTGTAGAAGGTGCATTGAGGTCCCCAGACGGGCTCTGCCTGCAGCAGCCCAGGTCCCTCCCAGCATCTTACAGTCCCCAGCACTGCCAGGAACGAGCTCAAACACAGAGCTGGGTGTAGTCCCTGAATGCCACTGACTGTCACCCAGACTGTCCCCCCTCCCCCCCAGCTCACCATGCACCGTCCCCTCCCCAGGAGCAGCCGCCCAGCTGTGGCTCAGTGACAGGACAGGCTGTAGAGACTGTGGGTAACGCTGCCCCTGGGAGAGGGATCCCCTGGGAGAGGAAGAACAGAACAATGCTCTCCCTTCCTTTGTGTGTTTGGTTTGTGTTTGGGCAGTGCTCAGGGCTTACTCCCAGCTCTGTGCTCAGGGATCTCTCCTGGCAGGACTCAGGGGACCCTGTGTTGTACCAAGAACCAAAACCAGATCGACTGCATGCACAGCAAGAGCCTTTTCCGCTCTGCCATCACTCATACTGTCCCTGACCCCATAAGTAGATGCTTAGCCAGAGCCCATAGCCAGTTGATGCTCAGAAGTAAGGGAGCTTCAGGTGACATACTCCAAGGAGCAGTCAGTCAGGGCAGAACCCACAGACAGAGGAGAAAAAACTGGGGCCCGGGGTCAGCAGTGGCTGTGTACCGGGCCGGCGGTCTCGTTTCCGACCGGGTGTTCTCTGACCTGCTGAGCAACAGGTGGATGGAGCTCTTGGAAGAGGCCATACGGCAGGCCACCCGGCACCCCACAGCCACCCCTGCGCCCACCCAGCCTGTAGCCCCCAGTACCCAGGAGCCCACCCACCAGAGCCCCACGCCCAGCAGGTGTGCACAGGCCCCGCCTCCCCCATCCCTCTGCAGTGCCTCTTGCTTTATGCTGTTTCTTCCCCCTTCACCATTGGGAACACTCCATACTTTCCCCTGATGTCTCCTCCCCAGCTGCCTTCCCCAAAATCCTACTGGCCGTCAGGGTGGTGTGGACGCCACTGGGATGGGGGCCAGCACCTTCTCTCCACCCCACTGGCCACGCCAGGCCTATCACGCCTCTCAGCCTCTACAACCTGGAGGCCAGAGAGGTAGGGGTGCTGGGCAGGCGCTGGACTCACAGTGGGGGTTTCTGTCCTCCAGCAGAACAGGGCTGGATGACTCGGACGCCGACACAGATGTGTCCCCGGGAGCCAGAACCAGAGCCCGAGGGCTGCCTGCAGGTGCTTTCTTGCACCATCCAGGTATCGGCAGCACAGGTAGGGGGTGCAATGGGAGCGATCCATCCAGGCCAGGGGTGAGGTGGGGTGGAGTGAGGAGAGGAGACGGGGTGAGGAAGGTGGGCCCTGGAAGGGGAGACAGCGGCTGAGTTAGACCAAGGTCAGGAGGTGGCTGTGAAGAGGAGGGGAACAGCTTAGGGAAACAGTGTAGGGGTCGGGCAGTGCCCACATCTCACACTTGCATGGGCCAGGCTCACCGGGCTCCAGCAGCTCTACACTGAAGGTTCTGGTGATTTGTATTGTCTCAGGAGTCCTGAGGATTTAGGGACTAGACCCAGCCTCTGGCCTGCAAGGTCTGTGCTCTGCCGTCCTGTCCCTGGCTTTGGCTGACGATGTCTCTGCAGGGCAATGTCAGAGCTCGGGCTTGGAGGGAACCTCCTTGGCTGGAGTCCCATGCCCCAAGTCTGCATGTGTCCTCTCTGCAGGCCGAGCCTCTCAGTGTCCCAGCACTGCGGCCACTTCACTCTGCGCCCACCCCATGGCTCTTCTCACCTGCGTCTTACCATCTGTTCCTGCACTTCCAGGGACCTTGTTCACTTACTGACAGGCCAGGAGCCAGAGCTCAGTAGACATGTGGGGGACAGATGGGTGGTCCCAGCCGTCTGAGTCCAGAGCTGGGCATGCGTATGTCCCCCCTGCGGTCTCCACTTCCCCACCTGATGGCACTGGTTCTGCTCCATGCCAGGTACTGGGCCCCAGCAGAGGATCAGAGGGACACACCCGATGCCACGGGAGGACACTGAACAGGAGGGCTCGGTGCTGGTGGAGGAGCTGGCGGTGCTGCCGCAGCCGCCAACATCCATTTCTGAGAGAGCAGAGGCGGCAGGACCCGGGGAGCCCCTCATGCTACCCCTCCAGGACTCGCCTTGTCGAGACAGCCCTGGAAGATGGGGAGTGCCCAGGGCCCCCCTAGACACCTCCAAGGCTCACCACAAGGGTGGAACAGAAAGGGCACCCCCACCCCACCAGGCAGTGGACCAGGCAGTCACGGGTGGGGAAGGGAATGGATGTGCCCTGCAGGGACCTCATCGCCCTTTCCCCTGTAGTGGAGAACCTGCGGCACCTCGTCCTCTGGAGTCTGCTGCCAGGTTCCCCCTGGAATCACAAGCTCCCAGGGAGTCTGAGGACGACCTGACACCAACACCCTCTGGTCACCTCCCACCCCTGGGACCCTGGCTCTGGGGGCAAGGTGACACCCCCAGCTCCCCAGACCCGGAACAGGGAGGCAGCTCAGGTTGGCTGCTCCCTGGCACACCTGCCCCCCAAGGACCAGGCATTCAGGGATCTGGGAGTCTCCCGAGCTGGACAGGAAGTCAGAGGAAGAGGCGACAGGAAGCTACAAAGTTGTGAGCGAAGGTAAATTGCAGCCGTGTCCATTGGGGAGACAGTGCCTTGCACACAGCATGTGCAGAGGTGGCCCAGGACATTGGGGGAGACAGCGAGGGGCACTGGTACCAGTATGGGAGCCGGCCCAGAACTGGATCGTCTCGGCTCCTTTCTGCACTCTAGGGTCACGGCCCACTGCCTGGCCCAGTCAGTGACAGTCAAATTTCTGCCAGGTCCACCGATGACCAGGCTCAGGCGTGGCTCCTCCCAACAGCTTCACCCCGAAAGAGAAGGGCAGAGAGGAGGAGGGGGATCAGGAAGGGCGGAGAGGCTGACCCAGGAGGGAGTGGAGGGATAAGGAAGAGAAGGTGAGGGGTGCGGGCAGCACCGGCGTCTGGAATACCGTGTCTGGCTTTCAGGCAGGTGAGGGCCACATGGTCAGCTAGGGACCGAGGACAGTGTGTCTGGTCCATGTGGGCAGGTGCCTGGTGCTCCGAGGCCAGCGGTGGTGGGCTGTGATCCCTGGGGGGCTGTGCTCTGGGGTTTCTGGGCCCTGGCCTTCCTTCCCTCTCCTTTGGTGAACGGTGCGGTGCGAAGGTCTCTGCTGCAGACGGGCGTGTCGCACTCTGTGCTCACATGGCTCTTCCTTTTTCTCTCTCTCTCTCTTCCCTCCCCTGCCTCCACTCCACCCTCTGCCCTCCCTCTCTGCCTTTGCATTTCTGCTGTCCCTGTGGTGGTAGGGTCGGTGCAGCTGAGGTGGCAGGCAGTGAGACTGTCCCTGGGCCACCTGAGAGGGCCCGCCAGGGCCTGAGCCACCCGAAGTAGAAGGCGGAGCGAAGGCTTGCGGTAATGAACTTCTCCTGGGAGCCAGAGCAGGCTGGGCTGCAGCTGGGCCTGGACCAGACCCGCCTGCACGCCTCTGCCTGGCAGGATGTGGGCCCAAGGGGACCCATGTGACGGACAGGCCCAGTGTCCTTAGTGACCCCACGTCACCGCTTCTCCCCACCCACCACTCCAGCGTTACCAGACAGCAGGCTTATTTGGCTCCTCCACTAAGGGCTCTCGGGGTTCTCCTGTGTGTCCCCCTACCCCGTCCTGCATGCTGCCCCCAGCTGACTCCCCTCAGAGAGTAGCTATCGCTCTGGGACAGTGGTAGGTGGCTGTGGGCAGGGCGGCCTGGAGGTTGTCGGCCAAACCTGAGGGGCCATGTGAGAGGCTGCTCTGCATCCTCAGGGAGTGCCCACAGGAGTGCCCACAGCTGCCCGCCCCTCCCGAGAGGATTGGGGCCTGCTTGTCTTCCCCACTGCATCCCCACCACCGCAGCAGGGGCCCCCAAAGATCAGGGACACCCCAGCCACTGTCCCCCCAACCTGTCTCTCAGGGTCATGGGCCTCATCTTCAGCACCATAGAGCAGCTCACGCTCAAACTGCACAGGCGCAAGGTGAGAGGCGGGGTTCCCCAGGGTCTTGGGTCTTTCTTCCCGAGAGCCAGCGCTGAGGAGTCACCAGATGGGCACCTAGAGCTGACATCTCCCCACACGCACCCTCGCAGGTCATGGAGCTGGCCCACAGGGAGCTGCTCAAGTCCCTTGGGGGTGAGTCGTCAGGAGGCCACGACACCTGTGGGCAGCTTCCATACGGCCACTCGCTGGACACTCTGTCACCGCCAGCCAAGGAGCCCCCAGCCGCTGACTCTGGGGACAGCTGGGAACTGGACCTATACCCTGAGTGAAGTAAGTGACACCTGGGGAGAAGCGGGGGTGGGGGACCATCAGCGTCTCCCACTCTTGGAGACGGGAGGTGTAGAACTGAACCCTCTTGGGTGGTGAAGGCCATGGTGCAGCTCCCGAGACCTGTCCTCAGTGACCGGCTCAGAGCAGGCACATGGGGCGGCCCAGCTGGATCTGTCAGTCCACAGACTCGGCAAGAGGGAGCCGTGACAGATGAGCCTCAGCTTCACCGGCCACACCTCCGAGGGAGGGTCCCCTCAGGCCACCGCGTCACTGTCCCCTTTCACATACTTCACAGGTGCTGATGGAGGAGAGCATGGCAGACATAGCCACCAGTGCCCTGGGACTGTGGCTGCCCGGACGTCCAACCCACTGGGCCCAAGAGCCCAGCCTCTGCAGCTTGGTGCTGACTCCTGGCCCTCCCTGCCTGGGGCCGCTGTCATCCCCACATCCACCCTTCCCACCTCATCGCAGAAAACCAGTGTATCTAGTATGGTACAGAGCTGAAGACTGGGCCCCAAGAGGGGGAGGGGGCACTCAAACGCTGGAGGCCTAGAATTAATCCAGGACCATCCCCAGGGGCTACAGCCACACTGACCCCTGTTTCCATGCCACACCTCTCCCCTGACTAATAGAATATACACACTGTGCTAGGTGTATATATACATATATATAAATAAATATAATATACAAAATATAGATATGGAAATGACTGTTTTGCTGTTAAAATAATGTATACTCTTATTTTCCTTTCATGGTTAAGATTTTTTTTTAATAAAAGTTAATTATTCTTCAACTGTTCTTGTGTGTGCGTTTCCTCGGTTCACTAAGGAGGATCACAGGCTGTGTAAACTTGGTGGGGGAGGGGGTGCAGGATGGGGCTCTCGGCCCTTGCCCCAGACTCCTAGATCAGGGCCCACCGTTACCCTCCTGAAGCCGATTGTGGGCAGCAGTTCAGTGCTTTGTGGTTGCATGCACGCACATACACACACACTCTCTCTCTCTTCTCTCTCTCTCTCTCTCTCTCTCTCTCTCTCTCTCTCTCTCTCTCTCTCTCTCTCTCTCTCTCTCTCTCTCTCCCTCTCTCTCTCTCTCTCACCTCGCTTCCTTCAAATGTCACTATGGGCCTGTTCCCTCTGGAGCTGCATTTCTGGACTTTTTGGTTTGTTTGTTTGTTTGTTTTGACTTTTTTGGGGTTACACCAGGTGACACTCGGGGATTACTCCTGGCAGAGCTCAGGAGGCCATATGGGATGCCGGGGATCGAACCGGGACAGCCTCGTGCAAGGCAAACGCCTTATCCGCTGTGCTATTGCTCCAGCCCCTTCAGGACTTTTTGGAAGGGGCACTTTGGGCCACACCTAGCAGTGCTTAGGACGTTATTCTGGCTCTGCACTCAGGAATTACTCTGGGGACCATATGAAATACTCAGGATCCAACCTGGGTCAGCTATGTATATGGCAAGCGCCCTGCCACTGTACAATCACTCCGGACCCCAGAGCTTCAAGACCTTAGAGACAGGGGCCACAGCAATAGTATAGTGAGGAGTGCGTTTGCCTTGCATGCAGCTGCCCCAGGCTTGATCCCTGTTATGCCATACGGTCCCCTGAGCACTGCCAGGAGTAATTCCTGAGTGCAAAGCCAGAAGTAACCCCTGAGCATCTCTGTGTGTGACCCAAAAAAGAAAGAAAAAAGACATTAAAGGCATAAACAGCAGGTAGGGTGTTTGCCTTGCATGACACCAACCGGGTTCAATCCGACCATCCCATATGGTCCCCAAGCACCGCCAGGAGTAATTCCCAAGTGTAGAGCCAAGAGTAACCCTTAATGTTTTCCAAGTATGACCCACTGTATCACTATATCACTGTCTTCCTGTTCATCATCAATTGGCTCGAGTGGGCACCAGTAACATCTCCACATGTCCTGTCTCGTGCTAGTAGAGCTCAAGGGCACCTGCTTGCTCCAGGAACATAAAGAGCCTCAAACCATTCCACCAGGTCATGGGAATGAGGTCTAAAATTGTTACTGATATTTGGCATATCAAATACGACACGGGTAGCTTGCCAGGCTCTGCCGTGCGGGTAGCATACTCTTGTAGTCATCTCTAAATCCAGCATTTGTTGATGAACCATGGGGCCCCTTAAGGCCGCATGAGTCGGGCTGTAATAGGCTGGTCTGCTGGGTGGAGTTCTGACTAGAGGGAAGTCCAGATGTGGAAAATGGAGGCCCTCATGGAATGGGGGTATCATCTGGCTTGTTGGAAGGCTCTTCTGGGGTGGTGGGCCAGGGCTAGAACCCGCCATCCCTCCTGGGCGCCTCGTGAGCAGCTGGGCACAGGGAGAGCCAGTAGCAGCTCTGCCCCATGTCTGTGAATCAAGTGTGTAGTATGACCCAAAAGAAAAAAAAACTGTGAATGGACTCATCCACTAGTCCCTCTCCCAGGCTCTGATCTTCCCCAGGACCAAAGCCACATGGCAAACACTGTGTCCCTGAGGCTGCAGCTGTCCCCATAGTAGCCCTGTCCACTCCCTCCTCTAATGAAATGCAGCACTCAAGCTGGTCAGCATGGCTCAGCATTAAGTAGATGTCCAAGTTCCCAGCAAGCATGTGGGTCACATCAGCTCAGGCATGGAATCCCCAGCTACCACCATATTGCCTGGAGTGTGTGAACACAGCTGAGTCGTCCCTCTGTAAGGGCCGAGGCAGAGGCCAGGAGGGACCCAGGCGAGGTCTCCGTGGTGGGCCAGTCTCACCTGTCCAGGATGAAGGGTAACCCCCAAGTCAACCCTGTGCTCCACACTCAGCAGTTTACCTCTGCAGAGGAAGCACTGAAGGGTGAGGTGGGGGGGGCCTGTTTCCCACTCCTGGGCCCCTTATGTGTCAATAGGATGATGGGGTCAGTGCATGGCCTCAGCTGTCACCACTCCAGAGCAGACCAGCCAACTCTGGTTTCCTGAGATCAAGCCCCAGCTCCCCTCAGCCAGTCACAAGCAGAGGGCCCGGTGCTGGCATGAATGAGCCCAGCTCAGTCCCTCCACCCAACCCACCCGACTCCTTCTCAGCTTGTGTGTGATGCCAGCTATGCCCAGCCTCCCCCACAGTCTCAAGGCTGTGTGTCCACCCTCCCGCCGCAGCACCCCTTGTCCTATAGGCCAGCAGTTATCAGCCCTCAGGAAGCAGGGCGGCAGTGGCCCCCAGCCTGCCCCTTCTGCCAGCACCAGTGGGGCCCTGAGCCTGGGCACTGCCCCAACCTGCCCCTTCTGCCAGCACCAGTGGGGCCCCAAGCCTCCTCAGCAGAACCTGGATACAGTTAAGCCATTACCAGCCATAAAACATGAACAGATTCAGAATCCAAACATTCCATGTAGTTCTACAACTAAGTTTTCAGACAACGTCCAGCATTTGCCTGTTTGGGATGGGAAAGCTCCCCACCCCCACCAGCTCAGGCTTCGTGGACAGACACATGACTGGCACTTCCTTGGGTGCTAGCTGAGAGATGCCATGGCCTCTTCCTCCCTGGCCTTGCCTTACTGATGGGGTATCTGGGCAGCATCAGCTCCTGGATCATGATGTACATGGGGCTTTGCGGGAGAAGTTTTTCTGCAGGAGAGAAAGGCAGGCTGACAGCTGATGGACCAGGGGTTGGCCCTGGTGAGGACAGGGTCTAGGGAGGGTGGGGGGTTGCATCCCTGAACAGCAGGTTAGGGGCTGAGTGACATAAGGCAGGCGCCAAGTATATGGCATTGCCATAGGAGAGTGAGGGAAGCAGGCTTGCCTTGGACGACCGAGGAGGGGGACTCACTGCCAGGTTCAGTGACAGCAGCCCCATGGGGCTCTTGGCAGAGTGCTTGTGCTTGGAGAACTGGACCTGGTACTGCACAGCTGTGAGGGAAGCCCTCCAGCCCCACCTCGGTGATGCTGTTTCCTGCGGAGAGCAGACCCGGCCATGCAGCCCAAGGCCACCGGTGGCCGCCCCTCGCCTTACCCTGACTCCTCTGCTCTGATTGCTTTTTATTCATACTCTCCCTAGCCCATTTCTCTCAATACCCTCATTGCTCTCTGATACCGAACCCTATCTGTCACTGGTGCCCAATTCTAGGAGACCTAGGTTCTGCCTGTGGGACCAGAGACCCTTATGGCAGAACATGGCCCCTGCAGCCCTGGGGGAAGGAGAGAGGGGAGGTTGCAAACGTACGGAGGAGGTTGAGGTGCAGAAGGACCTTGTTCCCAGCCAAGAACACTTTCCCATCTCGGTGCTCCACTGGCTCTAGGAGGTGGTTGACGATCTCGGTTGATGCCCCAACCAGCTGCTGCAGCAGAGCAGAGCAGGGGAGAGCCAGCCAAAGGGCCATGTTTATTTTTGGCAGGGACGGGGGTTGGGACCACATCAGCAATACTCATGGATCACTCTTGGCAATACCCAGGATCCTATGTGGCACCGCCACACTTGTGCTTAGAGGACCAGCTGTATCCAGGCATTTGTGGTCAGTGCCAGGAAATCAAAACTCAATAAGCACCTACCCACAGGAAGTAACTCTGGGGCTGGAGCTGGCTCAAAAGCCTGGATCACCAACTCTGCCTGCCGGGGAGCCTGGGGTTCGGTCCCCAGCATCATATGGTCTCCTGAGCACTGCAGTGACATTAGAAAGCAACTTTGTTGGGGAGCCCAAAAAGTGGCCTGGGACTCACTGCAGGGATGGCAGCTGGCAGGTAAGTCCCACGAGTCTCAGGAAGGGGCAATTAGTACACGGAGCCGGGAACTGCCTCCAGAGTTTTGGGTGGCATATTGTGGCTTCCACTGAGAGACAAAAGGCATTCCAGGGACCAGAGAGGTGTCCCAAGGGGTGGAGCACAGGTTTTGCGTAATAGAGACCCAGGTTCAATCCCCAACACCGCATGGTCCTCTGAGCTCCCATGAATAGAGTCTCTCTCTGAGCACAAAGCTGGGAGTAGAATAGAAATACCACTGGGGATGGTGCAAAAACACCTCCAAAAAAGGCATCCTGGGGAGCCGGAGTGATAGTCCTCAGGTAAGGCATTTGCCTGGCACGTGGATGACCTCCAGCATACCATATGGTCCCGCTGAGCACTGCCAGGAGTAATTCTTGAGGGCAGAGCCAGGGGTAACCTCTAAGAATTGCCAGATGAGACCCAAAAAAGAAACAAAAAAAGCACCCCAGCCGAAATAAAGAAAACCCTGCAGAGCCCTTGGCCCGAGGCTTTGGAGCCATGGAACCCAATGCTGCACCCAGCTTTCTGAAGCATTTCCCAACAGCAGGGAGGGGCAGCCGCTTGGGGGGGATGGTGAGGTGAGGGCAGGACAAGAAGGTGAGAAAGAGGGCCGGAGCGATAGTCCAGCATGGAGGGCAGTTGCCTTGCATGCGGTTAACCCGGGTTCGTTCCCGGCATTTCGTATGGTCTCCCAAGCATCGCCAGGAGTAATTCCTGAGTGCAGAGCCAGGGGTAACCCCTGAGCATTGCCAGGTGTCACCCAAAAAGTGATAAATAGCAGTCAGTGGGAGGGGGCATGAGAAACCAGACACCCCCTTTCTCCACCTGCATATGCTCTCACAGAGGCTAGTCTTGGGGGCCAGAGAGTACTTGCCACATAGGGATCCCAGAGCCCCACTAGGAGTGATCCCTGAGCACAAAATCAGGAGTAAGCCCTAAGCCACATTAGATGTGGCCCCCAAACAAACAAACAAACAAGATCTCGTCTAGGGTGACAGGCAAGTCTAATTGAAGGAGAGGTCAGGCCAACCTTAGGCAGCAGGCAGACAGGGACCGAGCAAGGTGAGAGAGAGAAAAGCAAGGCTCTGGGCTGGAGCGATAATACAGTGTGTGAGGTGCTTGCCTTGCACACTGCCAACCCAGGTTTGCTCTCAGGCATCCCATAGGGTCCCCTGAGCACCACCAGGAGTAATTCCTGAGTGCAGAGCCAGAAGTAACCCCTGAGCATGGCTGGGTGTGGCCCAAACAAAACAAAAAGTGAGATTCTAGGGGCAAAGGTCTCAGGAAAGAGCCTGCACAGGTGCACTAGACTGGACATGCCTGTGTCCATGACCTTGGAGTGCACCAAGCATAGACAGAGGGGCACCCCAAGCCTGGAGAAGAGTGCAAGTACACTGAGCCTTACTATGCCCCAGAAAGTAGAGCTTGAGTCCCGGCATGAGAGTCCCAGTGGCTGCTGACAGGCCTGGAGCCGACTGTGGGGGGATCTTGCTGGGGGAGGGTGCCGGGAGCACCCGCCACACCCTCACCTACCTCAGACTCTGGCAGGATGCTACGCTTCTCCTTGCTGCCCGTCTTGGGCCCTTGCCCCTTGGTGGGCTTCTGCTCAGGGACAGTCGCCTCTGCATGGGAAGAGGGAATGAGGGCAGAGGGTGCCCCTCTGATAGCACCGTGTCCCCGGAGAGACAGACAAGGTGCCCAAGTCCAATTCAGAGGTCGAGGTTTCAGGGCGACAAACCACGAGAGGGTGCAGATGGCTGGCTAGATGCCTTTTCTGCCGGAGATACGAGGAGCCAGGATGGGGTTGTGGTGCAGAAAGAAGGGGGACCCCTACGCACAGCATCTCCCGAGAAAAGGACATAGGCCCAGCAGGACCCAGAGAAGACCCTAGCACAGGCAGAGCAGCCCAGCCGACACCAAGCCGAGTACATACTCCCTTGCTCCCCTTCGTGAGATCTTCTTTCTTAAGGGCTTGTGTCGTCGACAGGCTAGACCCTGACTTCCCCTCTTTCTTCAACACCTCCTGTGGGGAATGTGAACAGAGGTGAAGTGGCACCTCCGCGGACACAGGAGCAGCCTTCAGAAACCCCCCACCCAGCCTCCTGCCCTGCTGTCTGCAGCTCACCTACCCCTGACTTCTCCTTCTTCCTGCCCAGGCCCTTGGAGGTCTTCAGAGACTGCATCTTGTCAGTCTTGTCCACCAGCGCCTTACTGCTGGCCCCCCATGGGCTGAGTCTTTTCTCGCTCTGTTCTGAGGTCTCCATGTCGAGAGTGTTGCAGGACTAAGAGCCTCTGGCATCTGCCCTGGATAGCCTCATGCAGGTCACTTCGTAGATAGGGGGGGAATTTTAAATGTGGCAGTTTATCTGACCATGTATTCAGGTATAAATATTCTCTCATGCTACCACAATCATCGTGGGACTAGCTAGATCTTACCAGCATATTTGCCTGATCACGTTGGATCTCTAAGTAATTAGACCAGAGAGAAATGCTGTTTGCCTCCAAGCAAGCAAGCATGGCTCCCTGATAACTCAAAGGCAACTAAAATACAAAACTACAGTGAAGTAGATGAGACTCTTGTGAAGTCTTGGAGAAATATTTAACTGGCATTAGTATAGTCTTTGGTACAGAGGCATGCCATCTCAGAAACCCCCTTCTCTACCCTATAAAGGCTTTTCCAGGCAGATCTTGGCTCAAGACATTAGCATATAAAAGGGCCTAGGTGAGGTGCTGGGAGAAATTACCTGAGGGCATTTGACCCTCCCTGCTTCCCATAAAAGTAGGAGGTGTGAGTTGCAGGGGTATAAAACTAGCATGCTTCCTCTCTTGCTCTCTCTTTTTGGGCTCTCTCTTTTAGGGATTGCACTCTTCTTGGGAGTCTTGTCTTTGTCTCCTCTTTACAGGGCCTTTACACGTGGTGGCTGCCATCTTGGCCTACACGTGGCTGGGGTTCTAGCCAGGAATCCTAAGCACAGGGCTTTTCCTATTGCTGATTTGTATGCCTGAACCTGTGATAAGTAAAGCATTTTAAAGCTGCATTGGATTCCTGAGTCTTCATCCATTCCCGCCAGCTTTGGAGGTAGAAGGAAACTTGCTCCCGGTACAGTTGGGGACCCCAGCGGCATCCCTGACAGAGAGGATGAAGGCTGTGCCCATGAGGGGGCAGGTGAGAGGAGAGACCAGACCCAGTGAGGAGCGAGGGGCAGACAGCAGCACCCAAACTCAGCCTAAATTCTAAACCCGTTTGTTTAGTGGGGAAAGGTTGGAGATCACGGGAACTCAGTGGTTCAGGCTCTACTGCTAAGGAGACAACAGTGGCTAACCATCCTGTCCGCCGCCACACCCCATCTTGCTCAGTGCTTACTTCTGGCTCTGCACTCAGGTGTCAGTTCTGGTGGGGCTCAGGAGACAATATAGGATGTGGGGGATCCGAACCCTGGCGGGCTGGGTGCTAGTCAAGCACCCTACCTGCTGTGCCCTCTGCCCCTTCTCTAACCTTTCTTGAACAAAATGTCAGCCGTTGCTCTGAGCGCACTGCCTGGGCTAACTTATTGAATACTCTCAACAATCCTATGAGGCAGGTACACTTGTCCCCATTTCATAGAT
Organism: Cryptotis parvus; assembly: GCA_021461705.1. Taxonomy (NCBI): domain Eukaryota; kingdom Metazoa; phylum Chordata; class Mammalia; order Eulipotyphla; family Soricidae; genus Cryptotis; species Cryptotis parvus. Next base: position 57,249 of record JAJIBD010021477.1, read on the forward strand.
GAGGCCCTGACGTCTGAGGTGCACACTCTCACTCCTGGACAGTTACTCACCGGTGGTGACCGCTCCTGTGTGCCTTTTTCCAGCAGGAGGCGCCGGCGCTCCACTACCTCCACGCGTGCGTCAGCTCGAAAGGACCCAGGACCTGGGGTGGGCAAGGAGGCGACCACCCAGATGAGAGGTCTGGGAGTCCGGTCTGTTCATCAGCCCCGCCAGGCCAACATGCTCACCTCAGCCAGCTTCAGGGCATCTTTGTCCCGAATGCGGTCGTGGGTGAAGGACAGCCATATCAGGGAGTGGTTCAGCCGGAGGCACTGGGTAGGCAGCAAAAAACCAGAAGTACCCAGCTGTGACCCAGCCCGGCTCTGGTCCACCCAATACGCCCTGACCACGCCCCAGCCTACCCCACAGATACTGGCCACCCCCAATGCCGCGTCCCCATTGGCCCTGGTCTTTCCCCAGCCCGCCCCTACCACCCACGCACGTCTGAGATGTAGCTAGCGCCCAGGTCCCCTATGTGGTTGAAGGCCAGGTTGAGCGAGACAAGCGTGCGATTGGAGGTCTGCAGCGTGGACAGAGCCTGGCCCAGGAGCTTCACGCCCAAGTCATCGATGTTGTTGTTCCGCAGTGACAAGTGGGTGATCCTGGGCGGCGGAATGGAGAAGCCGAGGTCTTGGCCATCTGTCGGAATCTCAGAGGCCATGGAGTTGTGAAGGAGTGTCAGTCTGATGATGCAAGGACCAGAACGGAAGGGGGACTCTAGAGAGGCAAGGGAGGGTGGGGACTAGAAACAACCTGAAAGGGGACCCAGGCTCAGAGGGAAGGGGGGTGAGGCAAAGGCGTCTCACGTGCTGTCCTTTGCCATGAGCTTGTGATATGACTGCTCCGGCAGGGGTTCCCCTCCAGACACCCCCTTCCTGCGGGGCGGGGAGAGCTGAGAGCCAGGAGGCACGGCGAAGTCCAGGAGCAGGAGAGAACCGTGGACGCAGCAGCTCCCCAGACTGACTCAGTGTGGGCATGTAGACTGGCCACTCTACAGTTAGTGAACCGTGTGATAAGGTGACCTCTGCCATGCCCCTCCCCCACTGTGAACCCCACATCCTGGAATCCTGCCCTGGTATAATTCAATATTCTCTCCTTGTGAGTCTGGCTAGAACTAGTGACCCCACTTCTCATGAACACAGAAAAAATCTGGAAAGTTGATTCTGTTTTGTTTTTGTTTGGGATCCACAGCAGCAGTGCTCAGGGTTTACTCCTGACTCTGTGCTCAGGGATCAGTCCTGGTGGTGCTCGGGGGGACCATATGGGGTGCCAGAGATCGAATCCGGATCAGCCACGTGTAAGGCAAGTGACCCCACTTCTCATGAACACAGCAAAAAATGTTCTGAACTAAGGCCCACATCACCGCTAAGTAAGGCAGGGGCAGCGATGCAAAAGAATGGGGGTTCTTCCAAGTCCCAGCAAAAGCAGGAATTTTCTCTCATGTTATTTTTTTGTCCCTTGCTTCAGCTTTCAGGTTGGCTCATCTTTCATCTAAACTAACTGCGTTCTAAAATGAATGACACTGAACTGACTCTGCACATGTTCACATGAATTATATCACACTTTCCCTGCAAGCTTGATTGTTGCTAAGGAGAGAATTAAAAAAAAAATACTTCCATGGCAGACATGGGGCAGAACTGCTACTTGCTCTCCCTGTGCACAGCCGCTCACAAGGAGCCCAGGAGAGATGGCGGGTTCTAGCCCTTGCCCGCCACCCCAGCAGAGTCTTGCAACAAGCCAGATGACCCCCCCACTCCATGAGGGCCTCCATTATTCACATCGGACTTCTCTCTCGTCAGAACTCCACCCAGCAGACCAGCCTATCACAGTCCGGCTCATCAAAATCCACCCTGCTGCAGTCCTTTTTAATCCGGCCCAGGTATGCTGATCCAGAGACAGACATGGGGCAGAACTGCTACTTGCTCTCCCTGTGCCCAGCCGCTCACAAGGGAGCCCAGGAGAGATGGCGGGTTCTAGCCCTTGCCTGCCACCCCAGCAGAGTCTTGCAACAAGCCAGATGAACCCCCCCACTCCATGAGGGCCTCCATTATCCACATCGGACTTCTCTCTCATCAGAACTCCACCCAGCAGACCAGCCTATCACAGTCCGGCTTGCGCGCCTGGTTCATCAATAAATGCTGGACTTAGAGATGACTGCAAGAGTATGCTACCTGCACAGCAGAGCCTGGCAAGCTACCCGTGTTGTATTTGATATGCCAAATACCAGTAACAATTATAGACCTCATTCCGGAATGGATTGTGTCTCTTTATGTTCCTGGAGCAAGCAGATGCCCTTGGGCTCTACTAGCATGAGACAGAACATATGGAGATGTTACTGGGGCCCGCTCAAACAAATCGATGAACAACGGGAAGACAGTGATACAGTGATACTTCCATGGCCCAGAAAGATAGTACACCAGGAAAGGCATTTGCCTTACACATAGCCAAGCCAGATTCCATCCCCAAGCACCGCCAGGACCAATTCCTGAGCACCACTGGGTGTGGCCAAGCCCAGCCCCAGATAATGAAGTGGTGGAGAGCCTCATAAAGCAGCAGCCAAAACAGTGATACCCCCTTTTTTTTTTGCTTTTTTTTGGGTCACACCTGGCAATGCTCAGGGGTTTCTCCTGGCTCTGCACTCAAGAATTACTCCTGGCGGTGCTGGGGGAACCATATGGGAAGCGGGGATCGAACCCAGGCCAGCATGGGCCAGCCGCGTGCAAGGCAAATGCCCTACCCACTGGACTATCGCTCCGGCCCCAGTGCTACCCCTTGCCTATAGCAAGTTGTACCCACAAATGCACCCCACCCCACCTTGCTAGTAGTGCTTCCAAAGGACTCCTTACTACCTCTACCAGGCAGCCTCCAGGCCTCCCTGCCTGCACCTGCCTAAGCCCCAGTCCCTCTGAAGTCCGGACCCTGAAGAACAAGACCACCCCCCAATACACACACAGATACACACACGCACATGCACACACACATATACACAATGGGGTTGGTGGGGGAGCCAGGAAATAGCCAAGTGGACCACGTGGGTGGTGTCAGGGATGGTGGAAGTGAGGTCCCTCCGTCTCTTAACAGGAAAGGAACCCCTGTCCACTCCCCCACAGCACCCCTGCCCAGTACCCTGGTACCACACCTGTCTCCTCAAGGAACAGCCATGGCCTCAAGGAACTGGCCGGCCTCTCCCCCCCCCTGCCCCCTAGTCTGCTCCGGATAACTCCACCAGCCAGTAGCCTGTCCCCACCTGCAGCTCACCTGAGCGGCGCAGAGCAGAGGGGCTGCGGGTGATGAAGGTGTCCAGAGTCTTGTCTGTGAGGCCCACCTTCCACAGTCTGAGCGCGAAGTACAAAGACACAGGCTGGGCTCCCCTCCCGCAGCACCCCTGTCAGCCCACCACATCCCTCCTTGCCCCCTTTCTCCCTGGAGCCCCCATCCCCTCACTAGATGGCCTGCAGTTGGGGGGCAGGCATTTGGAGAAGATCCACAGAATCCGCTCCTCCACCTTCCACCCTGCGGAATGAAGGAGGCCAGGCGTCAGGCTTGGGGGTGGGTGGGGCATAGGGGCCGAGGGTCAGGTGCAGCGGGGTGCAGCGCTGGGACAGAAAGGTGCAAGGCAGAGGGGCAAGCGGGCGCCCCTCGCCGCGGATGTGGATCTCCTTGACTGCCTTGGCCTCGGCCTCGGTCTCCCACCTGGACGGTGGGGCGGATGAACACGTACTTGCTCTCTAGGCTGTTGAGGCTGCAGGATCCCCACAGGCGCTGCTCATTTAGAAGGTGCCTAGGAGCGGGGCTGGGGGCAGGGGTCTCAGCCCGGGTCGCACCTCCAACGGGCACCCGAGGCCGGGATGGGTTCTCAGCCCCAGCCCCCAGGGCCCGCCAGGGGGCCAGGGCACTTAGCAGGTCGTCCTGAGTCAGGCCCAGCCCTGTTTGGGTTTGGAAAGGAAAACCAAGGCTCGCCCGGTCGCCCCCCAAATCCACGCATCCCTCATGCACACACTTAACTCTCGCCCTGGGTGCCCTTGGCCTCGCCCCTTCCCACATTGGTCGGGCTTTTCGGACATGGGACGTGGAGTGACGAGGTGATGAGAAATTCGAGGTGCGGGCGTGGCCTGGGCACCACCTTAGGGAAATAGGTGAAGCCTGACCGCATGCAGAGCTCCGCGAAGTCCTTCTCAAGACGCCGGTGCACTGGTACTCCTCTGGGGTTCGGCGCGTGGTCAGCCAAGAGCACCAGCCCCGCAACCCCGCACCCTGCCCCCTGGATGTACTGGCTCCCTGCACTGTTCCCCAGGGCCAGAGCGGATTCGTTCCTGCCTCTCCACTCCTTCCTGGCCCTCCGCCTCCCACAAAGCGTCCCCAGACCAGCCCTGCCCACCCCATGTGCTTTTTCACAGAGAAAGCAGCCCCAGCTGATGAGTGCAGACAAGGTCCCCCAAACTCACTCCGAGGTCCATGCGCTTATGTATTTGTGGGGGGGATGCTGGACCACACCCAGCCGTGCTCAGGGCTTACTCCTAGCTCTGTGCCCAGAAGTCACTCCTGGCATTGCTCCTGGCACCATGTGGAGCACCAGGGACTGAACGTGGATCAGTCCGTGTAAGGCAAATGCCCTACACTGCTGGACTATCTCTCCAGGCCCAGGCTATGCACTTAGCAGATATTTATTTAGTGTTGGGGACTGCTTAGGGTCCCCAACCACACTGGGAAACGAGTTCCCTTCTACCTCCGAGCTGGCGGGGAATGGATAAAACTCAGGAATCAGGTGCAGTTTTAAAAGACTTTACTATCACAAGTTCCGATATACAATCCAAGAACAGGAAAAAACCCGAACTCTGGGTTCCCGGCTAGGCCCCAGCCACGTGTAGGCCAAGATGGCTGCCACCACGTGTTGAAGTCCAACAGAGACTGAAGAGGAAGGAGAGAGGTAAACCCCAAAGGGAATCCAAAATGGCAAAAAAGGTCCCTTTCTTCTCTCTCCTAGCTTCTTTTATAGACAGAAGCATGCCAAAATCTTCCAGCCCAGCCCAGCCCATCATGGGTTGGGATATCTATAGATGTAGCCAGGTAAATGACCCTTTTTGAAATGTAGATCTTTAGGTGGGCCTTTGGCTCAAGCTTCACAAAAGCCAGAGCTGATTTCCAGAGGCAAAATCTCCCTAGCAGAGAGAGGGGGGGGCTACATCTCTGAACCAGAAAGCAGTTCAGAATGTAATTTGTAGGAAATGGCATCAATACTTTTTTACCATGAATATATTGCTAGCAGATCCCAGACTCTGGATCTCACTAAGGTTCAAAATCCATCAGAATAATTCACTTTGGCATGACCTTTAAAGTCAGAGACAGGTTAGTTTGCCCGAAGGTGCACTGGCCTGTCTCTGAACTAGGAGAATTGATTACATTATGCTTGATCCAATGTGGTCAAGTACTCTTGGGATATCTACGTGCATGTCCCACGCGAGGGACCCGTGGGAACAGAATATTGATTTGGGGCAACCGAGAATCATGATAAAAATATTTATGTCAAAAAAAATTTTAAAGGATCCACCTCAGGTAACCTCCCTGGGGTGTGCGGTTGGCCGAGCGGGCACCTGGGACAGTGGTAGAGCCCCAGGTCTCGGCAGAAGGTGGAACTACAACCCCCAGAAGTCCAAGCGGAACGGAAGTAAACGGTCATTTTAAACTCTCACACCAGCCTGACTCCACCTCAGGTAACCTCGCTGGGGTGTGCAGCTGGCCGAGGCGGGCGGCCACTAACGAGGCCGCTTATTAATAGAAAAACTAGGAAATTCAACACCAAGGGAAGGTAATACCCTCAAGTAAAAAGAAACAGTACCAGAGGAATCTATCCCTGAACACCACAACATCATGGGGAAAACAACGCAGATCCCCAGCTCAAAGAACAGATGAAGGAATCGACCCTGAAGACTCAAAAAAGAATACAGATGTGCATGATCTCTCTGACAATGAAATTAGAGAAGAAATTGGTAGGATGTTTAAGGAGCTCAACGAAAGAAATTGAACAGATGTCCAATAAAATACAGGAGAACATAAACGAAGCAGTTGAAAGGGCAGTCAAAAAACTATGGGAGGAAAGGAGAGCAGAAATGAGAACCATGCAAATAGAAATATCATCGCTTAAAAACTCAGTAGACCGAAATGAAAAACACAATCGGGGCTCTGAATAGTAGGATGACAGCAGCGGAAGAGAGAATCAGTGAGACTGAAGATGAGCTGCAGAAAGCACTCAGAGATCTACATAAGATGGAAAAAGACATGATAATGGATCAGCAATGAAACAGAGAACAATGGGATGAAGCCAGGCGGAACAACATAAGAATCATAGGAGTCCCAGAGGGACAGGAGAGTAACCCCAAGGAAATTAAAACAGTTAAAAACATCCTGGCTGAAAAGTTCCCCGAGTTAAAGAACGAAGGCATCCAGATCCAAGAAGCCCAACTCGTACCAGCAAGAAGAGACCCCAATAGAAAGACCCCAAGACACATCCTAGTCAAAGTAATGGATGCCATAGACAGAGACATAATTCTTCAGGCAGCAAGATCAAAGAGGGAAATTGTATACAAAAGGAGCATCCATTCGACTTTCAGCAGATGTCTCAGAAGACACCCTCCAAGCCTGAAGGCAGTGGTGGGATATAGTAAAAAATCTTAATGAAATGAATGCCTCAGCAAGAATTCTTTATCCAGCTAAACTCTCGCTCAGATTTGAAGGACAGATATACAACTTCTTGGATAAACAACAGCTTAGGAACTTTGTAAAATCAAAACCAACCTTAAAAAGAAGGACTGAAAGATCTACTATAAGACGAGACATAACCCAAAAGAACAACCAACCTATTCAGAAAGATGGCACAAAATCCCATGACAATAATCTCTCTCAAGGTCAATGGTCTAAATGCACCAGTTAAGAGACACAGAGTGGCACAATGGATCAAAAAATTGAATCTGACATTCTGTTGCCTTCAAGAAACACACCTGAACAATCGGAGCAAAAGACAGGCTCAAAATAAAAGGCTGGAAAACAATCCTTCATCCAAACAACCCATCCAAAAAGGCTGGGGTAGCCATATTGGTATCTGACAACATAGACTTCAGGCTGAAGAAGGTCAGAAGGGACAGTGAAGGTCACTTCTTAATAGTCAAGGGATGCATATATCAGGAAGAAATCACGCTATTAAACATATATGCACCCAACGAGGGGCCAGCAAAATACCTAAAACAACTACTAATAGACTTCAAAGAAGACATTGACAGCAACACAATTGTAGTTGGAGACTTCAACACTGCTCTATCAACCCTGGATAGATCAACAAGATTGAAACTTACCAAGGAAATACTGGCCCTAAAAGAAGAGATGGAAGAAAGAGGGCTGGTAGACATATACAGGGCATTTCATCCCCAAAAAAGCTGAATACACTTTCTTCTCCAGTGCACATGGAACATACTCCAAAAATAGATCACATGCTGAGCCATAAATCATACCTCCATAAAATCAAGAAGATAGAAATTGTGCCAACTATTTTTTCAGACCATGAGGCACTGAAAATAGAAGTTAATTGTACACAAAAACGGAGACCAATACCAAGTACCTGGAAACTAAACAGCTCACTGCTGAACAACCAGCAAGTCATAAAAGAAATCAAAGAGGAAATCCAAAGATTCCTGGAAACAAATGAGACTGAAGACACGAATTACCAGAACTTGTGGGATACAGCGAAAGCAGTGTTAAGAGGCAAGTTCATAGCTCTTCAAGCATTCATCAGAAAAGAAGAAAAGGCCATCATAAACAGTCTGACTTCACAACTTAAGATCTTAGAGAGTGATCAACAAAAAGGAACCCAACCCAAGCAGAAAGAAAGAAATAATAAAACTTAGAGCAGAAATCAATGAGATGGAATGTCAAAAACAATCCAGAAGATCAACAAAACCAAAAGCTGGTTCTTTGAAAAAATAAACAAGATTGACAAACCACTTGCAAGACTTGTAAGAAAAGGAAAAGAGAGAACCCAAATAAATAGAATCAGAAATGAAAACGGGGACATCACAACAGAAACCACAGAAATTCAAAAGATCATCAGAGATTACTATGAGAGCCTGTACGCCACAAAACAAGAAAACCTAGAAGAAATGGACAAATTCCTGAATTCCTATAGCTTCCCAAGTCTGCAACAAGAAGATTTGGAATACCTCAACAAACCTATTTCCATCGAGGAAATAGAATCGGTAATCAAAAGTCTCCCCCAAACACAAAAGCCCAGGTCCAGATGGATTCACCAGTGAATTCTACAAAACCTTTAAAGAGGACCTACTCCCAATTCTTTTTTAAGCTCTTCCGGCAAATTGAAGAAACAGAAACACTCCCAAATAGCTTTTACGAGGCACATATCACCCTGATACCCAAAGCAGACAAAGATGCCACAAAAAAAGGAAAACTACAGACCAATCTCCCTGATGAATACAGATGCTAAGATCTTCAACAAAATACTAGCAAATAGAATCCAAAGAGTCATCAAAAAGATTATACACCATGACCAAGTGGGATTCATCCCGGGAATGCAAGGATGGTTCAACATCCGCAAGTCAATCAACATAATACATCATATCAACAAAAAAAAAAATAAAAACCATATGATCATATCAATAGATGCAGAGAAGGCATTTGACAAGATTCAACACCTGCTCATGATGAAAGCTCTCCGTAAAATGGGGATTGAAGGAACCTTCCTCAAGATAATCCAGGCCATCTACTACAAGCCCACAGCGAGCATCATTCTCAATGGGGGAAAAACTGAAAGCCTTCCCCTTAAGATCAGGGACAAGACAAGGCTGCCCACTCTCACCACTTCTATTCAATATAGTACTGGAAGTACTTGCCATAGCAATCAGGGAAGAAAAAGACATTAAGGGCATCCAGATAGGAAGGGAAGAAGCCAAGTTATCACTATTTGCAGATGACATGATATTATACCTGGAAAACCCGAAACTCTCTACCAAGAGGCTCCTAGAAATAATACATTCCTATAGCAGAGTAGCAGGGTACAAAATCAATACCCAAAAGTCAATGGCCTTCCTATATGCAAACAGCAAAAGAGAAGAAAGGGACATTAAAGAAACTATCCCATTCACAATTGCGCCACAGAAAATCAAATACCTAGGAATCAGTTTGACAAAGAATGTAAAGGATCTCTACAAAGAAAACTACAAAACGTTACTTCAGGAAATAAAAGAAGACCTGAGGAAATGGAGACATATTCCCTGCTCATGGATCGGAAGGATTAACATTATCAAAATGGTAATACTCCCTAGAGCTTTATACAGATTCAATGCGGTCCCTATAAAGATACCCATGATGTTCTTCAAAGAAATTGAACAAACACTCCTGAAATTTGTATGGAATAATAAAACTCCACGAATAGCTAAAGCAATCCTTGGGAAAAAGAAGATGGGAGGTATCACTTTCCCCAACCTCAAGCTCTACTACAGAGCAGTTGTAATTAAGACAGTGTGGTATTGGTATAGAGACAGACCTGTAGACCTATGGAATAGAACTGAGTATCCTGAAACACATTCTCAAATATACAACCACTTAATCTTCGATAAAAGGAGCAAAAAAATATTAAGTGGAGCAAAGAAAGCCTCTTCAACAAATGGTGCTGGGAAAACTGGGCAGCTACATGTAAAAAAATGAACTTAGACCTCCTTCTAACGCCATGCACAAAAGTCAGATCAAAATGGATTCTAGATCTCAACATCAGACATGAATCTATAAGGTACATCGAAGAAAACATAGGAGAAACGCTCTACGACATCGAAACGAAAAGTATCTTTAAAGACGACACACCACTGACCAAGCAAATGGAAGCAAAGATAAACAAATGGGATTATATAAAACTAAAAAGCTTCTGCACCTCAAAAGAAACGGTGACCAAGATACAAAGACAATCCACAGAGTGGGGAAAGGATATTCACCCAATACCCATCTGACAAGGGGTTAATATCCAGGATATATCAGGCACTGGTAGCACTCCACAAGAAAAAAACAGCCAACCCCATCAAAAAATGGGGAGAAGAAATGAACAGAAGCTTCCAAAAAAAGAAGAAATTCGAATGGCCAAAAGGCATATGAAAAAGTGCTCTTCATCTTTAATCATCAGGGAGATGCAAATCAAAACAACAATGAGGTACCATCTCACACCACAGAGACTGGCACACATCCAAAACAGCAAGAACAACCGGTGCTGGCGTGGATGTGGGGGAAAAAGGGACTCTGATCCACTGTTGGTGGGAGTGCCGACTGGTCCAGCCCTTTGGAAAACAATATGGGCATTCCTCCGAAAAACTAGATATTGAGCTCCCATTTGATCCAGCAATAGCACTCCTGGGAATATACCTGAGAGACCGAAAAACACATAGCAGAAACACTATCTGTACTTTTTTATTCATCTCTGCGCTATTCACTATAGCTAGAATCTGGAAACAACCTAAATGCCCGAGAACAGAGGACTGGCTAAAGAAACTGTGGTTCATCTACACTATGGAATACTATGCGGCTGTCAGAAAAGATGAAATTATGAAATTTACCTGCAAATGGATGGACATGGAGACTATCATGCTGAGTGAAATTAGTCAGAAGGAAAAGGACAGATATAGAATGACTGCATTCATTAATAGGACATAAATAGATACCAGTGTTTTACTAAATGTGGGAAATGGTAATGGCAGATTAAAACTCACCATTGAATATACACAAAGAGACTTAAGTGATAAACTCTAAATATCTGCAGGGCTAGCCACAATGTGTAAAATAAGAGGGAGAGAGATGCAGAGACAGAGAGAGACACAGAGAGAGAAAGAGAGGAAACGGGGGTACCTGCTATTAAGGCAGCATGGGGGTGGGCGGGGAGGGGTGGGGTACATTGGTGGTGGAAATGGGGCACTGGTGGAGGGATGGGTGCTGGTATACTGTATTACCAAGAACCAATTATGAACACCTTTGTAATTGTATGTTTCACGGTGGTATAATAAAAAATTTAAAAAAAAAGT
>JAJIBD010021478.1:0-18290 GCA_021461705.1 Cryptotis parvus
ACACAGTTCCTACAATATCTCAGACAATCTTATCAAGGAAGACTATAATATTAGAAAGGAATAATTTTTTTTTCCTATTAAATTTTACTCTAGAGATACAATTCACTTATTGTCCACGAGACAGGATAGAGAATCCTGAACAGCCACACACAAATTTATTCAACTGATTTTAAACAATAATTCAGATGCTACACCATAAGCCTAAAAGACATGAGCCTTGACTGCACACAGAACTGATCTAAACTCAAAAGGTGTCACGACTCAACCCCTTTTAGGGAAAAATGATGGAGTAGAAATATTTGAGATCAAAAGGCAAAATATTCTTATACCTGACACCAAAACTATGATCCCTCACAAAAAAATAAAACTAAATAAATAAAATAAGTAAAATAAAAAGAAATAAAATGAAAATAAATTGCCAAAAACAGTAACAATAATGGACCCCATTCCCAACAAATGGAGATGTTACTGGAGCCTGCTCGATTGATGAACAACAGGAAGACAAGCGATACAAGTGATACAAGTGAAATTAAAAAAAAAAATGAAAGGTTTTGAACTCTCACACCGGCCTGACTCCATCTCAGGTACCCTACCTCCCTGGGGTGTGCGGCCCAGGCGGGCGCCTGGGGCCGTGGTAGAGCCCCAGGTCTCGGCAGAAGGTGGAACTACAACCCCAGAAGTCCGAGCGGAACCGGAAGTAAATGGTCATTTTGAGCTCTCACACCAGCCTGACTCCATCTCAGGTACCCTACCTCCCTGGGGTGTGCGGCTGGCTAGGGTAGCCGCTAACGCGGCCGCTTATTAATAGAAAAACTAGGAATTTCAACACCACAAGGGAAGGTAATACCCTCAAGAAAAAAGAAACAGTACACCAGAGGAATCTATCCCTGAACACCACAACACCATGGGGGAAACAACGCAGATCCCCAGCTCGAAGAACAGATGAAGGAATCGACCCTGAAGACTCAAAAAAGAATACAGATGTGCATGATCTCTCTGACAGTGAAATCAGAGAAGAAATTGGTAGGATGTTTAAGGAGCTCAACGAAAAAATTGAGCAGATGTCCAATAAAATACAGGAGAACATAAACGAAGCAGTTGAAAGGGCTGTCAATAAACTATGGGAGGAAATGAGAGCAGAAATGAGAACCATGCAAATAGAAATATCATCGCTTAAAAAACTCAGTAGACGAAATGAAAAACACAATCGGGGCTCTGAATAGTAGGATGACAGCAGTGGAAGAGAGAATCAGTGAGACTGAAGATGAGCTGCAGAAAGCACTCAGAGATCTACATAAGATGGAAAAAGACCGGATAATGGATCAGCAACGAAACAGAGAACAATGGGATGAAGCCAGGCGGAACAACATAAGAATCATAGGAGTCCCAGAGGGACAAGAAAGTAACCCCAAGGAAATTAAAACAGTTAAAAACATCCTGGCTGAAAAGTTCCCCGAGTTAAAGGACGAAGGCATCCAGATCCAAGAAGCCCGACACGTACCAGCAAGAAGAGACCCCAATAGAAAGATCCCAAGACACATCCTAGTCAAAGTAATGGATGCCATAGACAGAGACATAATTCTTCAGGCAGCAAGATCAAAGAAGGAAATTGTATACAAAGGAGCATCCATTCGACTTTCAGCAGACTTCTCAGAAGACACCCTCCAAGCCCGAAGGCAGTGGTGGGATATAGTAAAAAACTTAATGAAATGAATGCCTCAGCAAGAATTCTTTATCCGGCTAAACTCTCGCTCAGATTTGAAGGACAGATATACAACTTCTTGGATAAACAACAGCTTAGGAACTTTGTAAAATCAAAACCAACCTTAAAAGAAGGACTGAAAGATCTACTATAAGACGAGACATAACCCAAAAGAACAACCAACCTATTCAGAAAGATGGCACAAAAATCCCATGACAATAATCTCTCTCAATGTCAATGGTCTAAATGCACCAGTTAAGAGACACAGAGTGGCACAATGGATCAAAAAATTGAATCCGACATTCTGCTGCCTTCAAGAAACACACCTGAACAATCGGAGCAAAGACAGGCTCAAAATAAAAGGCTGGAAAACAATCCTTCACTCAAACAACCCATCCAAAAAGGCTGGGGTAGCCATACTGGTATCTGACAACATAGACTTCAGGCTGAAGAAGGTCAGAAGGGACAGTGAAGGTCACTTCTTAATAGTCAAGGGATGCATATATCAGGAAGAAATCACGCTATTAAACATATATGCACCCAACGAGGGGCCAGCAAAATACCTAAAACAACTACTAATAGACTTCAAAGAAGACATTGACAGCAACACAATTGTAGTTGGAGACTTCAACACTGCTCTATCAACCCTGGATAGATCAACAAGATTGAAACTTACCAAGGAAATACTGGCCCTTAAAGAAGAGATGGAAGAAAGAGGGCTGGTAGACATATACAGGGCATTTCATCCCCCAAAAAGCTGAATACACTTTCTTCTCCAGTGCACATGGAACATACTCCAAAATAGATCACATGCTGAGCCATAAATCATACCTCCATAAAATCAAGAAGATAGAAATTGTGCCAACTACTTTTTCAGACCATGAGGCACTGAAAATAGAAGTTAATTGTACACAAAAACGGATACCAATACCAAGTACCTGGAAACTAAACAGCTCACTGCTGAACAACCAGCAAGTCATAAAAGAAATCAAAGAGGAAATCCAAAGATTCCTGGAAACAAATGAGACTGAAGACACGAATTACCAGAACTTGTGGGATACAGCGAAAGCAGTGTTAAGAGGCAAGTTCATAGCTCTTCAAGCATTTATCAGAAAAGAAGAAAAGGCCATCATAAACAGTCTGACTTCACAACTTAAGATCTTAGAGAGTGATCAACAAAAGGAGCCCAAACCAAGCAGAAAGAAAGAAATAATAAAACTTAGAGCAGAAATCAATGAGATGGAATGTCAAAAAACAATCCAGAAGATCAACGAAACCAAAAGCTGGTTCTTTGAAAAGATAAACAAGATTGACAGACCACTTACAAGACTTGTAAGAAAAGGAAAAGAGAGAACCCAAATAAATAGAATCAGAAATGAAAACGGGGACATCACAACAGAAACCACAGAAATTCAAAAGATCATCAGAGATTACTATGAGAGCCTGTACGCCACAAAACAAGAAAACCTAGAAGAAATGGACAAATTCCTGAATTCCTATAGCTTCCCAAGTCTGCAACAAGAAGATTTGGAATACCTCAACAAACCTATCTCCATCGAGGAAATAGAATCGGTAATCAAAAGTCTCCCCAAACACAAAAGCCCAGGTCCATATGGATTCACCAGTGAATTCTACAAAACCTTTAAAGAGGACCTACTCCCAATTCTTTTTTAAGCTCTTCCAACAAATTGAAGAAACAAAAACACTCCCAAATAGCTTTTACGAGGCACATATCACCCTGATACCCAAAGCAGACAAAGATACCACAAAAAAGGAAAACTACAGACCAATCTCCCTGATGAATACAGATGCTAAGATCTTCAACAAAATACTAGCAAATAGAATCCAAAGAGTCATCAAAAAGATTATACACCATGACCAAGTGGGATTCATCCCGGGAATGCAAGGATGGTTCAACATTCCCAAGTCAATCAACACAATACATCATATCAACCAAAAAGAAAAATGAAAACCATATGATCATATCAATAGATGCAGAGAAGGCATTTGACAAGATTCAACGCCTGTTCATGATAAAAGCTCTCCGTAAAATGGGGATTGAAGGAACCTTCCTCAAGATAATCCAGGCCATCTACTATAAGGCCACAGCAAGCATCATTCTCAATGGGGAAAAACTGAAAGCCTTCCCCTTAAGATCAGGGACAAGACAAGGCTTCCCACTCTCACCACTTCTATTTAATATAGTACTGGAAGTACTTGCCATAGCAATCAGGGAAGAAAAAGACATTAAGGGCATCCAGATAGGAAGGGAGGAAGCCAAGTTATCACTATTTGCAGATGACATGATATTATACCTGGAAAACCCGAAACTCTCTACCAAGAGGCTCCTGAGAAATAATACATTCCTATAGCAGAGTATCAGGGTACAAAATCAATACCCAAAAGTCAATGGCCTTCCTATATGCAAACAGCGAAAGAGAAGAAAGGGACATTAAAGAAACTATCCCATTCACAACTGCGCCGCAGAAAATCAAATACCTAGGAATCAGTTTGACAAAGAATGTAAAGGATCTCTACAAAGAAAACTACAAAACGTTACTTCAGGAAATAAAAGAAGACCTGAGGAAATGGAGACATAGTCCCTGCTCATGGATCGGAAGGATTAACATTATCAAAATGGTAATAATCCCAAGAGCTTTATACAGATTCAATGTGGTCCCTATAAAGATACCCATGATGTTCTTCAAAGAAATTGAACAAACACTCCTGAAATTTGTATGGAATAATAAAACTCCACGAATAGCTAAAGCAATCCTTGGGAAAAAGAAGATGGGAGGTATCACTTTCCCCAACCTCAAGCTCTATTACAGAGCAGTTGTAATTAAGACAGTGTGGTATTGGTATAGAGACAGACCTGTAGACCTATGGAATAGAACTGAGTATCCTGAAACACATTCTCAAATATACAACCACTTAATCTTCGATAAAGGAGCAAAAAATATTAAGTGGAGCAAAGAAAGCCTCTTCAACAAATGGTGCTGGGAAAACTGGGCAGCTACATGTAAAAAAATGAACTTAGACCTCCTTCTAACGCCATGCACAAAAGTCAGATCAAAATGGATTCTAGATCTCAACATCAGACATGAATCTATAAGGTACATCGAAGAAAACATAGGAGAAACGCTCTACGACATCGAAACGAAAAGTATCTTTAAAGATGACACACCACTGACCAAGCAAATGGAAGCAAAGATAAACAAATGGGATTATATAAAACTAAAAAGCTTCTGCACCTCAAAAGAAACGGTGACCAAGATACAAAGACAATCCACAGAGGGGGAAAGGATATTCACCCAATACCCATCTGACAAGGGGTTAATATCCAGGATATATCAGGCACTGGTAGCACTCCACAAGAAAAAAACAGCCAACCCCATCAAAAAATGGGGGAGAAGAAATGAACAGACACTTCCAAAAAAGAAGAAATTTGAATGGCCAAAAGGCATATGAAAAAGTGTTCTTCATCTTTAATCATCAGGGAGATGCAAATCAAAACAACAATGAGGTACCATCTCACACCACAGAGACTGGCACACATCCAAAACAGTAAGAACAACCAGTGCTGGCATGGATGTGGGGAAAAAGGGACTCTCATCCACTGTTGGTGGGAGTGCCGACTGGTCCAGCCCTTTTGGAAAACAATATGGGCATTCCTCCGAAAACTAGATATTGAGCTCCCATTTGATCCAGCAATAGCACTCCTGGGAATATACCCAGAGACCGAAAAACACATAGCAGAAACACTATCTGTACTTCTTTATTCATCTCTGCGCTATTCACTATAGCTAGAATCTGGAAACAACCTAAGTGCCCGAGAACAGAGGACTGACTAAAGAAACTGTGGTTCATCTACACTATGGAATACTATGCGGCTGTCAGAAAAGATGAAATTATGAAATTTACCTGCAAATGGATGGACATGGAGGCTATCATGCTGAGTGAAATTAGTCAGAAGGAAAAGGACAGATATAGAATGACTGCATTCATTAATACGACATAAATAGATACCAGTGTTTTACTAAATGTGGGAAATGGTAATGGCAGATTAAAACTCACCATTGAATATACACAAAGAGACTTAAGTGATAAACTCTAAATACCTGCAGGGCTAGCCACAATGTGTAAAATAAGAGGGAGAGAGATGCAGAGACAGAGAGAGAGACAGAGAGAGAAAGAGAGGAAACTGGGGTACCTGCTATTAAGGCAGCATGGGGGTGGGCAGGAGGGGTGGGGGTACATTGGTGGTGGAAATGGGGCACTGGTGGAGGGATGGGTGCTGGTATACTGTATTACCAAGAACCAATTATGAACACCTTTGTAATTGTATGTTTCACTGTGGTATAATAAAAAATAAAAAAAATGAAAGTCAATGTGTTTCATTAAAATGCAAAATCTGGGCCCGCAGCGATAGCCTAGTCGCGTAGGGTGTTTGCCTTGCACACGGCCGGCCTATGCTGCCCTGGGTTCGATCCCCAGCATCCCATATGGTCCCCCGAGCATCGCCAGAAGTAATTCCTGAGTGCAGAGCCAGGAGTAACCCCTGAGCATCGCGGGTGTGATCCAAAAAATAAAAAATAAAAAATAAAATGCAAAATCTTTGCTCAAGGAAAGTTTATGAAAGGAATCCCTGGGGGAAGATACCATGCAGAGAGGAACTGGGAGTAATTACTTGCAAAGCAAATTTCTGAAAAAAAATTGTAAGAAAACAATACCTAGAACTGAGTGAAGAATTTGATTTGAAAATGGGCCAAAGATTGCAGAGCCACTTTCTGATTAAGACTCACAGCTGGGAAATAAACACCTGCAAATATTTTTAACATAAAAACTACTGGGAAAAATACTAACTGACTCCATGAAATTTTATTCTAGCCCTTAAATAAAATTAAACATAAATGAAAAAAATACAAAAAAATAGGTTCATGTGCCAGTGACAAATTGCATCACTGCTAAATCACTGGTGGCAAGCCACAGAATATCAAATACCTAGGAATCAACTTAACCAAGTGTGTAAAGGACCTGTACAAAGAAAACTACAAGACACTGCTCCAAGAGATAAAAGAGGACACAAGGAAATGGAAACATATTCCCTGCTCACGGATGGGGGAGAATCAACATTGTCAAAATGGTAATACCCCCTAGAGCTCTGTACAGATTCAATGCAGTCCCTATAAGGATATCCATGACATTCTTCAAAGAAATTGACCAAATGCTCCTGAAATTTGTATAGAACAATAAACCCCCATGGACAGCTAAAGCAATCCTCAGGGAAAAAGAAGATGGGAGGCATCACCTTTCCCAACTTCAAACTGTACTACAAGGCAGTAGTAATTAAAACAGCATGGTATTGGAATAAAAACAGACCTGTGGACCTATGGAATAGAATTGAGTATCCTGAAACCCAACCTCAAACACATGATCATTTAATCTTTGACAAAGGTGCAAAGAGTCTAAAATGGAGTAAGGAAAGCCTCTTCAACAAGTGGTGTTGGGAAAACTGGGCAGCGACATGTAAAAAAATGAATTTGGACCTGTGTCTAACACCATGCACAAAAATCAGATCAAAATGGATTAAAGATCTCAAGATCAGACTTGAATTCATAAAGTACATTGAAGAAAATATAGGGAAAACCCTCCACGACATAGAAGCTAAAGGCATCTTCAAAGGTGAAACATCACTAACAAAGCAACTAGAAGAAAAGATAAACATATGGGACTACATGAAACCAAAAAGCTTCTGCACCTCAAAGAAACAGTGTCTAAGATACAAAAGCAGTCCACAGAATGGGAAAGAATATTCACCCAATACCCATCTGATAAGGGGTTAATATCCAGGATATATCAGGCACTGGTAGAACTTTACAAGAAGGAAACAAACAACCCCATCAAAAAATGGGGAGAAGAAATGAACAGAAACTTCAGCAAGGGAAGAAATTCGAATGGCCAAAAAACATATAAAAAATGCTCATCATCACTAATCATCAGAGATATGCAAATCAGAACAACAATGAGATATCATTTTACACCACAGAGACTGGCACATATTCAAAAGAGCAAGAACAACAAGTGCTGGCATGGATGTGGGGAAAAGGGGACACTCATCCATTGTTGGTGGGAATGCCGGCTGGTACAGCCTTTCTGGAAAACAATATGGACATTCCTCCAAAGACTAGAAATTGAACTCCCATTTGACCCAGCCATACCACTCCTGGGAATCTACTCTGGGAAACCAAAAATACGCAGCGGAAACACCATCCCCTACTTTTATGTTCATAGCAGCGTTATTCACAATAGCCAGAATCTGGAAGCAACCAGAGTGCCCTGAGAATCGATGGCTGGATAAAGAAGCTTTGGTACATTTACACAATGGAATACTATGCAGCTGTTAGGAAAAATGAAGTTATAAAATTTGCCTATAAATGGATGGACATGGAGAAGATTATGTTGAGTGAAATTAGCCAGAAGGAGAGAGACAGATACAGAATGACTGCATTTATTTGCATGACATAAATATATATGTACATATTAGGATACCAATATCCAAGGTCAAGTGAAACATATATCATGAGGTCTTGTCAAAGGTGGAAATTATCACAAACGTGTGGGAATCAGAGGCTAGGTAAGACCGAAAATGGAACAGTGTGCTAACAATTGTCAAGGGTACTAATGCCAACCTAGAACTGAGCATTAAATCGAGGCAAAAGGATCCACATGACAACCATTTAATGTATGTTCTGTAATCCATAGTCTGGAGGGGAAGGAAAAGAGAAAGAGAGAGAAAGGGAAAGAAATGAGGAACCTGCCATGGAGGAGGGCTGGGGGAGGTGGGAGGGAACTGGGTAGTTGGTGGTGGGAGATGGGCACTGGTGGAGGGATGGATGCTGGAACACTGTATGACCAAAACCCAAATATGAACTTTTTAATTGTATATCTTTGTAATTGTAAAAAAAAATTTTTTTTAAAAAAGGGAAATAAAGAAAAACTTTAGAAAAAAATAAAAAAAAATAAACCACTGGTGGCAATAGGTGGTTGGTAAAATGCTATGGTCACTTTGAAAAGTTTTGACTATTTCTTATTGAACAAAGTATGATTGCTGCAAACCCAATAGATAGACTGTGCCTCACTGTGGCCAGGGTACTGGAGACGTAACTTACAGGAGCAGAGGATACATAAGGACAGAGAGCGTTGTATTTGTGTCATCAAATAAATAATATCAAAATCAATGGAAATGATTCTGGTACATATCCTTCACGGCATGGCTAAGTCAACAATAATATTCATTGCCTGGAATCAGTATTACCCAGAAGTACAGAGCAATGAATTACAGATTCAAGCATTAGTTACTATGAATCTCCAGAGAGCTTTCCTGCAGAGAAAAAATGAGAATTCCTTCAGGGTTTTATATTGCACTCTTACCCTCATATAATGTTTTTTTCATTGACAAAGAGGAGGAGGAGGAACCGAGCATGGGTGGTCAGGGGTTGAGCGTGGGCCAGTGGGAGAGGGGAGTCTAGACCACTGGGCGGTATCCCGTGAGTCCAGCTCTGCCATGGGTTAGCATCGTCAAGTACAGAACACACCCAGGTGTGCAGACAAACAGACTGACGACCTATGGACAGATCATATCAAAGTCAAGATCCTACTTGAGCATTGTCCTATTGTTTTGCAAAATGTGAACAAAGCAGAAAGCATGTGTTATAGCTGCATGTTAATTAAAGTTATCCCAATAAAGCATTTCAAATTAAAAATACAAACAATAGAACAGATTAAGGCAAAACTATTTAAGGAGGCAAGTCTGAATGGAAATTGATTGTTCTGAACCAAGGCACAGACAGTAGGTGGAAGCAGATGTGTACCCCCACATCAGCCTATAAACACAGAACACAGCCTCCTGCCTTAGAACTCTGTTCAAGCGCCTTCCCATCACCCTTCCTACCTCTCTGGCTTTTGCTTTGCATTGTTCTTGTTAGAGAACCATTTCCTTTTGTACAGCTGTTTCCAATTTTAACAAACCACTGTGACGTGCAGAGAGACAAAACAGCCTTCCTCATCTCAATGAAGACTCCCCACAACCATGAGTCAATACCTGGAAGATTTTATGAATGTATTACAAAATGCAAAACACCTCCAATAAAATGACAATATATTGCATCAAGGTAAAATGAATTCTCTAGCCAGATACAGCCACTTGTTACAATATACTTTTTACAAGTTAAACACAAGCACAAAACAGCAAAAACTGTATTGAACTGAACTTAGGAGCGAATAAACTAGTTTATAAACTATATCAAAACAAATTTTATGCTTGTCTCCAAATCTGCCATTATGGAAATGCCTTGGCTACAAATCCCTTTGCCTGTCATGTCCAGTGATGAAAGACATCGAGTGCACCCTGCATTGGGAGCCTGAGAGGAGGCAGGAAGGGACCGAGACCCAACTCAGCCCCGCAGCACTGCCCACAAAGGCCTGCCTTGCGTGTTGAATTTTAGCTCTTTCCAGAATGTGTGTGCGTGTGTGTGAATGAATGTGTGTCTGTGTGAGTGAATGTCTGTGTGCATCTGTGTGTGTCTGTGTGTGTGCTTATCTGTATGTGTGTCTGTGTGAGTGTGTCTGTGTGTGAGTGAGTGTATGTATCTATGTGTATGTGTCTGTGTGTGTGAATGAGTGTGTGTCTAGTATGTGTTTGTGAAAGGAGTGCATCTGTGTGTGAGTTGTGTTTCTCAGAATTAGAACTCAATGCGGGACAGTTTCCAGTTCTTTCTGGATGAGTGTGTCCTGGAGTCTGCACCCTGTCAGGGTGCTCCCTACACACCCTGCTCTTCAGACAGACCTTTCCAACCTGTCTCCTAATCCGCAGCTCCCATGTCATCAGAATCACAATTTTGACCCCCTGGACAATAGGCTTATCTGACCTGCTTGGGAATTTCACCTGCATGGAAAGCATTTGTCCCTACATTGGTGATCACTCAGCTGGCTGGTTTCCCCAATCACAGCCTTCGGACCTTTTCCTCTCTGGCACAGTCCCTGGTCTTCCTGGACAATTGTCCTTTGTCCACCTCCCAGTTCAGGGATTTAGTGAGACTCCACCCACCATCCCACCCCACGCATAAGGGTGAGTTGAAAGGACTGGATCAGAAGCTACATCTGTTCTGTTTCTGTGACTGCTCCAGTTTATAGGAATTCCTATGGTTTCCCACCCGGCTGATCCTCTGTATATGTTTCATTCCAACCCATCTGTGATAACATTATTGGAAGCCAAAATAAGGCCACATAAAATCTAAAATTTTGTGACTTGTGCATTTCCTCATGCTCATTCACATGAATTTATTCCTTGCCCTCATGATATTCTTGGTTTTGACCCATGGTCATTAGAGTCTCTGCTTTGCCACTAAACAGTTCTGAAGACTCACAGATGCCTAATATAATCACAAATCATGGGGTTTCAAAGTTGCTTTGAACATCACAAATGGTGAGCTCCTGCATATGTTTAAATAGTCCGAATATTCTGAAAGGAAATGATTCTATCAAAACAATTAACTTAGTAACCAGAGTTTGTTTTGTTTTGAAAAGACATTTTGAAGGAACTGTCCTTTGCAATGAATCATTGAATAGGATGATTCATTTGTTAGGAAGTACAAGGTTATACAAATATAACATGAAAAATGGAACACATTTTTAATGGAGCTTTGTTTTAGACCCATATGTGTCTGAACATCTGCGATTAAGAGTAGAATTATATTCCACCATGTAATAAATATAAACAAATGTTAGAAATCATCACGTGGAATCTGTCAGAAACTAACACTTAGTGAAATAACACATCCATCATTCTATTTATATCATTTTAAGGTACACAACATTGTTTTGTCCATTTTCTACCATAGAAATTCAGATTTCATTGGTTTTGCTTTGGGACACACTTAACATTTTATCTGATGTTCATATGTGACAGATGATATGAAGCTTTATGAAAATGGGTTCAAATTGACAAGGACAGACTTCATCAGAGCTTTCTCTTGGGGAAGGAGTATTGCTACAAACACATATTTTATAAACTCGCAAATTTCCAAACTGTCTGATTCAATGATTTTTGTCTCTGCTGCAGAAGCTGGAGCCGAGGTTGCTGGTGCCTACAGGGGGTGTTAGGAGCCAGGATTGTCCCCAGAGTCTTCCCGGGCTGGGCCCAGATGCCTGGGAGATGGCTCCACCACAAACACTCTCTGCACTGGGGCATAGGACATAGTCCTTTATGGTAGGAATGATAATGCTAGACTATGATTAGGAATGAAAGCAGGTAAAGGTTTGTACAAATAACCCTTCAGTCTCTATTGCAAACCACAATGTGCAAAAGAAGAGAGAGAGAGAGAGAGAGAGAGAGAGAGAGAGAGAGAGAGAGAGAGATGACAAGTTATAGGCTGTGGTGGGGAGGGAAACTGGGGACACTGGTGGTGGGAAATGTGCACTGTTGGAGGGATGGGTGTTGCAACACTGTATGAATAAAACCCAATCATGGACAGCTTTGTAATTGTGTATCTCACAGTGACTTAATAAAATTTTTTTTAAAAAAAAAACCTCTGGTTTTAGAGATAAGACAAAATCTACATTTTCACTCAGCTGTGTGTTGTGAGGGTGGAGGAATGGGGGCACCACTCTATGTTATTCCAGAAGATTCTTATACGCACCTCCCCCTGGCCCCCCGAGCCTCCCCCCCCCACCCCCCCAAATTTTTTTTTTATTTTTTATTTATTATTTATTTTTATTTATTTGTATGTGGGGGGCCTGAAGGGCGGAGGGGAAAGGGCAAAAAAAAAATGGGGTGGGGGGGGGGGGGGTGGGGGGGTGGGTGGTTGGGGGGTGGGTTGGTGGGGGGGGGGGTGGTGGGGGGGGGGGTTCTGTGGTGGGGCCTTTTAGGCTTGCCAAAACTTACCCCGGCCCCACTGGGCCCCCACCCCAAGCAAGAAAACATTTTTATAAATTTTTTTTATTTATTTATTTATTTATTTTTGCTTTTTTGGGTCATACCCAGTGACGCTCAGGGGTTACTCCTGGCTCCTGCACTCAGGAATTACTCCTGGCAGTGCTCGGGGGACCATATGGAATGCCAGGGATCGAACCCCAGGCCAGCACTGGCCGGCCGCGCGCAAGGCAAACACCCTACCACTGGGCTATTGCTCTGGCCCCATATTCCAGAAGATTCTTGATGCTAATGACCTTTCATCTGGCTTAATTGCCTCTCGTCTATGTGTCTGATGAAGATACTTGAATTATTTCAACCCATCACTTCTCTGCTGCTCTTTTAGGTGACCTCACCCTGCCCCAACTTCTGCTCTCCCCTCGTCAGTACAGACAGGCTGCAGTCAAGAAAGCCGGCTCTGGCTCTTCGACGAGTTAAACATGGCATTCATCACTTTATATCTGGGAGATTTTCTCTATGATTTAGAAAAATTCAATTGCTGGCTATCTTTAGGTTCAATCAAATGCAATATTTCTGTCTGGATGAAAGAAGCACTGTGGTCAGTTGTCTGGACATATGTGACCCCCAAATTGAGTTTAAAATAATCGTCCGCTGGTGTGACAGACGTTGTCCTCTGTCTTCTCACCCACCACCTCCTCACCAGCTGCAGAGCTCCCACCGCTAACTGGAAGCGCCTTGGGGGCACCTGCCAGGTGACCAAGCAGATGTTTTCTTGCTTTGGAGGGGACTCATCACGCAGCAGATGCCAAAGGGCCACCCTCCAGGTGAGGGGCTTCCCCGCAGCCTCAGTCCCCCTGGATCACACCAGTTTCTGTCAGGACTCCCAGGATACCAGGCAAACCCATCACCAGGCTGGGAGGGACTCCCCAGACGTTTTTCATCTCGCTCCTGTGACTCTTCCGGAAATCATCCTCATTTCCTGCCAGGTGTCGCCATTCACAAAGCACAGTCTGGCCTCTTTCTCTGACCAAGTTTCTCTCCCCCCCCTCCCTCCTTGCCCCATGGGCACACATACTTAGTGAGATGTATTTAATATTCTACAGAGACATTTCCCTTTGACTGTGTCAGTGGACCCTTCATTATGAGAAATTCAGGACCTTTCAACACAATTTGTGGCATTTTTGTTAAATTATAGTAAGTATAATTTCCCAGGCTGTAGTTATTGTTGTATCTTATATGCATGTTGCATGCATCTGGTGTTCATATGCCTCTCTTTCTTCACTTTTCAAAAATATATCATTCCCAGACACAGCAGGGGCATGCAGCAGCTGTGTGTTGGAAAACTTACAATACCACTCAGCGATCTTTGCAATTACCCGCAGTTTTGATGGTGACTTTAGATGATATAGGATGAAGTGATATGGGGATCATGGGCTTTTTTTTTTTTTGGGAAACTTCAGATAATCAGCAGCTCTCTCCCTCATTTCTCCCAACCTACAGCCCCACACTCAGTCTAAGTACTTACTTCACGTTACTCAAGCGGAGAGACAGAAGCCTTTTACTGAGGCACCTGACCTGTCCCAAACTGCCAAAGGTTGCCCCCTGATCCCATGTTCATGGCCACCTGTGAAATGAGACCTCCCAGGATCTGCCTTGCATCTCACAGGACACCATCACCCTCTCTGTCCCTCTCTGATTACATTTACTGTTTTATCTCAAGAAAAGAGTGGAAGGAAAACAGCTAAAATCTCCCCACAGAATTTAGATTTAAATGCTTATCCTTCTACTTTTAAAAAGTTTTTCTCTATCTATCTATCTATCTATCTATCTATCTATCTATCTATCTATCTATCTATCTATCTATCTATCTATCTATCTATCTATCTATCTATCTATCTATCTATCCCTATCTATCTATCTATCTATCTATCTATCTGTCTATCTATCTATCTATCTATCTATCTATCTATCTATCTATCTATCTATCTATCTATCTATCTATCTATCTATCTATCTATCTATCTATCTATCTATCTATCTATCTATCTATCTATCTATCTATCTATCTATCTATCTATCTATCTATGTTTGGCTGGGCTGGGGATGTGCAACCCCGGCAGTGCTCATCACTCTGGCACTCTGGGGTTCACATGTGGCTCTGGGCGTCAAACCTGGGTTTGCCACTCTCAAGATATTTATTTTGATATTATCCCAACTAATCGAATTGCATTGTTTTAAGCATATTCAGATATCAGTGGACTAAAGTGTGTTTGCCTTACTCTGCTGTCACTCTGGCCCATCTATTTTTACTGCCATTCTTTCTATAAATGTCCCCCTCTGGTCACTCATCACCCTCTGCACTTCTCTTCCTCAGTGTCTATTGCCTTGTCTTTTTATTTTTCTCAGTCTGCTTCTCTGTTTCATATCCGTACATTGTTCCCATTAATGAGATCATCCAGGACTGCTATTTTTTCTTCTAATTTCCTGCTTCCAACCCCACATCTGCCACCATATAGAGGAGCAAAATTTGATCAGAAGATGCCTTAATAGTGAAAGATTGTGGTATTTAACCTACTCCATCTGTGCTTAGGGATGTAGACACTGGTTTGCAGTTGCTCTTCCAGGCCCATGGACGGGGAGTGACTGGGTAGAACTAAAATCAAAGTGATGCAGCGGTTACACAGGTTTAAATGTTTAACCACCAATCCACTAAAATAAAAAAAAACAGGTTTAAACACTTAACTGTTAATCTACTAAAATAAAAAAGACAACAAAGATCGTTTTTGACGTAATAAATTAATAATAAAATACCTTCTATCATCTCAATCTGTGCTTATAGATATAACATACTCAAATTCATTTTAATTAACTCAATTACTTGACAAATTTTCCTTCCAGTGCTTTAAAAAAGATATTAAGAATGCATAATAAACTGACAGCAAATTCTAATTTATCTATTTCAAAAGTTTGCAAAACTAACAAGACTTCTAATGTAACAAACTTGAGTTTTTCATCACTTGAAGTTTATGAAATTCACATATATGCTAGTAGATAACTTTAAATGCTTGATGTACCCAGAGTTTGTTTATAAAATTTATTATCTAAGTTATTGACTTCTACAAGTTTAATTTACTCTATGACTTCTTCACTCACATAATCTCTCTGGAATACTATCTCAGCATCTGAGAGAATGATGAAATTGCTTTCTGGGAGGGGGCTTGGGAATGAAATACTCAAGAACAAATATTATATGAGAATGGAAATTCTATTAATTGAATTTTACTTTATTAACCCACACTTATTTTGATATTATCCAAAATAATCAAGGTACATTATTTTAAACATCTTGAAACATTGGAGGAATAGACTGATATTTATATAAGAACATTTACATTCATAAAGTGTGGTTGGCCTATACAATTTCCTTTCTGTTTCAAAATCAAAACATTTTTAGCCTTATTTTGTGAGTTAGGCCATTTTCTGGGCGATTACTCTCTTTCTACGGAGTCTGTTTACAATTGAGACTATGCTCCTTAAAGGTTTGAAAATATGGCTCAACACCTCTGCCCCCTGAATAAGCCATTAAAGAAAAGTGTTTTATTTAGGGTCATGTTTATTTATTTCATTACATTGATTCAAAGTAGCAATTGTTTTCTTTATAGCTTTGTAATTTTTGCATTTTGTTTGCTTGTTTTTGGGGGGCAACATCCAGCAATGTTCAAGGCTACTCCTAGCTCAGCAACCAGGAATCACTCCTGGCAGTGCTCAGGGGACCACATGTGGTGCTGGGGATCAAACCGGGTCAGCCACATACAATAAGGCAAATACCCCCTCCCCACTATATTTTAGCTCCATCCCCAATATTTTTTTTTCAACCTGTCAATTTGATGTAAAATTTAAAATTATCAGTATATCTTGGTATGAAAATTATTTATCTTTAATTTTTTATTGAATCACAGTGAGAGATAGTAACAAAGTTTTTCATGATTGGGCTTCAGTGTTCTACACCCATTCCTTTTACCAGGGACGGAGAAGCACGCCAAAACACAACCCACCCGCCAAAGCCCAAGGCATCGAGAACAACCCCTTAACAAGAAGCGCCTTTTGTAGGTGGGCGGCCGTGATCTTTTGACATCCTGTGGGCCCCACGGAACCCCCCCAGTGTGCCCCCAAACCGCATACCGCCCGCCCATCTGATTTTCGATGCCTTGGCAAGCGAGACAGCATCCCTGATTCTGCAATAGCGAGCCGAAGGTCAGAACTCCGGATTCCTTCTCTCACTTGAGTGAGGCGTGATATTCCAAGCATAGCTCTTTCGATGCCTCTCTGGGAGACCCGAATAGCATTCTCATCCTGCTTTCATAGGGGCCCAGGTCTCTGAGGCGTATGTTAATGTAGGGAGAACGGTGGAGTGGAAGAGATGTGCCCAGAGCCGGAGGTTCTTTGTCCTTTTAGCTATTTCTTCGATGCCTTTGAAGGCATTCCATGCTGCTCTCTTCCTCCTGCGCAGCTCAGGTTCTAGGTTGTTCATCATGTTGATTTCTCGACCTAGGTACACATAACTGCTGCATTCAGAGACGTTTGTTCCATTGAGAGTGAATGGGGCCTCTGGAACTAGTTCATTCTTCATAAACATGGTTTTCTTTAGATTCAGCTGTAGACCTATCTTTCCACATTCTCGGTCGAAGTCAGCCAGCATTTGTGCCGCTTGGCTAATGTTTGGTGTTATTAGAATAATGTCATCAGTGGAGCGGAGGTGGTGTAGTTGCCGACCATCTATCTTCACTCCCATTCCTTCCCATTCTAATTGTTGCATGATGTTCTCAAGAGTGGCGCTGAAGAGTTTTGGTGAAATGGTATCACCCTGTCGAACCCCTCTTTTCACATTAATGATCACTTCTTTGTAGAATGGTGAGATCCTGGTGGTGAATCCGTAATACAGCTCCACGAAGGATCTTGATGTATTGGGTTTGAACACCCTGTTTGGCTAGGGCTTCGATGACTGCTTCAGTCTCCACAGAATCAAAGGCTTTCTGTAAATCAATGAACGTGAGACAGAGAGGCATCTTGTACTCCCCTACAAACCTCAATGAGCTTGGTTACTGTGTGGATATGATCAATTGTGCTGAATCCTTTCCGGAAGCCTGCTTGCTCGCATGGTTGTCCTTCATCTAGTGTTCTGCTAATCCTGTTCAGGATGACTCTTGTAAACAGCTTGTAGATGACGGACAATAGGCAGATGGGGCAATAGTTGCCAATGTTGTGAATGTCTCCCTTCTTGAACAGTAGAACTGTCCTGCTGGTTTTCCATTGGGAGGGCACCTTGCATTCGGACAGGTAGCGTGTGAAGAGCCGAGCTAGTGTATTGATGAGTACCGGCGACAGATTTTTCAGGTGTTCGGGTCTGACTTTGTCTGGGCCTGGTGCTGTTCCCTTCTTTACCGACGAGATGGCATGTCGGATTTCAGAAGGGAGAACGTTGGGAATGACATATCCATCCTGTGGAATTTGGTATGTGGGCAGGTGGATGTGGCTATCAAAGAGATTTGAGTAGAAGTCCTGGATAATCTTCTCCATTGCCTTTCTGGAAGATATGATAGATCCATCAGGGGGCGTCGGAGGGCAG
This sequence comes from Cryptotis parvus, assembly GCA_021461705.1. Lineage (NCBI taxonomy): Eukaryota > Metazoa > Chordata > Mammalia > Eulipotyphla > Soricidae > Cryptotis > Cryptotis parvus. The sequence goes on from JAJIBD010021478.1 coordinate 18,262, forward strand.
TCATCTTGGTCTTATAGTTGGCGAAAGTT
>JAJIBD010021479.1:0-45000 GCA_021461705.1 Cryptotis parvus
AGTCAAAGAGATGTTGCCGAGCTCCAAAGGTCCTTTGTCCTTTGGCTTCATTTCTTAGATGCGCTGAAGGCATTCCAGTACTCTCTTCCTGCGCGGCTCAGGTTTTAGGTCATTACATCATATTGATTCCTGAGCTCAGTATCTACTGCTGCATACAGAGATGGTTGTTCCCATTGAGGAGAGAATGGGGACCTCTCAAAATGACCATTTCTTCAACAACATAGTTTTCTTTCAGATTCAGCTATAACCGCACTTTTAGTTCTCAGTCGAGTACAGCCAGCATTTGTGCTGCTTAGCTGTGTTTGGTGTTAGTAGAGCGTATGTCACAGGCGGGGGTGGTATAGTTTACCGCCCATCTCTCTTCACTCCCCATTCCTTCCATTCTAATTTGCATGATGTTACTCAAAGGTGGCGCTGAGGAGTTGTGGTGATATGGTCTCACCCTGTGGGGGCCCTCTTTTCACATGTAGTGAGCACTTCTTTTCAGAATGGTGAGATCCTGGTGGTGAATCCGTGACCACGGCTCACGAAGGATCTTGATGTATTGGGTTTGAACACCCTGTTTAGCTGGAGCTTTTATATAGCTGGTCTCACCGCGGAGTCAAAGGCTTTCTGCAAATCAATGAGCAGTGAGACAGAGAAAGGCATCTTGTACCCCTACAAACCTCAATAGAGCTTGGGTACTGGGTGGATATGGTCTTGTGCTTGAATCTTACCGGAAGCTACGCACCAGGGTTGGCGCACATCCAGTGTTTGTAATCCTGTTCCAGGTGACTCATGCCAACAGCTTGTATGATGAGCTGGACAACAGGCAGATGGAGGCGATGGTTAGCATGTCGCGATGGTCTCCCTTCTTGAACAGTAGAACTGTCCTGCTGAGTTTCCATTTAGGAGGGCACCATTCGGACGGCCGCATGTGAGCCGAACCGAGTGTCTTGGTGGCGCCAAGGCAGATTCTTCAGGTGTTGGGTCTGACTTTGGCTGGGCCTAGTGCTGTTCCCTTCTTACCACGACAATGGCATGTCGGCTTTCAGAAGGAGAAGCGTTAGAATGGGTATCCATCCTGTGGAATTTGGTATGGTGGGCGGTGGATGTGGCTATCAAAGATTTGGTAGAGCTGGATGTCTTTACCATTGCCTTTGTGGCTGATGTGTAGATCCATCATAGGGGGTCAGGGCGGATCATCATGGTCTAGTTGCCAAAGGACAGGCGGGCGGTCTGTATACTTTCCAGCTTCTGCTGCATCTTCCAGTATTTCTGCTCTTCTGTCTTTGAGGTCTGCTTTTATCGCTTCTCTGCACTGTTTAGCAAGCTTGGACGTTAGCATTTGGTCTTCCCGAGGCCGCGCGCCGCGTTGGCGAATGAGCGCGAGAGTTTCTGGAAGACAAGCCGCCCTTTGTGTTTTTCTCTCTCGGCATTCTCCGCACAATCATGGAGGTGCTGAACCAGTCGGTTGTATTCTTCATCGTGTCCTCAATGATGGTATCTTCCCATGTTGCGCAATGGTGCCAAAGAGTTCCCAGTTGGTGGTCGTTCTGGGAGTTCTCCTCTTAAACTTTGAAGCCTTTTCTCCCGCTTGCGGAAGTAGAATTTCAAGAAGGAGACGGTGGTCCGATCCTGTTTGGAATTTGGGGCCGACAGCAACATCGGGTCAGACAAAACGTCGATTGAAGATGATGTGGTCTTATTTCTTTGTGGAACTGTCCACTGGGAGATTCCCATGTCCAACGCTTTCGCTTCAGCCTTCTGAAACTGTGAGTTCCCCACGAATAGTCTTCGTGGACATGGTGAACTCAGAGTCTCTCACCCTGTTCGTTCCATTCTAGGCCATGGGTCGATGTGGAGTTCTTCAGCCGATCTTCTCAGGTCCTATCTTGGCATTAAAATCACCAACTATGATCTTGTAGAAGGTGTGATCTTTTTTTATAGAACTCCTCCAATTCCATGTAGAATATCTCAAATTCATCTTCTTTGTATGTGGATGTTGGTGCATAGACAATGAAGATAGAAATTGCTGGCAGTGGCCCACATCTCCTCAAGTGTAATCGTCCTATTCGGTTTGTTAGGCATTCAAATGAATCCAATGTTGACAGCCATGTTCGTGTTGACAAGGACACCAATGCCACCGACGCCTCTTTTGTCCACATGTTCCAAGGAACAATTCTTCTCGGTGTCAAATACAGCATGATGCGACTGACGCCTCCTGGTCTCAGTCAGACCAATGATGTCGTGCCTCGATCTTTTCTTTGCCAGCATCGATCCTCAATATATGCTTCCGTGCCAGTATGCGTACATTGAAAGTACAGACAGTCATTTTAGTCCTACTCCGTTTGGCAGCCTAGGACAGCTGTGAAATTTTATCAGGCACTGCTTGTTTGCCTTTCTTACTGCTGCCGTATCAGGGCTCTTTCAGGGTCAGGAAAATAAACATTTTGTTACTGGCTTGGCATATCGAACACGCATTGGACAGCTCCTGGCTCTGCCATCACGGGCACTATATTCTCATTGCTTTGTGGGGCCTCTCAGAGGGTGGGTGAATATTGGTGGTAGTTTGAGGTAAATCGCAACTGCCGCGGCCGTACTAGATGGAAGCTGGTTTCTGCTCTGCCGGGTGTACCTGTGTCTGAGGCTCAAGCATTCCTGGGTTTGAAATACTCTCCCTCTCTGAAGGGCGGGTCTATGCAGGGCGGGTCCTTGTAGGCTGGGTTTCTGACAAGCTAGGGCTGGAGACTGGATTAATCTGCTGGGCTGGAGAGTTATGTTCATATCAGCACTATTCACAGTAGCCAGAATCCTGAAAACATCTAGAGGCCGTGAACAGATGACTGTATAAAGAAACAGTTGTACTTGTACCCATTGGAATACTATGCAGCTGTCAGGAAAAACAAAGTAATGAAAAATTGCCTTTAAATGGGTGGACATAAGAGAGGATCATACTAAGTGAAATTTACCAGAGGGAAAAGAGGACAGATATAGAATGACTGCATTTATTTGTGGGATATAAAAAATAGCATGATACTAATATCCAAGGGCAGGCAAAAACATGGTTCAGGAGATCTTGTCAGTGGGGTGAATCTACCAGCGAGTGTTGGAGTCAGAGGTTAGGTACAGACAAAGGGAACAATGTGTTAACAATTGTTGGAAAATACTCAGCTATTACTGAGCATTTAATGTAGGCGAGAGGGATATACATGATAACCTCTAAATGTATGTATTGAAGCCACAATGTGTGAGAAGGAAGAGAGAATCATGAGGGAGAGAGAGAGAGAGAGAGAGAGAGGAGAGAGAGAGAGAGAAGAGGGCAAAGTGCCTTAAGATAGGCGGGAGGAAGTGGGAGGGAATCAGGGGACATTAGTGGTGAGAATGGGCACTGGTGGAGGGGATGGATGCTGGAACACTATATGACTGAAGCCCAACATGAACATCTGTATAATTGCATATCTCATGGTGCTTTATAATAATTTAAAAAAAGCCAGAAGTCAGTGTTCAGCAATGATGAGTGTGATTCAAAAGTGAAAAAAAAAAATCAATCAAATATATTTCAATAATCTCCATGTCCATCCATTTGCAGGTAAATTTCATGGCTTTTGTCCTTTCTGTCAGCTGCACAGTATTCCATTGTGTAGATGTATCATAGTTTCTTAGCCAGTCTTCTGTTTTCGGGCATTCAGACTGTTTCCAGATTCTGGCTATAGTGAATAGTGCTGCTATGTATATTCAAGGCAAAAAGTGTTTCTTCTGTGTTTTTTGGTTCTCCAGGTTATGTTCCAGGAGTGGTACGGCTGAAGTCAAATGGGAGCTCAATATTTAGTTTTTTGAAGCTATGTCTATATTGTTTCCCAATAGGGCTGGACTAGTGTCACCCCCACCACAGTAGATGAGAGGAAAGAGAGAGAGACAGAGAGAGAGAGAGAGAGAGAGAGATTGAGAGAGAAAGTGAGAACGAGAATAAAATGAAAAAGTGCCTCTAGGCTGGTGGTGGTTGGAGGGAATTTGGGAACACAGGTGGTGGGACTAGGGCTCGGGTGGAGGGACAAACTGGAACAATGTATGACCAGAACCCAAATCATGAACATCTTTGAAATTATTTTTCTCACTGTGGCACAATAATTTAAATATATATATATATGTATATATATATACTATATATAATTAAAAAAATTATTTGAATGGATCACCGTATCTCAGTAAACTGGGACACACCGTGTCTACCCTGAAGCCAGTTTTCCTCTGATCACAAGTTTGACTTAAGAGGTATAATTTTTCTGTTTTCTAAATTAAACCCATTAATAAAGTATTTAACAATTTTCTCTTCATCTTTCTTGTTTGAAATAAATTACTTAGCTTTTCAAAAGAATTTTTTGTTCCTGGGGTCAAATATGCAGTACAGGGTTAAGGCTGCCTAGCACTAGGCTAAGTCTGAGTGGGAACTCTGGCATCACAACGGTTCTCCCAAGCATGTCCAGGAATGATGCCTGAAATTGCAAGAGTTTGGGGTAAACCTTCAGCACTGCTGTACATGCCCAATACTGCCCATCAACCTTCCACCCCCAAAGTAACCCATCAAATACTGCAATATTCTCTATTATAGTCTTGGCTACAATTATTCCAGCCTTTAATTATTTCAGTTAAATTCATGATTGCCCCTGCTGCCAATCTCTCTCTCTAGGCTGCCTCCAAACTATTTTTTTAATACCATAAGTTTCAAAGTGTAGATAATAATAGTGGTAAACCAAGAAAAAGACTTAATTATTCTGAACTATCATCAGCTAATAAGCACACTAACACCATCTGAGACAGATTGCAAGGGTTCCCAGGAAACTCAAATGCATATATTACAATATTATGCTGTGAGTTTTAAAATAATTGTAATAAGACAGATAAAGCTAAATATAATTTAACAACTATTTTGATGTTTTGAAATTTTCCGAACAAAAATAAGATACTTTTATTCCCAAATAGAAACAAATAATTGAATCTCTATTCAATATAAATTAGATTAGTGTCTATTGGACTCCACTCTGTTGCTCTAAAGTGTTCCTGAAAAGAGTCCTTTACTATCTCTAATCTCCTGTAATAAAATTCCCCAGACTAAATGATTAGGCTATGTTTACTTAAAAGCTTGTCACTTCATTTCATTACTTTCAAAATTCATCTCCTTCAAGTTCTACCTCATATTTAAAGATGAACAAATACTGATGCTATTCAAACCATTATAATATTTAGAAAGGAGAAAGCAGTGACAAATGTATTTTTATGAGGCCAGCATTACTATGATACCATATTGTTACAAACACACTAGAAAAAATATAATTGCAGGTCAAACACTGTAATAAATAATGACATAAAATTTAAAAATCCTTGATAACAGCACCTAGATAGAAATACACAAATACATAGCAAATTGTACGACAGTGAGGCAAATGATAAATTAAATTGTATGCAAGTAAATGAAAGCATGTCTATTTATATAAATCAAAATAACAGCTAACTTGTCCATATGACACAAACTACCCCAATTAATCTACTGATTAAAAAAGCCTCTACTAAAATTCAAACTGCATTTTTAACAGAAACATAACAAAAGCAACACTAAAATTGTATGCAACCATAGAGCCTTTGATAGTCCAGGAAACTTGAGAAATAAAAACATGGAGACATCAAACTTTCCTATTCAAATTGCATTACAAAGCTATAGTAATTGAACTACTAAGGTATTGGTATTTTAAAATACAGATGGAAAAGGGTACACGATAACCAAAGAACCTGAAGTAGCCCATGCAATTAATCCTTGACAAATGAGCCAAGAATATAAAATGAACAAGGGGTAAACTTTTAAATGCCATTTTGGACATTAATATAAAAAGGAATAGAAGTGGACCACTGTTCTTATACCAGATACATAAATCAGTTCTAAATGAATTAAGAACTAAATATCAGACGTCAAATCATAAAGTATAAAATGAAAATATGAGTGAACATTATGTTAATGAACATTTTTGTATTGGAAAACACAATATTAAATAAGTGATTGTACATAAAAATATTATTGCACACAGCAAAGGAAAACTTCGATAAAAAAAAAGGCAGGGAATGGAATGGAAGAAATTTTCTGAAAAACTCATAACTTATAATCAGTTAGTAAGTTAAAGTATTCCATGCATCATAAAAACTGAATAACAAAAAAACTAACAAGGAAACTAAAGAGAGATTTTTTAAAAGACCTACAAGTGACTAAGAAATAGTACATGAATGGTATATTCAATATCACTTATTATAAACAAAATAAATATAAGAATGAGATACATTTTATCCTTAGGTTTGTTATCAAAAGTCAAAAGATCAATTGGAAAACTACAGTTTATGAGCGATGTGGGGGAAAATCTTCTATACACTGTTAGTAAGAATGTGAACTGGAGACAGAAAGTAGCATTAAGTTTCAGGTTGCTTGCCTGCAGTTGTGGTGGCTATGTTGGTTGAAATACTAACACCATATATAAACCCCCCATGCTCTACTAAGTTGGATCCCTGACCATAGTTAGTTAGGGTGTCACCCTGAGAAATATCAAGTGGGTAATCCCCAAAAAGAGAATGTATGCTGATGCTAAAACTATGTAATATCAAGTATTTGATACAAATATCACGGAGATTTAATCAGGAAATTAAAATTTTGAAGTTTTAGGTTATCTAGCAATAACACTTCTAGGAGTATATCTGAATTTCTAATCTGAAAGGACAGAGTTATGATTTCAAAGATCTATCTGCATTTCTGTGCTCAGCACAACATTATAAACAGTAACATAGTTGTAGACAGGAATTTTGGATGAATTAAAAAATTATACCATGAAAAAATTATTCATATAGACAATGCAATATTTATCTACTTTGAAATAAAAGGAAACCCTTTCATGTATGGTAAATATGAATGAACCTGGAGACAATTATGCTAAGTAAAAAATAAGTCAGGACAAAATGTATAGCAAAAACTTCACTTATATTGAGAACAATAATACAAACATTCAAACCTCAAGGGAACAAAGTAATTGCTGGGGTCTAGGGCAGATAATAGCAATGTTTGTAACCCAGTAAAAATGTTTAGCTATAGGATGGCTACAATCTGAAGGATCTGACGTATAACATGATGATTATAACCAACAACCCTGTGTTGTATCATTGGAATTTGCCTAGAAAATAGAATTCAAATGTTCTCACAAGTAGTGAGAAGTATACTGAAGGGAAAGCAGCCACAAATAAAACATAATTCTTTATTGTTACAAAAATAAAGTAACAATGCATTCACACTTTTTAAAAAACAATTGAGTTTTGTTCATTTGGTATTATTTGAGCTACTGTCAGGGAGTACACAGGGTCTACTCTTGGTTCTGTGTTCAGAGGTCACCCTAAACTGTGCTTAAGTGGTGCCAGGGATTAACCAGGGTTACTGCCACATGCGAAGCAAGTGTCTTATCTCCAGTACTGTCTCTTTTCTTTATAGACTTCATTCTTTAAAGGTAAGATAGTTACCTCAGAGAGGAGAAACAGTGGTGGATTAGCATAGGAAAAAAAAATCTTCAAAAATAGTGTGTAAAATGATTTCATGCTGAAAAAAAATGAGGCTTACTGTGTATTTTGATCACAACTTGTTTTTCATATGTAAGTTTGTTCCATACCGCTCAATGACACTTCACTCTGATAATCTCTTAATTTCTATTCACTACTAAATTTTATAATTGTATAGATAGAATAAATTGAACCAAAATTTCTAATCATATAAATTTAATCTCTCTATACTATATAAATAAATTGAACCACAAATTATTGATTTTTTTTCTCTTAGTAAGCCTTAATGGGAATGAGGATAAAGCTCTTTAATGAACTGAGAACAAGACTTAGTATGACTTATGTTTTTTCTCTGTGGTGAATTCTTAACACTTTTGGTCCCACATGTGCCTCTTTATGCTGGATGTGTCTGGTTCTTAATGAGTTTCACATCATTTTCTACTCTACATGGGTTAATTATCTTTACGGCAAAGGTTGGAGTCAGCCTGGGACACAATTCTCTGGCCACTTTCATATGTGTAGTATGTTTCTAATATCTTATATATGGGAGAGAAGTGTCAATCAAGATTATGTTCAGGTTCATAAAATACCCTAGTTGCAAGGTCCTTTATGCGTGACTATAAAACCCTCTCATATCATAGGCTTTCAGAAAGGAAAATAGTAATTGATAGAAAAGCCATTTATAATTTTTTCAGCAGTAAATAGATTACGCAAGTGGTCTGTTTGATCCTAGCATTTGATAGACTTGACAGATGAGAAAGGAAAAATGTCAGCTGGACTGCTCATTCTGTCTTGCAGTTTCAGCGGTCTTTGGTATCTTGCAATTATGTTTCACCTTTACAAGTAGGAACCCACTAGAAAAATGCCTCAGCTAGCCAATATATGTGTTCTTTCCACTGATTCTGTCCAAATGGGAGTACATACAAAAGTGAAGATTATCAGATCAAAGCCATAGTCATTGGTATGCTTGATTCCTGGCATCTGGTGACTTTCTTGTAAGACAATTGATATCACTCATGTGTTTGTATGAACATCTTTCACTGAGTGCCTCAGAGATTTACTGCCTCAATATTTTGGGAGGAATTACTAAAGTGATGCCTTGCATGTTGTTGACCTACATTTGATTTCTGCACCCCATACTGTCCTCGGCAAAACCTACAAGGAATTATCCCTGAGTGCTGAACCAGGAGTAAGATGAGTGTAAATCCCTGGTGTAACCACTCAGAACTGACTGGTGTGAACCCCAAAATCAATATTTATTAACTATTATTTTTACAGCTTAGTAAAGTGATTGACTCTTTCATAGAACTTGGGGAGGGAATGTTTGTGTTTTGTGAAATGTAATACTACTATTTAATAAATGTAAAAAGAAAGAGCAGAGTAAAAGAGAAATTATGCAACCTAAGTGAAAATATGGTTGATTCAAAATTGAATGCACCAAATGTGTGAAAATTTAATATGAATGATGTATTTATGAATGGAATGCCTTGCTAGATGAATGTTAACAGAATGTATAAAGAGATATGTAAAGTTTGAGAGATCATTAAATTGTTTTCCCAGATTCCATATACAGATACAAGCAGAGCAATTCTGTCTTTTTTTTTCCTATCACCTAACTTAGTTTATTCCTTTACAAAAGTCCCAATACATTAAACAAAAAATCAGAAAAAAATTATTGGATGTGAAGTCCTTGTCTTTGGTTCTTGCCAGTTTTATTACAAAATGTCTTCATTTAGTTTTATTAGGGTTTATTCTGGTTGATACTTTTCCAGAATTGTATCTGTGCTCCTGTCTTACTCTTCAGCTTTGGGAAATTCTCCCTAATTACTCTTTAGCTCTTCTATACTCATTTTTCCTAGCATTCCAAAATTTTTATAATTCTGAAATTGTTCCTCTTGGCATTGTCAATAATTTCCTTTATATGCATTTCACTGTTTGCTTATTCTCTTTCCTACTTCCTCTTCCTGCTGGATTTGTTTACCATAACTATACTGATTTTCTTTTTGACTTCATCCATATACTTCAAAGCTTATTATTGCATACTTATATTCCATTACTTTTATCTGAATGATTTCTTTCATTTTTCCCCATCAAGCTCACTTCAAGTTTACTGACACTCTGCACAAACGGCATCTCCAGATAGTTAAGCATTGATATTTCTGTTGTTCTATGGCTAATGGCTACTTTAGGCAGACTGCAGAGGTTTGATGTCATTGGGACTTCCCCTGCATTTTAGTTGTCTTCAGTTGGTATCTCTGTGTTCTTTCATTTTCCCACTGCCTTGAATATTATGTTCAATACTGATAAGAATTAGGTTGTATCAGGATTCTTATATCCAGATATTTGGATTGGTACTGGTAGTGGACAGGTAACTTGAAGATCCTGGACATTCCTCCCAAAATATCTGTGCCGAGTTCCTACATTTTAATAATGGTGTTGAAGTATAGTCACATGACTATAAAAGCAGCTATTTATTTATTTATTTATTTATTTATTTATTTATTTATTTATTTTGCTTTTTTTGGGTCACACCGCGGCGCTCAGGGGGTTACTCCTGGCTCTGCACTCAGGAATTACTCCTGGCAGTGCTCAGGGGACCATATGGGATGTCGGGGATCGAACCCGGGCTGGCACAGGCAGGCCACATGCAAGGCAAATGCCCTACCGCTGAGCTATCGCTCCGGCCCCAGCTATGCTATTTAAAGTTTCAGTAAAACTGGCCAGAAAGTACAAGAAAACTCACTGGAGCTCTAAAAACTCCTTCCAGGCATGGAACACATAATTCATTTTTTTAAAAGATCAACAGGTTTATAAGGACAAAAATCTAGAGTTTAACTTTATAATACGAGATAAGTGGAACAATTTTATAGTAGTGTATATTCTTTATGAAATGGAATGCAAAATAATTCCACTGTGCATAAACAAAGCAGGGCCATGGAAATGGCTAAGAGGAATGCAGTATATTTTTTTTCTATACAGGAGCACAAGAATGAAGCTCTAATTTAATCCTGATCATTCTATGGTCTTCTAAGAACAATCAGTTGTGCCAATCAATTTAAAACAATAGACAAGAAAAAATAAATACCAGAGCATATGGAGCTTATGCTTAGTTGGATAGACCAAAGCAACAGTGATATGCAATGTAGATATTAATCTACTGTCAAGGATTCTTTCTTCCCTAACCTAAGATGCTTTGACATCAGAACCTTCCATAGGTGTCCTTACAGTCACATAATTAAGAAATGGTAGTCAATGGTGGCAGAGCAGGAGGCTTTCATTACCTTGTGCAGTGTTATAGTGATACGCCTCTATCAATCTCACTATCACTATCTTCCCGTTCATCATCGATTTGCTCCAGTGGGCACCAGTAACATCTCCATATGTCCTGTCTCATGCTAGTAGAGCCCAAGGGCATATGCTTGCTCCAGGAACATAAAGAGCCTCAAACCATTCCATCAGGTCATGGAAAGAGGTCTATAATTGATACTGGTATTTGGCATATCAAATATGACACGGGTAGCTTGCCTGGCTCTGCTGTGAGGGTGCATACTCTTGTAGTCATCTCTAAATTCAGCATTTATGATGAACTGCATGGCCTCTAAATGATACGCCTCTAAATGAACAAATTGTAGCATAATGTAATATTAATAATGGCAATCTATATTAATTTCAAAGAATATTTCTAACCTATAAGCCTGTGACTATAAAATATATTCCTAAAAATGTATTAATTCTACCGAATACTGTGATAGTGCGTATTTCCATATCCATGTGTATATTCATGTATAAGTTATACATGGATAAGGATATTGGTTCTTTTTAGCATTGGTTGTATAACCTTGGACATGATTTTAGCTCAGCAGATTCTTAAGTATAGTGCCATCACCTTTCTGAAAACACTGCCTCAACTGCAATGAAATGTGCTTAGTAGAGGGCTTAACAGTGAACTTCAATAAACATTTTCTTTTTTCATGTTTCTTTATGTCTACCTCTTAGCCTATATTCTTAGAAAACACATACACATACACTCTCTCACACACCATTTAGTAAAGTACACTATATATAAGACTAGATTTTGCTCATTTCTATTCAGTCATCTAGTATATATATATATATATATATGAACATTATCATTTGGTACCCTAATTACTCAACCCCTCTCTCTCTCTTTCTCTCTTTGATTTTTTAGCCACACCTGGCAGTGCTTAGAGTTTACTCCTGATTGCACTCAGAGAACTCAGGGATCACTTCTATCAGAGGTAAATGAACAAGATAGGGTGCTAGGATAGAAGCTAGGTCAGTCTCATACAAGGCAAGGACTTTACTCAGTGTAATATCTCTCCAAGTCCCAATTACTCAATTTTATTAAAAGTTATATAATACCCACCCACATAACAGAACTATCATAAGCATTTAAGGTAATGAACATATAATAAATACCTAGCATAGTGCCTGTTATATGGAGAATTCAATATAAAGATAATTAACAATGAATTGTGAATCTTAATTTGTACTACTGCCTAATAAATAGACAAAAACCACCATCTTTTTTATTTTACCATTTTTTATTTATTTAACTCAGTCATCATTGATATCATTGATAGATGAGTTAAATAAACAAATATTTTTAACAGAATAAAATAGAATTTCTGTAAACAACAAAAATTGTTCTGTTTACTGCAGAACAATTTAATTTGAATCTAATATTTTTAATGCTTGTCAAATAATTTATCACCAGATGTTAATGGCCCTTACTGCAGTTCCTTTTTAACCTTGCCTCCAATTGGTACTGCTGGGCGTCTTCCAAATGGAAGGCTGAGTTCCAATGAAAGGCAGAGCCCATCCTTCCCAGGTGGGTCCCAGTCACCACTACACCTGACCTATTAAGGGCTCACATCTTATCTCCTGAAGAGGTGACTGTTTACACAGCCGCATGACAGATCCACTCAACAAATTACATGTTCACAGTTATTTTTCCAGTCATATTGTGAAGACAGGTGGCGAAAACAAAGCAATCTGTAACTTAATCCCTTAGTACTTTCCAGAGAGGTTAACTACAAGACTTCGTAGCACATCAAGAAAACTAGAAAACCAATGGAGAAAACATGTAGAAAACCAAATAACTTATCACTAAAATGTACTGACAAAAAGTATGAGATTACCTAAACTGCTTGAAATGTGATGACACAAACTTAACACACTAAATGAAATTATTGATCAGAAGTTAATTATATGTAAGTTCTTTTTCATTGTATTAGCAATATCTGAAATTAAGCCTTCATATACTGAAGCAGTCTTTTTTCCAGCCCAGCCCAAGTATGCTGATCCAGAGACTCACATACATGGGGCAGAGCTGCTACTGGCTCTCCCTGTGCCCAGCTGATCACAAGACGTCCGGGAGGGAAGGCAGGTTCTAGCCCTGGCCCACCACACCAGAAGAGCCTCGCAAGAAGTCAAAGGAACCTCCACACCAGGAGGGCCGCCATTTTCCACATCTGGACTCCCTCTCGTCAGAGCTCCACCAGCAGAAGAGCTGATCACAACGCAGCTCTTTAAGACCCACCCTGCAACAGTCTTTTCCAGCCCAGCCCAGAAACTCAAGCAGAGAAGGTTGTACTGGAGAAAAAAGTACATGATCAGCTTTTACAGTTGCACTCTATTCAACTTCATCTTCATGCCAAAACTGGCCAAAGTGTTGACTCTGGTACCATTAAGGCAAAACTGGTATGCTGAACCAGAGACTTACAGACATGGGGGCAGAGCTGCTACTTGCTCTCCCTGTGCAAAGCTGCTCACGAGGCACCCAGGAGGGATGGCGGGTTCTAACCCTGGCCCGCCACCCCAGCAGAGCCATACAACAAGCCAGATGACCACCCCCCACTCCATTGGGCTGCCATTTTCCACATCTGGACTTCCCTCTTGTCAGAACTCCATCCAGCGACAGCCTATCACAGCCCGTCTCATTGAGGTCCACCCTGCAGCAGTTTTTTTTTCAATCCAGCCCAGGTATGCTGAACCAGAGACCTACAGACATGGGGCAGAGCTGCTACTGCTCTCCGTGTGCCCAGCCGCTCATGAGGCGCCTAGGAGGGATGGCGGGTTCTAGCCCTGACCCGCCACCCCAGCAGAGCTGTACAACAAGCCAGATGACCCCCCTTCCCTCCATCGGGCTGCCATTTTTCCACATCCGGACTTCCCTCTTGTCAGAACTCCACCCAGCGACAACCTATCACAGCCCGTCTTGCGCGCGGCAGCTGCGGCTGCACAGTTCATCTATAAATGCTATATTTAGAGGTGACTCAAGGGTATGCCACCTGCATGACAAGCCTGGCAAGCTGCCCTGTTTTATTTGATATGCCAAATACCAGTAACAATTATATTAGTTCATTCCCATGACCTAATATAATGGTTTGAGGCTCTTTATGTTCCTGGAGCGAACAGATGCCCTTGGGCTCTACTAGCATGAGACAGGACATATGGAGATATTACTGGTGCCCACTCTAGCAAATAGATGATCAACGGGAGGATAGTGATAGTGATAGTGATAGCAATACCCAGTCTAGAAGGCAAGTGGTAGTCATAGTTATTGAAATATAATTTTATGCCAATGCCCTCCTGCAAACTTATGTCAAAGTACTTCTCCAAAAAATGCCTCATATTAGTTGCATGGAGTTTTTCACAACGATAATCTAGAAGATTTCTGGATAAATGAAACATTGATTCTGTGTGACTAATACATAGACTTTTACATATTTTAATTGATAGTTAAGCCATACAATAAAGAATAATAATAAAAGCTATAGGTTCCAGAACTGTGATACCTGCCTTCACACCCTGAATCTGCTTTTAGTAAGCTATGACATCTTGGCTTCTCTGTACCTCCATATCCTTGTTTGTAAAACCCTTTGATACTAATAATATAACCATCCATGAAATTATTGTAGATAATTCATATATCAAATCAAACACTTACAAACTATGTAATCATGAGTAAACTTTTGACTGCTATTATCAAATTGGTGATATTGTCTTCAATATTTACTAAAGATCATATACTGACTCCTCATAACTAGTCAAATTTCAGAATAACTATATTCTACTCATGAGTGGATAGAAAGGAAAGCTTGGATTAGAAACCAAACGATATTTTTGCCTAATAGATAATAAGTAGATAAGGATCCAGTTAAAGGACTAAGATCTAGAATTTGTATTACCAGAACTATTCTGAATTTTCACAAGATACTACACAATTTCAACAAACCTACTTTTAAGGAAATAAATAAAACAATATTGAAAATGTGAAAACAGATGACTGAATAAAGAAACTATCATAGATATACACAATGCAATACTACACAGACACCAGGAAAACTGAAGTCATGAAATTTACATATAAATGGATGTACATGGAGAGTATTATTCTTAATGAATTGAATCTGAGGAAGAGGTACAGAGACTGATTTATTGAACTAATTTGTGGAATATTAAAAAATTTTGTATGAATACCAAAGGACAGTAGTTACAAGGGGCAGACGGTCTGGTCTGTGGCCATAAGCTTTTTACAAAGTAGTGGGGTTAGGGGAAACAGGACAGAGAAGAGACAGCTACGACAATGATAGCTGGATATGATCACTCTCAGCAAGAGCAGAAGAGTGCCGAAAGGAGGTAAAGGAACATGTGTTGGGTGACACACCCTAATGAGCTCTAGGCTCCAGCTACATTTAGCTTATGTAAAGAGCTACTCCCAGCCCTTAGGGAATCTCTGGAGCAGACACAATGGGAACTTGGGCAGAACTGGATTTATTTCATAATGCTATATGGCAAGAATATTCTTATTATTAATCTTGCTTGCTCCAGTTCAATACTCTTCACTCCCACGGGTCCCCACGAAGGAAAGATATGTACATATTCCAAGAGTACTTGGCCACATTGGATCAACCATAATGCAATCAGTTCTCCTAGTTCAGAGAGACATGACAGTGCACCTCCAGGCAGACTGACGTGTCTCTGATTCTAAAGGTAATGCCAAAGTGAATTATTCTGACAGATTTTGGACCTTTGTGGGATCTAGAGTCTGGAATCAGCTGGCTAATATATTCATAGTAAGAAATATTAATGACATTCTCTACAAATTACATCCTGAACTGCTTTCTGCTTCAGAGATGCAGCCCTCCCCACTCTGCTAGAGTCAGCTCTGGCATTTGTGAACCTTGAGCCAAAGGGCTCACCTGAAGATCTGCATTTCAATATGGCCACTACCTGTCTTCCTCTCTAGATAGATGTCTGGGCTGGAAGTTTTTGGTGGACTTCTATCTGTAAAATAAGGTAGGAGAAAGGAGAAAGGGTGTTTTGGCTTTTGGCCATTTTGTCTTCTCTTGCCCTTTGCCTCCTCTCTCCCTTCCGTTCTCTTCCCTGTTTGGCCTTAGCACATGATAGTGGCCATCTTGGCCTAGGACGCTAAACCTGCACATGGCCAGGGCCCAGCTAGGAACCTAAAGTCTGAGGTTTTCCTATTGTGGAATTGTATACCAGAACAAGTATGAGTAAAGCCTTTTCAAACTCTGCTGGATTTGCGAGACTTTCTCTGTGGGCTGGTCGCTGATCCAGTGCGTCAGAAGGGGATCCCTATACCTGCCCTGGATTTTGTTGGAGAACTCAGGGCTCTCTGACAGACATGTATGATAATTTTTTCAGTACCAGTCTTGCAAACCATAATGCCCAAAAAGGAAAGACAGAAAGCAAGAAGGAGAAGAAAAAAGCTTTAGAGGTAGGCTGATGATAGGGGGTGGTGGAAGGGAGCTGGAGAATTGGTGGTGGTAAATACACACTGGTGAAGGGATTAGTGCTGAAAATTGTATGACTGAAACCCAATCATGAACAATTTTGAAACTGTGTATCTCAAGATTTTTAAAAAGGTAAATATCATGGAGGGTATGCAAATCAAAACAACAATGAGATTTCCTCTCACACCATAGAGATAGGCACATATCCAAAAGAGAAAGATCAACCATTGCTGGTGTGGATGTAGGGGGAAAAAGGGATTCTCATTCACTATTGGTGGGAATGTTGATTGGTCCAGACTTTTTTGGAAAACAATTTGGATGTCCCTCCACAAGCGAGAAATTGAGCTCCTATTTGACTAATGAATACCATTCCTAGGAATACACACAGTGGCCCCACAACACACAGCAGAAATATCATATGTACTTAATATGTACATAATAGCTCTATTCACAACAGCCAGAATACAGAAAATCCTGAGGGCCCAAGAACAGAAGACTAGGTAAAGAAACTGTTTACATTTACACAATGGAATACTACGCAGCTGTTAGGAACAACTAAGTTATGAAATTTTCAAAAGAATGGATGGACATGGATAATATCATGCTAAGTGAAATTATCCAGAGGGAAAATGACAGACATAGAATCATTGTATTCATTTGAGGGATATTAAAGAATGTATGAGAATAATATCTAAGGCCAGGCAAAAATGACCACAAGTGTATGAGATTCAGAAGTTGGGTAAGAGAGAAGAGAGAAGGGACCAGTGTAATAATAAATGTTGGAAATGGTAATGCCAGACTACACCGAGCATTGAACATAGGCAAAGAGGTATAGATGCCATAACTCCTAAATATATGCATTGCAAGCCACAATTTGCAAGAGAAGGGGGAGGAGAGAGAATGGGAGAGTAAGAGAGATATAGAGAAAAAGAGAAAGAAAGAGTAAAGAGAGAGTAAGGAGAGAAAGAAAGAGAATAAAGAGAGAGAAAAGAGAGAGAGAGGAAGAGAGAGAGAGAGAAAATGCCTTGGCAGGCTGGGGGTGGGATAAGGGAATTTGATTGATGATTGGAAGGGTGCACTGGTGGAGGAATGGGTGCTAGAACACTGTGTGGCTGAAACCCAATCATGAAGAGCTTTGTAATTATATACCTCTTGTCACTTGTCACTTGTTACTTCTCTTCCCATTGTTCATCGATTTGCTCAAGCAAGCGCCAGTAACATCTCCATTCATTGGGAATGAGGTACATTATTGTTATCTATTTTTGGCATATTGAGTACACCATGGGTAGCTTGCTAGGCTCTGCCATGGCTCTGGGTTCATTCCAGAGGGCCCAGTCTTTTTCTATGGCAGACCATCAACCATCCAGGGCCCACAGGGCAGAGCCCTGGGTATAGACAAGCCTGCCCTCTGTCTTCCACCTGAAAATGGAGCTGGGCACCTCAGTCATACCTGCAACACTTTGAGTGGCAGGTGTTATAAGATATTTTTTAAGATTGAAAATGATTTAATGTGTTTCCAATAATAAATATAAACAATATAATTATATATACATATATGTATATATGTACATATATGTATTTATTTGAGGCTTCCTGATTATCACAGTGCTTTATGCTACTAATTTAAAGCATGGCATTATTTTCAGTTATAATACTTTCAAAAGAACAAAACTATTGCAAATTTGGAAATTAAGATTAGATTGTGTACTGATTGACTCTCTATGGAAAAAGAAAAGTAAAAAAGGAAAGAGCATTGTTTTATAAAATTCTGTAATTTCACAGAGATCATGAAGAGATCTGCTGGTCTGGAGTAGTTTCATAGGAGTTAAGCAGAATGGAAGAAAGCAGGAAAGTCTGTAACAAAATCTGGTCCATTAAATGTGGATCATATCTCTCAAATCCAAGTCTTTTCCTTAGTGCCAGAGATACGGACTCCTCTGGTACATTAGGACACAGATGGCAGTAAAGCAGTTGCTTCTACAGTCCCCAGAGACCTCATTGGCATGAGATGCTCATCTGAAGATGACAGCTGCTGAGTTATATGCTCAAGGATCCCTAAATAGTTACAAAGGCCTAGGTTCCACATCAAGCTCTGCCACTAAACTAGGTGATAATTAGTATGACATTTCTTGAGTCATTCCACATATCAGAGTCTTGTTTCAGTATTTGTAAAAAAAGAAGAAAACTACCTATTTCAAGATATTGTTGGATAAAGAGCTATTGTTTATCCACATTTTTGAAAGCTTCTGCACACTTAAGTTAGGAGCTTTAAAATGCCACGTTATAAAATCTAAATAGAGCAGGGGCTAATTACGAAGGTCAGACTGTGAAATGAAAGGTTAGCTTTCATCATACAGTCGAAACATGAGCATTTGTATTAACTCTTTGTGAAAAAGTTTAAATATACTATTATTTTTTTCACAAAATATCTGGAATATTTTAAAGACATAATCAATATTAATAATTACTGCACTAGGGATATAGTTCAACTATATGCTCAAGGAGACCTAAATAGATACAAATGCCTAGGTTCCACATCAAGCTCTGCCACTAAACTAGGTGATAATTAGTATGACATTTCTTGAGTCATTCCACATATCAGAGCTGTGTTTCAGTATTTGTAAAAAAATAAAACTACCTATTTACTATTTACCTATATACTCCCACATACAAAACATTTATGTGGGAATCTAGGGGCCCTAAATACATATCTTATATGTGGGAGCACCAGGTTTGTCCTTTGGTACCACATGGTGCTCCAGAACACCAAGTGGAAGCAGCTCTCAAAACTGTGAGAGGTGAGTCCCTTAACCACTAAAAAATTACCACCAAACAAAGGGGAGATAATGAAGGGAAAGATGTGAATGTTATAAAAAGAAAGATTCAAACATGATTGGAGGAGGAGGGGATAGGTGTAAGAGAAGGAAGAAGAGGAGAATAAAAAGCAGAGAGAATGAGGAAGAGGAGGAGGAAGAAAAGGAGAATGGAGAGGAAGAGGAAGACCTATTAAAACACAATCACTGTATCACTGTATCACTGTCTTCCCGTTCATCACCGATTTACTCGAGCGGGCACCAGTAACATCTCCATATGTCCTGTCTCATGCTAGTAGAGCCCAAGGGCATCTGCTTGCTCCAGGAACATAAAGAGCCTCAAGCCATCCTATCATGGGAATGAGGTATATAATTGTTACTGGTATTTGGAATATCAAATACAACACAGGTAGCTTGCCAGGCTCTGCCATGCGGGTGGCATACTCTTGTAGTCACCTCTGATCTCCAGCATTTATTGATGAACCGCGTGACTGGGCTGTGATAGGCTCTTCTTCTGGGTGGAGGTCTGAGGAGAGGGAAGTTCGGATGTGGAATATGGTGGCCCTCATGGAGTGGTGGAGGTGTCTGCCACTTGTGAGGCTCTGCTGGGTGGCGGCCAGGGCTAGAACCCACCATCCCTCCCAGGTGCCTCATGAGCAGCTGGGCACAGGGAGAGCCGGTAGTAGCTCTGCCCCATGTTTTATATATATATTTATTTATTTATTTATTTATATATACTTATCTATATAAGTAAATATAAAAGTTATAATTACTGTTAGGATTTTGGATTAATTTACAATTCCATGCTCTTTCCCCCAAACCTCCAAAACACACCTTACTTTTAAAGAGATAGAGAATGAAGTTATCGGTCTTTTCAATGAAATCATACATGTATGTATCTTTTGCCATTTCTGTTAAGCTACACACTAGGGCAAGAGTGTAAAGCTGAAGGCAGAATCACAAAAAAAAATCAGGAAAACAAATTCTCAGTGGTGTCAACCATATGTCTCAACTAGGTAAAAAAGAAACTCATAGGAAATTTCCTGGCCAGACCGAATGGTACGAATCACACTTAGACTGTAGTGAGGAAACACAGATCTCTTCCTATCTCTTATCCCAAGAGAAGGCACTTTTCTTAAAGTAATCCTAGGGGCAGATTCAGACCAAGGGAGGCTAGGTATCGCTTATATCAGCAAAGCACTTCAAACCAGGAGAATACAAGATTAGGAGTATGAAAGAAGAATATACTTGATCTGAAGAATTCATCTTAATATCATTTTCTTTGATTGCAAAGATCCACTAGAAGTTATACTGTTGTCTCCCTTTGCCATAGCAAGATTCCTGGAAGAACCAGAAGGATGCGAAGGGCAGCAGTGAGAGCCAAGCAACCCCTTTCCTCTCCATTTACCCTTAGATATTTCTGTTTGTTTATGAAACAAGATACAAATATCAAGTATTATCAAACAGAAACTCTTCTCTACTTTGTCCAGGGACCCTCTGAAATGGATAGCCCCCTTCTTGAGGGAACAAGAACAACAACAAAGATGCCTGAGTCCATCCTTTTAACCTGAATCTTTTTAACCTACATTATTAAAACACAATAAATTAAACATTATAAACATTGATTTAGAGGCAGTAAATATAGCACAGGGGTTAGTGATACATGTGTTGCATCCAGCGTAGTCAAATTCAGTCCAGACATTTCATGGAACCCAGCTCAGTCACAGACATTGTATGATTCCCAGAGCACCAAGATGTACAGGTGGCACTATAAGCTTCTAATCTTTGGGACATAACATTTTGAGCAGTCTGGCCTCCTTAGCAGAGGATCCTAGAAGTAGTTCAGATTCCTTTACCACTGCTTGGGAGACACCCTGCCCCCAAACTGACATAATAAACAAGATGAATTGAGGTTAGAAGACTTTCTGGGAATTTACTTTGTGGTATCTTTTATAAAGTGAATATTCCAAATGTATTTGTTAAAACATTTGTTCACTTAATGTTGAAATATAAATTCAATAAAATTGTTATAATAAATATTTTAATAAAAAAGCTTTTTTGTATAATAACAGGCCTGTATAATTAGGGGAAAATAGGAGAAAAAATTTAAAAGGAAAATGTCATGGTGATTTTTTACATTGTAATAACACTAAGAAAGGAGATGGTTGATTTTAGATATGGTAGCATTTTCATTATTGTATTCAGTTATAGTTTTTGCAGAAAGGTAAAAATGACAGTTAGTTAAATCACATTTTTCAATTATTTACATGTTAAATTGCTTGTTTTAATTCAATTACAAAACGATTTCAATGTAACTTACTTTTCATAAAGTATAGAACTATTTAGAAGGTGTTTGTGTTCATCAACCTACCAAGAAATGATTCCTTGAGTGTTACCCCCCATTCACAAGGTGCCCTAGGAACATTGAGATTAAGAATGCTCCATTTAAGTAATAAGGCCATTGAAAGCACGTATTCTACCATCTGTATGAATTGCATTTTAATAAACCCATGAGCAAAGTCAAGGCATTTGGACTTTAAAATATAAACATGCCATCTTAAGAAGGCTTATCTTTCAAGTATTTAATGGTTGCTGGATTATAGGAATCAATACAGGATAAGAAACCCCACGCTTTATTGATTCTCCTTCCTTACATTTTCATCCTTTCCCTTTAAGCAATTTAAATACCTTAAGTCCAGAAACTTTTTGTAAGATAGTACTGAAAAATAATTTTTATCAAAGATAACATATTTCATACCAATGTTTTGCTATTGGCAGTTTGAGATTTACTTTATAGAAAAAAAATCTTTACAAAGATAAATGCTTTTATACTTAGTGACAATTACATTCACAAAGAAGCACTTTCAAAAATATATGGAAAGAACCTTCAATTTTATGAACTATTCCACATTATATAAATCATCATACCCTTAGTCACAATATTTATTTCAACTTTAAAACTAGTACAGCACACTGAAGTTTTAAGTATTTTAAAATGCAATTAACTTTAGGCAAAGGATGCATATCGAAAATTTCACATGGAAAATATTTTAAATTTTTAATTACATAATAAGAGGCCTCTATGCTAAATACCCTTTTGGTGAATTATTTGGATAAATAAATATCTTGTATAATCAATTAATCACCATAATTTGTGTTCTATAAACTACCATTCCCAAGTATTTTTCCTTTAAATATAAATGAATGCAGATTTATTTACTATTAAAATTCAGTTTGCATAAATGTTAAGAAAAAGCTTCTAATGTCTAATTGCATAAAATAAGTTGTTGCTTTTTATGATGTAGCAAAAGAATTTACTAAGAATACATATATTGTTTAAACAAATTATATATTTGTTTAATTTGTTTTCTTGTTTGTTTTTTTGCTGCTTATTTACTCGAAACATTTAATATTAAGTAAAACATCAATGGGAAAACTAACAGGATTCTAGAAAAAAGAAACATTGTTCAACATTTTAAAATGGAGGGAAGATAACTCAACAATTAGAATTATTCAGGAGAATTTAAAGGTACAAAATGCAGAGCTATAATAATTTTACCATATTGCTATATCTCTGTTTGAACATATCTCCCAGAATACCTGAAAGAATATCAATAAAATCTAGTTCTCTAGACAGAACTTCTACAATATGAGTGTGCATCAAGAATACCTAGGAATCTTATTAAAAATGATAATCCTACCTCCTTTCTCCTGATATTACTCAGGGTTTAGCTTGGAATTCAAGAGTTTAATGATGAATACAATCTAGAGACTACAGTGTGAAATATGGCATATAGACCTTTTTTTTCCAATCTGGGGGCTATTGAATCCTCTGCTTTAAATCTCATTGGTGAGTAAAATGAAAAAAAAATTCTTAGATACATATATAATTGAATATACTATGTACCTTCTTAACTATAATACACATCAGGTAGAAATGCATGTGAGACTAGAAGTTCACTGTAATGTGACTTCTCTTTGATAGACAATACCCAGAAGAAACAGAGAAACTCACTCCCTTAGCATGGTTCTATTTTCTGAGAGTATTTTATATTTATAGATAGGTGACAACTAGATACCAGGTGGCTAATTTTTATATACAAGAACATAATATACAGATGATCTGAAAAATATCGAGACATATATAAAGGGGATAAATGTGTGTGAGAGTAGATTGCTCCTTAGAGTATAGTGAAATAAACTGGAGTATAAAAAATACAATAAAAAATATAGCATAATGATCTCAGGGTGGTGGTACCATCTGTGGCCTGGGAAGGGAGAAATTTCTGGCCTCCTGCCTGACTCAGGATTAACACAGAAAGAAAAGCTTTTGAATTATGACTACAGAGAGAACAAAAGTGATTTTGTTCTTTAGGTTATGGATATGTGTGCCTTACTCCTTGTTTATATATGTGTCTTGTGTGCATGTTGTTCCAGCTGCTACTGCACGTATATAACTTTGTGTGTAAATTTTCCTGTCTGCTTAAGTACATGTTCATAACTTTGTGTGTAAATTTTCCTGTCTGCTTAAGTACATGTTCATTCTCTTGGAGTGACATGTCACTTATTTTGCTTTGTATGCAAATGGATCTAAATAGGTGATACTGTCACCCATGTCTTATTGCTTACTTGCATGTTTCACTCTGCTTGAATGATTCTCTTTGACCAAGTCAGATACTTATTTTCTCCCAATACCTTCTTTATACATATTTATATCTTCTCTATTTAGGATTGGTTTAGGAATTCTGCATTTAGATCGATCTTTTTATCTTTCACTGTTGCCACATCTTCCTGGTAATCTCACTATGTCAGAGCCCCTCTAGTGGATGCTCTGGATTTGTTTTCTTGATGGCAAGCATTTATGTTTGTGCAACTGTTCCTGAGTACGCTTCATTCTCTTTGTTTCAGGATATGGCCTGCTCATGTGTGCTTTTCTTCCTTACTTCCATTAATGTGGAATAAATAACCAGATGTTTCAGTGTATTCTATTTTCTCAGCAAGTCTGTGCTGTGTATGACTATGGTATAGTAAGCAGACAAGAAAAGCTCCCATGGAGAGAAATACAGAGACAGAGAGAAAGAGATAGAAATACAGAGACAGAGAGAGTGTATGTCTAGTGCTCGGCTGCACTAGAAATACAGAGAGAGAGAGAGAAAGAGAGAGAGAGAGAGAGCCTGCAATAGTCAGTCTGGGGGGTGGTTTTGAGGAGGCGTGGGAAATTGGTTATGGGAATGGGGCACTGATGGAGGGGATGGGTGCTGGAACACTGTATGACAGAGACCCAATTATGAACAGCTTTGTAATTGTATATCTCATGGTGGTATATTAAAAATTTAAAAATAAAGAGAAACTCCCATGATCTGAGAACCTTTCTCACAGTGGAGTGAAAGGGCTCAAAGAGATTATCTACTCTATTTCAACAAGGTAATAGCTAATATATTCATTGAAACATATTAAATTAAATAATTCTTACTTCTCCCAAGACGTTCTGTTGACTCAAGTTAGTATATGACTTAGTATAACTATTCCATGGTACATATACCTCTTGGTCTTATTTCTCCAAGTTAAAATAAGAACAAAAGCAGCATTTTTAATAGGATGGGTGTGAAAATTAGAATGGTAAAGCTCCTAGTATATTATCCATAAATATGATCAGTGCTTATAATAGTACAATTATTTGAAAAGTTAAGGAAAAATGCTATGTACATTAAGCCATTTCAAAGTTAGCTTATTTCACTAAATGCACCTACCTACTAAAATTTGACAATAAGAAATTATAAAAGCAGGGGCTAGAGTGATAGCCCAGCGGGTAGGGTGTTTGCTTTGCACACAACCGACCAGGTTCGATTCCGGCTTCCCATATGGTCCCCGAGCAGTTCCCAGAGTAATTCCTGAGCATAGAGCCAGGAGTAACCCCTAAGCATCTCCGGGTGTGACCCAAAAAGCAAAACAAAATAAATAAATAAATTATAAAAGCAACTTTTCAAGAAAATAAACATAAAGTCAAGAATAAAAATACAATAAAGATATAGCATAGTGATCCAAAGGTGGTGGCACCATCTTGAAAAAGACATATGAAAGACAAATGGCCCTGTCACCATTTCCTCCCCACAGAAGACTGTGCCACTCTCAGCATACTTTGGAAGAACTCTCTGAGCTCCAATTGTGTGGAGCCCCATGATGTGACCTGAGATCTTAGCCAGGCTCTGCTATACTAGTGGCTCCAGCCCACCCAGAGTGCCCAAGGAGCCAAAGGTAGCAGCCCCAGTTCTGGTCCTGGTTCCTGCTGAGGCCTATGGGGCAGGGCAAAGCCAGAAGGTCAGGCTGGACTGGCCTGGCGTGGCAGTGCACCGGTAGCAAGAGGGCACCCTCTAGCTTGTTTACCCCCAAAACAGCCACCTTGTCTCTGGCCAGACTCCAACAAGTCAGCATCAAGTTTTCTGAAAAGTCAAACAGCCCATAGTTATGGGGGAGCTGCATGCACAAACCACCTCTGGCTCATTCATACAAACTCACCTATCAGCCACACCTCAGAAACTCATTAACAAACCTTGAAGGAGATTAGAAGCCACAGTTAAGAAGCAAATTCACTGTCTATGACCCTGAGATGCATAAATAAATCTCAAAAGAGATCAACAAGTTGAAGAGATGCTTCCAGACTCTGCACTAGGCTGAGTTTTTCCAGGACACCCAGGAAAGTGGTGGGTGCTGGACCTATGTGCCCAAAAAGAGCCACTGGAGCTGAAAACATCCACACTCCCAATCATGATAAAATCAATATCCAGTATTCAGGATGAGCCTCGTTGACAAATTAAAGTGTTGAAAACTCAGGTATGCCAGATTTGTGACTGAAATCTCCAGGTTTCCAAGGAGTTGGGATGGGCTATCTCCCCCACATCCCTGCACTTCTGGAATCTGGTACAGTCATACAAACATTCCAATAGCCATCCCGTTAAAGATTCATATCCTTCTCTATTACCTTAAAAATTCTGGACTTCCTGATCGCACAGCCCCAATGACACTGATAAACCAGGAGTAGCACAACAAATTGAATGGGAAGTGATGTAAAAAGTTTCCAATCTCTGTTAATAAAATATCAACATGAAGGCTTAACCGCTAATATCTTAGTAATCTATTTTACATGGGCTTAGTAGACCCATGGTGACATATACAATATCATAAACTTTCTTCTGAGGAAACAATTTTTTATCATTATTGTAGAAAAATTTAAAAATCAATATAAAATAAATCAGTGAGGGTCTTCTGTAGGACCCCCTATAATTTATAAGCCATTATGGGGCAGGCTTAAGGGGTGAGTGGGAAATTTAAACATAATGATGGTGGGAAGGTGAAATGGTGGTAATATTGGTAATGGTATATTGAATGTCTGCAACAAATTGCTATGAATAAGCTTCTAACCACAGCTCTTATATAAGATGTAATAGGGTTTTCTAATGTTCTTAATCACTTATTATTAGCGAAATACAAATAAAAGCCATCTAAGACTAGTAAGACATAGTAAAACATTTGTGAAAAGTCAGTATGACGGACTTCTGGTAAGAAATAAACCCTCATTCCCTGCTGATGGTAATGCCTTATGATGCAACCTTTCTGGAAAGTACTATGGATATCTCACAACAAATATTTTTTATTGTTTGTTTTCTTTTGGGGGCCACACCTGATAGTATTCAGGGCTTACTTGTGGCTCTGCACTCAGAAATCACTCCTTGCAGGGATCAGTGGGCAAACAGAGTGCTGGGCATTGTTTGATGGGTGGCTTCAGACAACGCAAACACTCTACCCACTATACTATGTCTCTGTCCTATCACTGTATCACTGTCACTGTATTCCCGTTCATCATCGATTTGCTCGAGTGGGCACCAGTAACATCTCCATATGTCCTGTCTCATGCAAGTAGAGCCCAGGGCACCTGCTTGCTCCAGGAATATAAAGAGCCTCAAACCGTTCCATCAGATCATGGGAATGAGGTCTATAATTGTTACTGGTATTTGGCATATCAAATACGACATGGGTAGCTTGCCAGGCTCTGCTGTGCGGATAGCATACTCTTGGAGTCATCTCTAAATCCAGCATTTATTGATGAAACAAAGCTGTGATAGGCTGGTCTGCTGGATGGAGTTCTGAGGAGAGGGAAGTCCGGATATGGAAAATGGAGGCCCTCATGGAGTGGGGGGTTATCTGGCTGGTTCCAAGGCTCTGCTGGGGTGGTGGGCCAGGGCTAGAAACCGCCATCCTTCCTGGGAGCCTCATGAGTGGCTGGGCACAGGGAGAGCCAGAAGCACCTCTGCCCCATATATGTGTGTCTCTGGATCAGCATACCTGGGCCAGATTTAAAAAAGAATGCTGCAGGGTGGATCTCGATGAGCCGAGCTGTGATAGGCTGGTCTGCTGGGTGGAGTTCTAATGAGGGAAAGTCGGATGTGGAAAATGGAGGCCCTCATGGAGTTGGGGGTTGTCTGGCTTGTTGCGAGGCTCTGCTGGGGTGGTGGGCCAGGGCTAGAACCCGCCATCCCTCCCGGGTGCCTCATAAGTGGCTGGGCACAGGGAGAGCCAGTATCAGCTCTGCCCCATGTCTGTGAGTCTCTGTTCTAAATAGCAGGAAATCTAAAATTGTTAAGGAAATAAGTTTCATCTGTCTTGTGATACCACCTCTTAATATCTATCCCCCAAACAAACACACGAACACACACATACAAACACACTATCACTATCACTATCACTATCTTCCTGTTCATCATCTATTTGCTAGAGAGGGCCCCAGTAATATCTCCATATGTCCTGTCCCATGCTAGTAGAACCCAAAGGCATCCGCTTGCTCCAGGAACATAAAGAGCCTCAAACCATTATATTAGGTCATGGGTATGACCTAATATAAATGTTACTGGTATTTGGCATATCAAATACGACCACGAGCATCTTGCCAGGTTTGCCGTGCGGGTGGCATACTCTTGTAGTCACCTCTAAATAAAGTATTTATTGATGAACCACGCCAGCTGCTAGCGGCCGCGCTAGCCGGGCTGTGATAGTCTGGTCTGCTGGGTGGAGTTGTGATGAGAGGGAAGTCCGGACTCCAAGTCCGACTGCATGGGGGCTGTCATTTTCCACGTTGGACTTCCCTCTCGTCACAACTCCACCCAGCAGACCAGACTATCACAGCCCAGATCATCGACACCCACCCAGCAGCAGGTTTTTTTTTTTTCAATCCGGCCCAGGTATGCTGAACCAGAGACTCTCAGACATGGGGCAGAGCTGCTACTTGCTCTCCCTGTGCCCAGCCACTCATGAGGCACCTGGGAGGCATTGCGGGTTCTATCCCTGGCCTGCCACCCCAGCAGAGCCTCACAACAAGCCAGATGACACATCCCTGACTCCATGGGGGCTGCCATTTTCCACAAACACACACACCACAATATTAATTTGAAAGGAAATATGCACAATGATGTTCAGTGCAAGATTTAGTATAATGACCAGACTATAGAAACACCACAGATCCCTAATTACGAATTATCAAGAAGTTGTAGAATATATGCATAATGGAACACTACACAACTGTAAGAAAGTACAAAATCATGCGATTTTGCACCACATGGATGGAAATAGAGAGTGTCTTGCAGAATGAAGACAGAACAATAGAAAGAGAAAAATAAATACAGAATAACCTCTTTCATATGTGGGATTTAAAGGCAAAAAGCTTGGAGTAATAGCACAGTAAGTAGGGCATTTGTCTTGCACACAGCCAATATGGGTTTAGTTCTCAGCATACCATACAGTCCCCTGAGCACCTCCAAGTTTAATTCCTGAGCACAATGCCAGGAGTAACCACTGAGCATTGTCAGTTGTGACCCAAAAAGTATATGAATAAATAGATAAATAAATAAATGACTAAACAAACAAACATGATAGATGATAGACAAACAGACAGACAGACAGATGATAGACAAATAGACAGATAGACAGACAGATAAGCAGATAGGCAGATAGGCAGATAGACAGAGAGGCAGATAGACAGATAGACAGATAGACAGATTGACAGATAGACAGACAGACAGACAGACAGACAGATAGATAGACAGACAGACAGACAGACAGACAGACAGGCAGGCAGGCAGGCAGGCAGGCAGGCAGACAGGCAGGCAGGCAGACAGACAGACAGACAGATACATAGATACATAGATACATAGACACATAGATAGATCGATAAAGATGCATGGCTTGGGAGCAACAAATGGCCAAGGGCCATAGAATTGGAGAGTTGTTTTCAGGTGAGTCTGTGTGTGATAAAAGTGTTGAATGAAAGAGACCTTTGAGACCACTGTGGAAGAAAATAGATGCTCTAGTGATATGGGTGGTTGTTGAAATAATGTATGCATGAAACTATCATTGATAGTATTGTAAATAAATGTACATCAATAAATATTTTAAAGAATGATTTAAAAAAAAGGTTACAACAACTTTTTAAATGGAAACTATATTAGAACATATATTTGCAAAATATCAAAGGTCTAAGGTATTAATCCAATCTAGATAATGTTCAGTGCAGATCAGTTAAAATGTAGCTCAAATTGTCATATAGGGTCTCAGATAATGACTGCGACCTCTTCATCTGAAGCACGGAAGGGAGTTGAATGGAGTTGAGGGAGGCAGTTATTCCTGCTCAAAGTTAAACCTAATAGTAGCAAACGTGCCATAAGTTCCTACAGCCTTTATTCTCCTTTATATATGTAGACAACACATTTACAAATGCCCTGTTATCTCCACTGTATTAGTTTATTTTAATTTAACCACATCTATTAAAAGTATAACTCATGCACAAAATCAAAATTAAAATAAATATTAAAGTATACACTGAAAAGTCATATTTCATTTTCATCCACAGTTTTCCTTCCTAATCCTATATCATCCTCAATCCTACAACCACTCTGATTGATTTTGTATGCCTTATCAATTCCCTATGAAAATTCAGACTTTAATTAATTATAGTTTCTAATGAGAAACTATCCTCAACTATAAAATTTTCTCATATAAAATATTTCATAACATTTTCTAAATCACCACTTTTTATTTTATATGTTGTATTCTTTTTATTCCTTTCTGGTTGGAAATCAAACCTGATTGTGCTCTGGGCTTACTCTTGGCTTAGTGCTCAGGGATCAAATACCCATATATAATGCTGGGATTGCTTGTTGCAAGGAAAATCCCTTACTTTTTACATTTAATAACATCATTGAAAAAAAACCATTCCTATATGATTTAATAAAAAGATTCTTCTCCCACTTTTATATTTTGAAAGTGACTTCAGGTTTTTAAAAAACTAATTGTGAATACTAAAATTCAGAGGTGAAAATTAATCATAGTAACAAGATGTGAGGACATAGGTAAAATATACACAGACCAATTTTTATTAATTCCTTGTGATGAACTATTGAAAGAATAGAGGCAAAGATAGCTATTAACATATAATCATTCTGAACACACATGCTTCTTTTCCTGTTCTCTAGCATCTACCTGAGAATTGGAGGAAGAAGATAATATGTTCACATTTATTTTACCATTACTCCAGGAGCATAAAAAAAACAAATTTTTTATCAAAAGAGAGATAATGTTATAGAACAGTGAAATTTTTAGAAAATATTCAGTTCTCAGACTGCCATTTGAGGCCATCAGTTGACCAAGGCACACATACACTCACAAACACACATACACACAATACACACACACACACATAATAAAACAAGCACTTGTTGAGTTTTTTTTTTTGCTGTGATATCATTAACCATATCCTCCCCATCATTTCAATTTTTTTAACCATATACTTTCAGAGAGCTGACAGAGACATTCCCACTGGGAAAATTGAATGGACAGTATATTTTTACCAATGGAAATTTACACTGAAAATTTTTTCAGAGCCCATGGTCACACAGTTTGATTTAGGTACTGTGTCTGATTTGTTTTACTCAACCATGCCCACAACACGGAAAAAAAAAAGATAAACAAAAATCTAGTAGACTTCCTGACAATTGGATTGCTTTTGCAAGCTCATAGTAACAGCTATAATACCAATTACTAAAGAGCAAATAGAGGTAAATTCTATTTTCTCTGAGTTGTTTGCTGCCCAGAGGGATCACCACCTCTCTTCCCTTATTGGATCAAGTAAAATCTCACTAATAAAACTATCTGAAGAATTTTTTCCTAGACTGGAGTGATACAGCTGGTAGAGCACTTTGAATACAGTCAACCTGGGTTTGGACCCCGAGACTCCATATCGCCCCCAAGCCAGATAGGAGTAAACATAAAGTCATTAGCAAGCCTGAGCATCACAAGGTGTGCCCCCAAAGCCCTACAGAAATGTTTGAAAAGAAATTTCCACATAGGTTATTACTAATAGTTTTTTTGGATTTCCAAGATCTGGGTGTTTAATCTACCTTAGATTTAAAACAATTTCTTTTTTTTCAAATTATTTCAACATACAATGACTTCTCCTAACCAACTTCAAAGCCAATGGCTAATATTGCATGTTATAATTAGAAATGTTAGAATAGATTTTTTCCTGTCTGAAATCACATCAGTGAGTAAACTGCAACTCTGTTAAACAGATTTGATCCAACACTCTCCATGTAAATATATCTGATCTATCCAAACAGATTCCAAACAGATGGTAACTAAAATATCAATCAACAATATAAACAATATAATAAATTTGTTAAGATCAAAGAGTAGATGAAAATTTTTATGATATCAAAAGTACTCTAGAGAACCAGAGTGATAGTCTAGAGGGTAGGGACTTTGCCTTGCATGCGACCAACCTGGATTCAATCCCGGCATCCCATATGGTCCCCTGAGCACCGCCAGGAGTAATTCCTGAGTGCAGAGCCAGGAGTAACCTCTGAGCTTTACTGGGTGTGACCCAAAAAGCAAATAAAAATATTTGCTCTGTAGCAAATAAAAATATTAGAATATTAAACGTATTACTCTATTTGCCTAGAAAAAATGATGGATCACACAACTTTATTTTTTGTTTGTTTGTTTGTTTTATTCTTTTTTTTAACATTTTATTATACCACCGTGAGATATACAATTACAACGTTGTTCACGCTTGGGGGTTTCGGTCACACAGTGTTCCAGCACACCGCCCTCCACCAGTGCCCCTCAACCACCACCCATGTCCCCAATTCCCTCCCCCTCCCACGTCCTGCCTAAATGGCAGTTTCTTTATCTCCTCTCTCTCTCCCTATCTCTCTCCTCCTTCTCCCACACATTGGGATCACACAACTTTAAATATTTATAAACAATCCCTGAAATTTTATCCAGTGAAGTAGCATGAGTCATTATTCTAGGACTATGCATACTAAATGAATCAATGAATATACTTGTCCTTCATTCAGTCTGCTCAATATATACCTTTTTCCAAAACAATGACTAACTATTATTTTATTCCTAAGATATAATATGCTCAGGGTTTCATTTCTCTTCTGTTGATCCTGTTAATAAAATCAAGTTAATAATCTGGTACACATATTACTACTAGTCTACTTCTCTAAGAGTAGATCTTGATTTATATGCTTTGACTTTATGTACCCAAATCTATTTGACTTTGAAATTTAATTTCTCTGATTAATGATGTTACCAACATCTTAATATCTTTTGTACCACATCAAAATATAGCTGTTCCAAACAACATTCTAGTTGAATTAACAAAGCATATTATTGTCTTCATTACTGTGCACATGACAGAAAATATGTAGGCTAGCAATTTGAAAGTATGCATATTTAATGAAATATTTGAAACTTCAAAGTCTTTCAAATATTTTCACTTAACATAGCAATCATTTCATCTAACATAAGGTTGACTTATATTTGATATTCACATATGGATATAAGTTCAAGATTTTAACCCAGTTATGATTCCAATAACCACACTCCTAGCAAATGTACAGAAAAAATTTCTGCATCTTACTGAGAGAAACCATATCTGAATCTTTAATAAATGTATGAGCCAGTGACAAGAGTAGCATCTATAGATTAATACATGCTGTATCTTTTTTTTTATATAAAGTCAGCAGCACTGAAGCATGATTTAAAGACAAAATCAATCTTAAATTTAAATACATACTTTTCAAAGAACCAATGAAATAGTCCAAGAACAATTGTATAGAAAGTGTGTAGCCTTTTCTGCATGAAATTTTGAAACTCATGTATTTTAATTCTCTTACTCATATACCTGTGGGCAA
The DNA here is from genome assembly GCA_021461705.1 of Cryptotis parvus. Taxonomy (NCBI): domain Eukaryota; kingdom Metazoa; phylum Chordata; class Mammalia; order Eulipotyphla; family Soricidae; genus Cryptotis; species Cryptotis parvus. Next base: position 33,406 of record JAJIBD010021479.1, read on the forward strand.
AAAAAGATACAACTTTTTGCAAAAAAAAAAAGTTTTGGACTGACAGATGATAAAATGGTTAAAGCATGTTGTAAAATAAAATGTAAGTTGTGTGTATCACTGTCTGTCTTCCCGTTGATCATCGATTTGCTCGAGTGGGCACCAGTAACATCTTCATATGTCCTGTCTCATGCTAGTAGAGCCCAAGGGCATCTTCCTGCTCCAGGAACATAAAGAGCCTCAAACCATTCCATCAGGTCATGGGAATGAGGTCTATAATTGTTACTGGTATTTGGCATATCAAATATGACACAGGTAGCTTGCCAGGCTCTGCCATGTGAGTGGCAAACTGTGTATATATTATAAAATATCACAAAATAGAAGCATTGAGTGAAAACTAGTGAAACAAATTTTATTGCTTCAGTCCATCTTGTGATACTTGTACTTTAAGGCTGTTACCCAATAGATGGGATTTATACAGTCATATGAGCAGCTTCCAAATCCTCAAATCTATTTAATTGAAAAACTGTCAATAAAATAGTCATTTTTGGTAATGTGCAGAATTGTCTGTGCTTCTTAAAAAATTGGTCCAAACCACATTAATCATCCCTGTCATACAACTTTTCACTGTTTAGAAGTTTGTCTAGACTTTCCAATAGATTCTAAGCAGGAAGAGCCAGAACATGAAATCATTTTGGAATCTTCTTAAGAAAGGAAAGACTAAGAGACACACCCCACTCAGTTGATATATATTATTTCTCTCAAAGAAATATTGAGATTGAATACTGTCTTTGTATCACAATCTATTGCAGGACTCCCCTAAAAGCCTCTGCAACTGCTCTGGATTGCCTCCTGCAAATCACTTCGTAGATAAGGGGGGTAGTCTAAATGTGGCAGTTTATCTGACCATGTATTCTGTACTAGCTGGTATAAATATTCTCTCATGCTAGCACAATCATCGTGGGACTAGCTAGATCTTACCAGCATATTTGCCTGGCCACGATGGATCTCTAAGTATTAGACCAGAGAGAAATGCTGTTTGCCTCCAAGCAAGCAAGCATGGCTCCCTGATAACTCAAAGGCAACTAAAATACAAAACTACCCTGAAGTAGATGAGACTTGTGAAGGCTTGGAGAAATATTTAACTGGCATTAGTATTAGTCTTTGGTACAGAGACATGTCATCTCAGAAACCCCCTTCTCTACCTTATAAAGGCTTTTCCAGGCAGATCTTGGCTCTAGACATTAGCATATAAACGGGCCTAGGTGAGGTGCTGGAAGAAATTACCTGAGGGCATTTGACCCTCCCTGCTTCCCATAATAGTGGGAGGGAGGTCTGAGTTGCAGGGGTATAAAACTAGCCTGCTTCCTCTCTCACTCTCTCTTTTTTGGGCTCTCTCTCTTTTTGGGCTCTTTCTTTGTGAACTTGCACCCTTCTTGGGAGTCTTGCCTTTGTCTCCTCTCTACAGGGCCTTAACACGTGGTGGCCGCCATCTTGGCCTATACGTGGCTGGGGTTTTAGCTGGGAATCCTAAGCACAGGGTTTTTCCTATCGCTGACTTGTATGCCTGAACCTGTGATAAGTAAAGCCTTTTAAAACTGCATCGGATTCCTGAGTCTTCATCCATTCCCGCGAGGCTCCGGAGGTAAAAGGGAACTCACTTCCCGGCACTGTTGGGGACCCCAGCAGCATCCCCGACAACAACCTACAGGTAGATAGTAAAAGGAAATAGATACAGTAGAAAATTGTGGCAAAATTTATCGTAAGGCAATATATTAGTCAGATTCTTTGGGAAAATACAATTCATGTATTGCTTTCTCTATGCCCTTATCTTTTTCCAATAAGAGTCATCTGTAATAAAGTGAAAATAGTGACATACACAAGGACATTTACTCCTTTTCTAAATCCTTTGCCCAATATAGTTTGTTACATATATTCCAATATTCTAGTATTTTCCACCATTTTAGTTATCAGTAATGTTAATGATACTAATATAATTGCTTGAAAAAATTTGGAATATGATTTCACTAAATAAAAGACTAAATTAAAAAAAAATAGGGCAGGTTTGATCCACAGCATTCAATTTTGTTCCCCAAGCAGCACTAAGAGTAATTCCTGAGTGCAGAGTCAGGAACAACACCTGAGCATCACCAGGTGTGACCCAACAAGCAAACAAAAACGAGGAAATAATGAGAAAATAGATTCACAGAAAACAGCACACATTGTAGGTGGGAATGTCAACTTTTAAAGCGTTTTGGGAAAACAATATGGACATTCCTCCAAAAACTAAAATTGAGGTTCTATTTGACCCAGCCATACCACTCCTGGGAATATACCCTGGGAAGCTAAAAACACACAGCAGAAACACCATCTGTACTTTTATGTTCATTGCTGCACTACTCACAATAGCCAGAATCTGGAAACAACCAGAGTGCCAGAGAACAGGTGACTGGATAAAGAAACTTTGGTCATCTATCTACACAATGGATAACAATGCAGCTGTTAGAAAAACGAAGTTATGAAACTTGCCTATAATGAATGGAAATGGAGAGGATCATGCTGAGTGAAATTAGCCAGAAGCAAAATGACAGATATAGAATGATTCCATTTATTTGTGGGATATAAAAAAGTGTATATATAGTATAATACCAATATCCAAGGCCAAACAAAACATGGATGAGGAGACTTTACAATAGGTGAAATCAACCGCAAGTGTGTGGGAGTCAGACAGCCTAACAGTCTGTCTTACTTCTGTTATGTAAGACAGAGAAGGGAACAATCAGCTAATAATCATTGGAAGTGAAAATACCAGTCTAGAACTGAGCATTGAATATAGGGAAACAGATAAACATGATAACCTCTAAATGTATATATTGCAAGCCACAATGTATTGAGAAGGAAGAGAGTGAGAGAAAGTGAAAGAAAGAGAGAGAGCCAGTGAAGCGAGAAAGAGAGAGAGAGAGAGAGAGAGAGAGAGAGAGAGAAAGGGTTAGGGCTAGGGAGGGGGAGGGGATCCGGGACATTGGTGGTGGGAAATGGGTACTAGTGGAGGGATGGGTGCTGGAACACTGTATGACTGAAACCCAAACATGAACATCTTTGTAATTATATATCTCATGGTGGTATAATAAAATATTTTAAAAAATAAAATAAAAATAAAAACCTAAGATGCACCTATCTTCCTAAGTTTGGAAAGATCTCTATACTATAGAGTTTGTTTGTTTGTTTGTTTGTTTGTTTGTTTTTTGAAGGCTGATGTAGAATTTAATGAATATTGTAAACAACAAAATCATTAAAGGTCAAAGGAATAAGTAAATAAAATATCTAATTATGATATTTCTGCCCCATGTCTAAGAGACATGGGGCAGTCTCTCAGACATGTCTCTCAGACATGGGGCAGAAATGCTACTTGCTCTCCCTGTGCCCAGCTTCTCATGAGGCGCCCAGGAGGCATGGTGGGTTCTAGACCTGGCCTGCCACCCCAGCAGAGCCTCACAACAAGCCAGACCACCCTCCCCTACTCCATGAGGCCCGCCATTTTCCACATCCGGACTTCCCTCTCGTCACAACTTCACCCAGCAGACCAGACTATCACAGCCCGGCTTGCGCAGCGCTAGCGGCCACGTGGTTCATCAATAAATGCTTTATTTAGAGGTGACTACAACAGTATGCCACCCGCACGGCAAGCCTGGCAAGCTGCTCATGTAGTATTTGATATGCCAAATACCAGTAACATTTATATTAGGTCATTCCCATGACCTAATATAATTGTTTGAGGCTCTTTAGGTTCCTGGAGCGGGCGGATGCCTTTGGGTTCTACTAGCATGAGACAGGACATATGGAGATATTACTGGTGCCCGCTCTAGCAAATAAATGGTTAACGGGAAGATAGTGATAGTGAATTATGATATTTAAAATTGACATGATATTTTTAGTCATGTGATACATTGAGTATTCAAACTTGTATCTGTTAACATTTTCTGCATGATAAACATTTCCAAAATTAACAACTTATAATTAAAATGCTCTCTATCTAAAAAAAAAAAGAAAACAGCAGGTTTATAATGAAAAATGTATCACGTAAAAGAGTTTACACAGAAAGATAGCACAGGAGTACTGGAACAGGTGGCCAACCTCTTTTTATTCTGACTACCCTTACGCTACTACTCTTGACACTGAAGGAGTGTTCATCTGAGTGTCTGAGTACCGTTAGGGTCTGAAGATCCCTGATACTAAACAAAACTGGGCAGCATCGTATCCTTTGCCCATGTGTTAAGCTGTTGCCCGGTTGACCAAGTTTCATTGGGAGAGTTTCCAAGCTTCCTGATCATGCTGGGAGATCCCCTCTCCCCTCTTCACTTAAAATTAAAGAGCTAATTGTATGCTAAGAATACACTTTAACAACTCCAGCTTCTACATTAGAAATGACCTTTGAGGTAAGAAAATAACACTTAATACTTAGATTAGAAAATTCAAAATATTTAATTGAAGTTGAAGTTAATACATTATTCAAATAATTGAATATCATAGAAGTGTATTATAAAAAGTGGATCTCTGCTAATTATGGAAGTATTAATTGCTTAATAAAGTTATTTTCTTTATCATCCACATGTGTGCTAGATTTTTCATATATGAACTAGAGTCCTTCAGACTAGCATGAAATTTGAAAAAATGCTTTACAAAAGCAGCTATAATCAGTGTTAAGGAATAGAGCTGTTGTATTTTATATCTGAAGACTAATTGACAGAAGTCATAAGATTACCATTTTCAGTATTCACAGAACTATCTCATGATTGTAATAAATTTAATATAGCTGAGATTTATTATCTATTATATTCTAGGCCCTGGAAGAACTTTTCATAAATGATTTACCTTTCAAATAAACTTAAGTTTATTTTAATTTATCCTCATTTTTGTATATACATAGACTGATGCTTCTGAAACATTATATAATTTGACCAAATTTAAGTGTGCAAAAATCTGAATCTAAAAGATGTATATTAAACCCTAAGTTTGAAGCCACTGCTCTATTTTACCTTTTATATTATTCATTTATTTCATTATTATTTTCATATTTTGAATTTATCATAATGACCTGTGTGGTCTAAACAGACTTTATGCCGGAATGGATTGTAAGAAAATTGAAGTAATGAAGTCCAAGTCATGTTTAATTTGTTTGTCTATTGATGTTTCCAATGGAAACACTATTTTTTGGCCATCCAATTCCATCTATTTAATCTTTCAACAAAAATTATTTTTCAATGCACCACAATAAATGATCAAAAGGTAACAACATCTCAATCAGCAAAATTTCATCCTCATTGGAAAATTACCCTAGGTGACCCATATTAGTTTTGTGTTTAAAAATATACACAAAACAATCAATTCACAGAAGTGGCTTCCATAAGAATCTAACCAAAAGAAGTGTTAATAGAGGAAGAAATTCCTTTCACTTACTCTTCTCACTTTGAATATACATATAATTTAGGTAAATATATTTATTTATTAACAGTATATAAGCTAAATTATTCTTAAAACTAATACTGTTCAATTTAAAAATTTGGAATAAAACTGCAGTTACAAACATAAATAAGTGTAATTACTTTAACATACCTTACTAAAGTTATATTAGCCCAGGTATGCTTGAACCAGAGACACAAATACATGGGGGTAGAGTTGCTACTGGCTCTCCCTGTGCTCTGCTGATCATGAGGCATCCAGGAGGAGAGGCGAGTTCTGGCCCTGGCTCTCCATCCCCATAGAGCCTTGGGAGAAGCCAGAGGAACTCCTTTACCATGATGGCAGCCATGTTCAACATCCAGACTCCACAGCTCACCAGAGCTCAACCCAAGAGAAAAGTTGATCTCAAGTCCTGTTCATCATAGTCCCACCCTATAGAGAAGCCTATTTCAAGCCCAGGTATGCTCGAATCAGAGACACAGATACATGGGGAAGAGCTGCTACCATTTCTCCCTATTGTGCGTGGCTGCAATATGGTCATGCAGTTGATCAGTAAATGAATGAAATGAAAGCCTACCTACTACTAAGAGTTTCCCACCCACAGGACAAGCTACCCATGTTTTATTCAAAATGTCAAGTACAGTAACGGTGATGGACCTCATTCCCATGACCTGACCTTATGGCTTGAGGCTCTTCGTTTTCCTGTTGTGAGAAGATGCCATAGGGCTACACTAGAATGCAACAGGTACAAATGGAGATGTTACTGGTACCTGCTTGAACAAATCGATGATCAATGGGAAAACAAGCGATACTAAAGTTATCTTACCATACATTTTATCTAGTACTTATTAAAATATTCCACTATTATATTACTTATACTAATCTTAGTTGGTCCTTATAACCAGGTAAGATGATTTATAGATGACATAATGTAGCAAAATATATTTTAAGCATGTATCCTTATCTGTGTCTAAATATTTCTGAAAATTGCAGTAATCAATAATCACATATACAATTTGGAACAAATGTCCAAAGAAATGAATCATTTTGGTTAAGAAAAATAAATGGATCATCATCATACAAACCTGGATTGTGAATAGTTTTGTAAGGAACTAAAGGTAAAATAACTTAAAAGAATTGTGCATGTTCAACAGAAGTAGTGATTTTGGTGATATCAAGGGATTAGGCATAGTAAAGAACTCCAGCAAAAATTCCAAAATAGGGGAAAGGATAGTACAGTGATTTGGGTGCTTGCTTTGCACACAGAGGAACAGAGAGGAACAGGTTCATTCCCCAGTACTGATATTGTCCCTTGAGCACCACAGGGAGTGATCCTTGAGTGCAGAACCAGAGAAAAGCCCTACGCACCACCAGGTGTACCCCTAACCCCACCCCAAAAATAAATACCAAACAAAAATTCTGAAGTAGACAACTGCTAAAGTTTTCACATGTGGGTATTACCAATCTACAGTAATTTTATATGACATATGACATATAGTTCCACTTCATGACTAATCTTGTTTTATTCTTTATTTATATATAGCAGTATGTTTTATATGAGACAATTTAACAAAAGTTTTCTCCATAGTTCTGTTTTTCACACTTTGCATTCATATTATTCCTTAATGTCTTTGGGTTCCATTTTTTACTTATTCTAGTCCTCTATTTGAGGGTTATAGGACCCCACCCAACTGTGTTCCTGTTGGGGGGGCTCTGGTCAGCAACCCCCGGCACAAATGAGGGAGACCTGGATCTTGCCATACTTCATCCCTGTGAAAGGACTTGGGAAGAAGCACCTGCCTTGCCGCTGACACAAAAATAAAAACACCAAGTTTGGGATGGGGGGATTGGGGAAGGGGGTCATGGAAGACAGTTTCCATTTACTCAACACAGTTGATTAGCCAATTGCTACTGGCTCTCCCTGTGCCCCACTGATCATGAGGCGTCCAGGAGGGAAGGTGAGTTCTGACCCTGGCCCACCATCCCCATAGAGTCTCGGGGACTCTATAAAGCCTTTATACAATTGTTGGGTGGAGGGGTACAAGCACAAATCTCATGGCATTGGCAAGATCCTGGGCCATTGCAACAGACAACAACCACAGTTTTACATATTCCTGTGGTCTAAAGACCAAGCACACCTTCCCTCATCTTATCTTGGATAAACACAGGTGTTTTGGGTGTAAGCATTTAGGCAGAATCCACTTCTGGGTCCCTCCTTTAGGGCCTTGTTGCAGGAATGTGCCCAGCCCTAAGGCTAGCTGCTTGAATCCAACACTCCGTACTTCTGTTTCAGAGATCATTACTGGCAGATTAGAGTAGTATAAGGGGTACATAAGGAGTATATAAGTAGTATATAAGGCGTATATAGTATATATACTATAAGTAGTATATAAGTTAATATAAGTAGTATATGAACCTTGGTCATGGAAATCTTCTCCATCACCTTTCTGGAAGATGTGATAGATCCATCAGGGCGTTGGAGGGCAGTCATCTTGTTCTTATAGTTGGCAAAGGACAGACGGGCGTTGCGAATGCTTTCCCTGTTTCTGCTGCATCTTCCAGTATTTCTGCTCTTCTCTATTTGAGGTCTTCCTTTATCGCTTCTCTGCACTGCTTTGCGAGCTTGGACATTAGCTTTTGGTCGCCTGAGGCTCATGCCTTGCCACGTTGGCAAATGAGCTTGAGAGTTTTGAAGACAGGCATCCTTTTGTGGTTTTTTCTCTCTCAGCATTCTTTGCACAATCATGGAGGTGCTGAACCAGTCGGTTGTATTCTTCATTGATGTTATCAATGATGGTATCTTCCCATGTTGTTGCAATGGTGCCAAAGAGTTCCCAGGTGGTGATTGTTCTGGGAGTTCTTTTCTTAAACAAGGAGATGGTGGTCCAATCCTGTTTGGAATTTTGGGACGACAGCGACATAGGTCAGGCTAAACCTTCGTTTGAAGATGATGTGATCAATTTCATTGTGGAACTATCCACCAGGAGATTCCCTGTACAACGTTTTGCTTCAGCCTTCTGGAACTGTGAGTTCCCATGAATGGTCTTGGTGGACATGATGAACTCAGATACTCTCTTGCTTTGTTCATTCCATTCTAGGCCATGGGTCCCCATGTGGAGTTCTTCAGCCGATCTTCTCGGTCCTATCTTGGCATTAAAATCACCAACTATGATCTTGTAGAAGGTGTGATTTTTTTTTATAGAACTCCTCCAGTTCCACGTATCCTGAACAGGATTGGCAGAACATTAGATGAAGGACAACCATGCGAGCAAGCTGGCTTCCGAAAAGGATTCAGCACAATTGACCATATCCACACGGTAACTAAGCTCATTGAGGTTTGTAGGGAGTTCAAGATACCACTCTGCCTCACGTTCATTGATTTAAAGAAAGCCTTTGATTCTGTGGAGACTGAAGCAGTTATCAAAGCCCTAGCCAAACAGGGTGTTCAAAACCAATACATCAAGATCCTTTGTGAGTTCTATTATGAACTCACCACCAGGATCTCACCATTTTACAAGGATGTGATCAATGTCAAAAGAGGGGTTCAGCAGGGTGATACCACTTCACCAAAACTCTTCAGCGCCACCCTCGAGAACATCATGCGACAATTAGAATGGGAAGTAATGGGAGTGAAGATAGACGGTTGGCAGCTAAACCACCTCTGCTTTGCTGATGACATCATTGTAATAACACCAAACATTAGCCAAGCGGCACAAATGCTGGCTGACTTCAACTGAGAATGTGGAAAGATATGTCAACAGCTGAACCTCAACAAAACTATGTTTATGAGAAATGAACTAGTTCCAGAGGCCCCATTCACTCTCAATGGAACAAACATCTCTGAATGCAGAAGTTATGTTTACCTTGGTTGAGAAGTAAACATAATGAAGGTACTAAAACCTGAGCTGTGCAGGAGGAAGAGAGCTGCATGGATTGCCTTCAAAAGCATCGAAAAAATAGTGAAAAAAGACAAAGAACCTTCAACTCCAGGCACATCTCTTTGACTCCACTGTTTTCCCTGCATTAACATAAGCCTCAGAGACCTGGGCCCTATGAAAGCAGGATGAGAAGGCTATTCGGGTCTCCCAAAAGGGGAATCGAAAGAGCTATGCTTGGGATATCACGCCTCACTCAAGTGAGAGAAGGAATCCGGAGTTCCGACCTCCGTCACTGTTCCAGAGTCAGGGACGCTGTCTCATTTGCCAAGGCATCGAATATCAGATGGGCTGGACATGTAATGCGATTTGGAGACGTCCGCTGGACTAGAGCTGTTACCAACTGGATCCCACAGGATGTCAAAAAGATCAAGTAGTGGGGCCGGGCGATAGTCCAGTGGGTAGGGCGTTTGCCTTGCACGCTGCCGGCCTGTGCCGGCCTGGGTTCAATCCCCGGCATCCCATATGGTCCCCCGGAGTACCACCAGGAGTGATTCCTGAGTGCAGAGCCAGGAGTAACCCCTGAGCATCGCCGGGTGTGACCCAAAAAAAAAAAAAAAAAAAAAAAAAAAAAAGATCAAGTAGCTGCCCACCTACACTATGGTCAGACTTCTTTGTCAAGACCATGAATGAATGGTTTGAGGTTCTTTGTATTCCTGAAACAACCATAAGCCATTGGGCTACACTGGCACATGCTAGGGTCAAATGGAAATGTTACTGGCGCCCGCTGGAGGAAATAGATGAACAATGGGATGTCTAGTGTTCTAGTGATCTAGTGATGAACCTTGTTCAATGGTGTGGAATGCAAGCACCTTAGAGACTATTCTACCTCTCTGGGCTTCTCTTTATTGTCTACAGAGTATATCACTGTCTACTACAATATATATCAACCAAAATGCCTTTGTATTCAGAAATTTTTCTAAGATAGGTAACTAATAAATGGTGATGCCAAACTAAGAATGTATCCTATAATCAGTATGGAGAAAAAAAGGCCAAACATTTGTTAAAGTTCATGTATTTTGAAAGAGAATTTAAATATATTTATCAGAATTTGAACAACCACAATCAGAAGTTCTGATCCCAATTTTATAAGAAAAGAAATACCAGAGAGAGAAAACCGGAAGATAGTTTAGTGGGTAGGGAACTTGCTTGTATGCATCTGTCCAGTGTTTAATTCCTGGCACTACATATAGTTTCCTGAGAGCCACCAGGAGTGATACCTGAGTCTCAAACTGGAGTAATCCCTGAGCATAGTCAGGTGAGGCCAAAACCTAAATAAATAAATATGAAAAAGAAGAGAACTATCAGAGAGTTTAGTACTTCACCTGAGATTAGATAGTGGTGGTACTGGATCTAAGTTTATTAAATGCCAAAGAATACTCTTAGGGAGAGCAGAACATTTTCATTAAAAGATTCATGAACACACAATAAGAAAGTTCTGTATCTTAAATGTGTAAGTTAATGAAGAATGCAAAGTCATAAAATAAAATGTAATCTGAATATGTTATCATTAAACATACTCTAAGGGTTTAAGTTTTTGCAACTTTACTTCTTAATTATTAAAAATATAAAGAAGTTTTAGTAAACCAACGTACTCTGAAAATAAAACTATTAAATTATGTTGGTTTTAAAATATACAAAAGAATGAAGAAAAAAAGCTAAAGAAACAAGAACACCTATTTATGAGATTGTCAAAATCCATTTAAAGCAGATAAAGTTTAACATGTTGATGCCAGCATGTACAACTGATGGCTTATTCTTGGATATGGTTTAATTGCCACAAAGATCAGCACCAATATCAATGCATTAACAATATTTTAAATACCCTCAACATTATATGTATAAAATTTCAAACTTTAAAAACATTAGGGGCCGGAGTGATAGTCCAGCGGGTAGGGCGTTTGCCTTGCACGCAACCAACCTGGGTTCGATCCCCAGCATCCCATATGGTCCCTGAGCACTGCCAGGAGTAATTATTGAGTCCTGAGCATTGTTGGATGGACCTGATGTAGGCAGGGAGACAGGGGGCACCACTTGGCAATAAAAATTCCTGAAGAAGAAAAAAAGAACTGGTCCTTTAGCTATCCATAGTCACATGTTTGAAAACCTAAACCAGACTTGATAAGATCTACAATAGAACCTGAGGGGAAGGGAAGGCCAAAGGGAATGTATGAATCCCATAGGCCACTGGCCCTTCTAATGGCTTTAGCTGATTAAATCT
>JAJIBD010021479.1:47500-48654 GCA_021461705.1 Cryptotis parvus
GGGGGAGGGAAAGGGATCTGAAATGGGCAAAAATAATCAGGTCTTTGAATAGTTTGGATACCACTGTAGTGCATTCTATAAATATAAAATGTGCGGTCATAAGTATGTCTTCCCATTTATCATCGATTTGCTTGAGCGGGCACCAGTAACATCTCCATATAACCTGTCTCATGCAAGTAGAGCCCAAGGACACCTGCTTGATCCAGGAACATAAAGAGCCTCAACCATTCCATCAGGTCATGGAAATGAGGTCCATAATTGTTACTGGTATCTGGCATATCAAATACGACACGGGTAGCTTGCCAGGCTCTGCTGTGCGGGTAGCATACTCTTGTAGTCATCTCAAAATCCAGCATTAATTGATGAACCGCACAGCCGCAAGTAGCCGTCGCGAGCTGGGCTGTGATTGGCTGGTATGCTGGGTGGTGTTCTGACGAAGGGAAAGTCCGGATGTGGAAAATGGAGGCTCTCATGGAGTGGGTGGTCGTCTGGCTTGTTGTGAGGCTCTGTTGGGTGGCGGGCCAGGGCTAGAACCTGCTATCCCTCCCAGGTGCCTCATGAGCAGCTGGGCACAGGGAGAGCCAGTAGCAGCTCTGCCCCATGTCTGTCTCCTTAAAAGCTATAATGTGAAAAAAAATAATCTTTTAAATGACTTTTAAGTACTCATAAACTAGGCTGGCCTTCAAGTTAGGTCACACTTACACCAACTGGTTTAAAATATCTGGCTAAGGGGCGGAGCAATAGCACAGGGGAGGGCGGTTGCCTTCCACGCAGCCAGCCTGTGCCGGCCCGGGTTCGATCCCTGGCATCCCATATGATCCCCGAGCACCGCCAGGAGTGATTCTTGAGTGCAGAGCCAGGAGAAACCCCTGAGCATGGCCGGGTGTGACCCCCCCAAAAAACATTACGATTTTCCGTATATCATCTATTTGCTGTGTATCATTTATATACAGGAAAATCATGATTTTCCGTATATCATCTATTTGCTGTGTATCATTTATATACAGGAAAATCATGATTTTCCCATATATCATCTATTTGCTAGAGCAGGCACCAGTAATATCTCCATATGTCCTGTATCATGCCAGTAGAGCCAAGGGCATCGGCTTGCTACAGGAACATAAAAGCCTCAAACCATTATATTAGGTCATGGG
>JAJIBD010021480.1:0-33833 GCA_021461705.1 Cryptotis parvus
GTTATGAAAAACTAATTTATATAACTTGTCTATAGATGGATGGACATGGAGAGGATCATGCTGAGTGAAATTAGCCAAAAGGAAAAGAACGGATATAGAATGACTGCATTTCTTTGAAGGATATAAAAATAAATAGTATGATACCAACATCCAAGGCCAGGCAAAAACATGAGGATCAGGAGGTCTTGTCAATGGGTGGTATCAACCACAGCTCCATAGTAGTCAGAGGTTAGGTAAGACAGAGAACAGTGTCTAATAATCTTTGGAAATGATAATACCAGCCTAGAACTGAGCATTGAATGTGGGCAAAGGGATATACATGATAACCTTTAAATGTATGTGTTGCAATCCACAATGTGTAAGAGAAGGAAGGGGGAGAGAGAGAGAAAGAGAGAGAGAGAGAGAGAGAGAGAGAGAGAGAGAGAGGAGGTAAAGCGCCCACCATAGAAGCAGGCTGTGGGAGGGGGGAAGGAATTGGTGGATTGGTGGTGGGAAATGAGCACCGGTGGAGGGATGGGTGCTGGAACACTTCATGTGAAACTCAAATATGAACATCTTTGTAATTGTATATTTCACAACATACAATGTGGTATAATAAAAATATAAATAAATAAACAAAAAATATAAAATCCTCTCTGTCAGATGTGGAGGTACTTGGCAATAGGGTTTTGAAAATAGACTTAATGGTCATGAGAGTGAAGCTTCACTCTGATCATCAGAGTAATATCAGAAGAGATCTAGACAATTCTCTCTTCAGTTACTGCCACCCATTACTTCTTCATGCAATTGAAAGTTAGGCACATGGTAGATGTTGACTATATTAAATATTTTTAAATATCCAAGATATCCAGATATTATCTTTCAGTAGATACATTTCTTTTTAGTTTTGACATATTGAAAAATATTTTTATTGAAATGATATTGTATATTAACATTAAATTCAGATGTGCATCTCTAAAAATCAACATGTATATATCTATATTATATTCACAGTTAAAGTTCAGTTTTACCCTCTACCATACAATTATACCTCTTTTTAGGAAGATTAAATTTTTTAACTTTTTGCAGAAAGAAGAGTGCAGAACAATTACTGAAGGCAAGAATGAAAAAGTATTTAGATACTTATAATCCAATAATCCAATTGGCTTTGTAAAAGAGTACTGTTATTTTCGACAAACACCTATTCTTTAGTATAAAAGATGTGGAAATCTTTCAGAAAATAAAAATAGTTAAGGAAGTGAATGTTCCCACAAAGTCTCTTGGCCGTTCTGTTATAAAGAAATGCAAAAGAAAATAGAGGAAAGAGGAATAAATATGATGCTTTATTTGGTTTTAGAACCCTGTCATTAAAGTCACTCCAAAGAAGTGTTGCCCTCTGAGTTTTCTATTCTTGGATTTTCTGGATAATGCTCCATAGTCATTATAGCCATTTCTTGATTATTCTGACACTTAATGCCACCCTCATTGTTTCCATCAGTATTCACAGGTTGCCCTGGTGTTTTGATTTATTTTTTGTTCTTTTCTCGAGGGACACTGATTAGAATCTGGAGACGTGGCCCAGGAAATGGCACACTGGGACTTTGAGTCAGTGATAAAGGTTGCCCGTGGCCTTTTTGGCTCTATGGTTAGGGACTGCAGGTGTGGGATGGGATAAGGTTCCTGCCTCCATGAAGCAATCTTATGTATGAAATAACAAAATCACTCCCGGTGCTTTGGAAAATTCTTCCTTGATGCGCCACCTAAAATAGAACAGCAATAATAAACAGTTAAAAAAAAACACTCGCATTGAATCAAAGGACAATTTCACCCTTCCCATAGGTATCAAAGACTTAAGGACCTTCTAGCACAGAAGGTGAGTGGGGAGAGGCTGTCACGGAGAAAGAGGCAGTTAGAAATCATGCTGGCTCCTCCGAAACCCTTTCTATGGATGTAAGTTGCAGAACTGCCATCATTGTGGTCTCTGGCCTCAACTACTCTTTCCAGCAGTATCTGGTTTTCTCTGTAGTTTATAGACTACCTACCCATAGCATTTAATCTCTTGATACTTCCCAAGATATTTTCTTAAAGAGGCAACTAGTCACCTTAATAGCTCCTCTATTAAGCAGATACAGATAATACTGTATCTGATTAAAATGACTTCTCGTATTGGATTAATTTCTGCTAGTACTAGATATATTCTCTCATTTTGTACTTAAGAAAAAACCTCATATGTGTCTTTCATTCCATTTTATATGTCAGACATAAAGATTCAGAACTGGCATAAACAATCATGAGCAACTTTGTAATCACCCATTTCATAGTGATATAATTAAATTAAAATAAATAAATAAACAAAATTGTATATAAGCACTCTCCCCCTCAAAAAATGCCATTAAGGGTGACATTGGGTAGGGTATTTATCTTGTATGCAACCAACCCAGGTTTGATCCCTATTACTACCTATGGTCCCCAAGTACTGACAGGAGTGATCCCTGTGCACAGAATCAGGAGTAAGCCCTGAGCACACTCTGATGTGTTTCTCCTCAAAAGAAAAAAAAACTTGAACACTAGCAGAATGGTCAGGCCAGTCAACCTGATGTGCCTTTAAACTGATATTTTGCTTAGACTTGGAACCCGTCTAAGTTCTTTCCACCTTGTTCTTTGCTCCTTTTCTTGGGAAGAGTACCACATCTGACCCTGGTTCTGCTCCACATCAGATCTAGAGCCTGCCTGACGTAACAAACACTTTCTAGATATTTCTCCTGCAAGCCTTCACATTACTTCTACAGATGACATTACTATCCAAGAGCTAAGACACACTTTAAAGATTCTTTCCGTGGGACTTAAGTATTGTAGCAATATTGGAGATGACTTAAGGTAACTAAAGTCATTTTGCAGATGTTTCATCCCTTTTTCCTTTCTTAATATCTTTAAATCAAAACTACTACCATGGATAATTTAGATGAGCTTACCTTTAAATTGAAATAGTACAAGAAGCTTGTCTCCTAAGCATTCAAATGGCCTCAATGTTTCTGACAGCATCCAAGCAAAATGAGACTACCAAGCAGACTGTGGTTATTGATATAAAATGCAGGAGTGTTTCCCCATGGGCGGGAAATTTATTAGCTGAATTTGAAAGAATCCTAGAGTCTTACCCTAGGTTTTTGCAATTTAATATTAAGTTAAAGTTTGTTATATGCAGTCAATGTGAAGATTTTTATTTATTAATTTTTAAAAAAATTTATTATACCACATGAGATATACAATTACAAAGATATTCATGTTTGTGTTTCACTCATACAGTGTTCCAGCACCCATTTTTTAAATAGAAGCTGGATCTTCAATTCACGTCTGAACCATCCAACTCCATACATGCAATCCTTTCCTGTCTTTGTTTACATTTAATATGGTGGGAGTCACATCTGGTAGTGCTTGGGAACAACCCTGTCCACACAAGTAGTGCTTAGCGGCTCATGAAGTGCCTGTGATGGAACTTAGAATTTCTGACATGCAAGGCACATGATCTATACTTGAGTCATATCCCCTTTCCTGTCTTTACCTCTTTGTCTCTTCCACACACTGTTCTTACCAAAATATTTGTCCAGTCACTGAAACATATCTGAAGGCAATATACCTGAATTAACAGTGAGCCCAAACTTCCCAAATGAAAACTCACTAACTCACAGAAGCAGTGGGTGAGAGTGCTCCCACTTCAGTTGAATGGCCATTACTCTTTCCCATCAGCACCCTACAAACAGTAAAGCTGGTAGCATAAAATTCATGGAATCATATGGTCTAATGTCATTCCCCTGCTGTCCTTTTACCTTTGAAAGCAGCTTCATTTTCTTCCAGAAAACAGCTTCTCCATAGCAAAGGATATATATATTAAAACCTCTAGCAGAATGTATCCTAATATAGACATCTATTCTACTTTTTCTTTTTTTTTACTATGCAGCAAATTCTGCAATGAAAAACTGGAAAAAATAACTCTTCATTATCCTCATCCTTTTCCAAATAAATTTACAAATCTTCTGGTCCTCCTTCCTATCAAAAACTACTAGTTTTGAAAGCCTACAAGATATCACCCCAATTCACCTCATTCTGCTCCAATCACCAGAGCATAATGCTATTTGCTTTTTAACATAACATGACTTTGGTGTAGAAAGTTCTTCTGATACAAATCTCATTCTGCAAGAAAACATGAATAGTCAATATTTCCTCATGTATCATACTATTCATCTACAATAACCAATTTATTCAAATAAATTTATTACCTTACTCCAGCACACTGCTTAGCAATGACAAAGCTGATAAAAAAAAATTCACTCTATTTATGAAACTGCAGCCCTTCTAGTTAGGTAAAAAAAGGAGATGCTCATAAAGATGTACAACGAGTCTGCGCTTACGGAATGGGAACGTGAGGCAGGATCACAGGGGTGGAAGCTGACATTCACCTTATGAAACCAAGTGCTGGCAAATCTGGCTGAGAGTCCCCTGGGATCCCACTTAGGAGCTGCTCTATTAAGCAGAAACTATATGTACAAAACTGCCAGCTCCTTCATATCTTTGACAAGTATGTGTCAGAGTTAAGTTCCCATTAAATGCAAATTTAATCTTTTATAAAATCATGCTTAAAGCTAATATCAGAGTGTCAATTAGACTTCTGTGTGCTTTTTGGAGGCTGAGTAATTATATTCATTTAGAAGCATCCTTGTTCTATGTATAAAATAGAAATTTCATCAAGTTTAACTAATTGCAACAGAAGCCAAATTCCATCTCCAATATGTAAATAAACTATCCCACAATTTGTTTACTTACTTGATTCCTTTTTCCTCTAAATTCTGGTTCCTGAGATCAATTTTAACCAATTTGTTCTGCAGAAATGCTTTATTTAACAGGCAAAAGAAATGAAGTATTTTGGAGAAGGAAAGATTGTAGAGACGTTCAACCTGAAAAATAATCGACCATAGTAATATTATTATAAAGGTTTTACATATATTGGTTACTTAGAATATACCATTTTAAATTGACTTTACTCTCCCCATTTTGAAAAATGTTTTATTTTCACTAAACAGGAAAATATTTAAAGATACAAGAGTTTAAAATTGGATATCATAACAGAATTTGAGTTTTGAGAAACCACACAAGTGCTTTCATTTTGTCAGTTAAAAGTCTTTTGAAGACATACTTAGTTCTCTGCTTTAAATAAATCACATATTCAAAATATAAAAAGTACATCATTATCTAAAATTATTAACAACAGCTTGATCTATCAGTGCTATTTTGTTATTTTTTATTCATTAAAATATGATACCTTGCAGTTCTCATCACCTATAATTCCAGAATAAGACACTGTTTTTGTTGGTGCACTTTAGTATTAAATTGACAGACTCTTTGGAGGGTTATGAGACACAAGGTTCTTGATTCCCTTTAAACGTGGCTTTAATAACATAATATTTAACATCTAAATATTGTAATATTTAATGATGTTTCTCTTCCCTCCCCCACATTCTTATTTAAGGACATTCTCACCATGTTCAAGTAATAGCAATTGACACACCAGTATCTTTAAACAAAGGTGGTTTTTCTGCCATTCCTGTCTTTTAAGTCTTGCTAAGATTCAACTCTGATATTTAATTCTACACAAGACTTGAATGAATTTTTTTTGTTTTATAAAGGAAACATTGTTCTGGAGGAGCTGAGTGACTAAGGGATATTGAGCCTTGACTATTCATAAGGATAGTGACCTGATGGGTAGGATTCTGAGCAATGTCTTTAAAACTATCTACTAACAAGAGAGTTTGCATGAGCAAAGCCAGACCTAAATCCTGAGCACTTTGGGTGTGGCCCAACAGCAAATCAAAGCCATCACTCTGCCTACCTGTTGATGGAACAATCAAAGGTGGGTGGTAGTAGTAGCCTCAGGTGAAACTGAAGGACAGTGCTTTGTGTTTGAAGGTTGAAACTTAAATCTACTCTTGTTAGAAAGGATAACTCTGCCTCACAATTAAAATATAACAGTATGCTACATTTAAGACTGAAGAAAGTGACACAACAATTTTAATTTTTGTTTAGCTATATTAGAGGTGATATCCTGTGGTGCTCGGGGCTATTTCTCTGGTTCTATACTCAGTGGATCATATGCAGAAGTGGAGATCAAACCAAAATATTGTAACATGTAGGATGGTATTTAAACTGTACTATAATATTAAAATATCACATTATTTATCTTAATAATTTAAAGCATAAACTATTGTTATAAAGGTATAAATAATGATGTTAAACAATTAATGAGAAATATCTGGCATGTACAAATTGCAAAAGAACCAAAATTATCCTTTAAAACATTCAAATTGAAACTAGTTAGCACATTTGCTACCACAAATAACCAATTTCTATCCCATATTAGTTTAAAATGATTCAAGACAATAGCACTATAATAATCTATACATGTTTCTACACATAGATTATGAATAAAAGGTATAATTTTTACTAAAGTGATTTCCAGTAAGCTTGTGTCTATAAGCACAAAGTAGCATGTGGAAAAGTAAAATTGTCCTCCTGCAACTAATTTTAGTATCTGGCTTTTTCACTTTTAAACTGAGTTGCTGATGGAAGTCAGAATTAAGCGCATCTCTGCCGTTTAGACATTTATAGTCTAAGGCAGGCAACATTGTTGTTAATCACTTGAATCACTTGAATCCCGTTACTCATCGATTTGCTCGAGCGGGCGCCAGTAACATTTCCATTGGACCCTATCACGTGCCAATGTAGCCCAATGGCATCTGGTTGATTCAGGAATATGAAGAGCCTCAAACCGTTGCTTCAGGGCCTTAACAAGGAAGTCTGACCATCTTGTAGGTGGGCGGCCACGTGATCTTTTGACATCCCGTGGGATCCAGTCGGTAACGGCTCTAGTCCAGCGGTTGTCTCCAAATCGCATTACATGTCCAGCCCATCTGATTTTCGATGCCTTGGCAAACGAGACAGCGTCCCTGATTCTGGAATAGCGACGGAGGTCAGAACTCCGGATTCCTTCTCTCACTTGAGTGAGACGTGATATTTCAAGCATAGCTCTTTCGATGCCTCTCTGGGAGACCCGAATAGCATTCTCATCCTGCTTTCGTAGGGCCCAGGTCTCTGAGGCGTATGTTAATGCAGGGAGAACGGTGGAGTCAAAGAGATGTGCCCGAGCCGGAGGTTCTTTGTCCTTTTAGCTATTTCTTCGATGCCTTTGAAGGCATTCCATGCCGCTCTCTTCCTCCCTGCGCAGCTCAGGTTTTAGGTCATTCATCATGTTGACTTCTCGACCTAGGTACACATAACTGCTGCATTCAGAGATGTTTGTTCCATTGAGAGAGAATGGGGCCTCTGGAACTAGTTCATTTCTCATGAACATAGTTTTCTTCAGATTCAGCTGTAGACCTACCTTTCCACATTCTCGGTCAAAGTCAGCCAGCATTTGTGCCGCTTGGCTAATGTTTGGTGTTATTAGAACGATGTCATCAGCGAAGCGGAGGTGGTGTAGTTGCCGACCATCTATCTTCACTCCCATTCCTTCCCATTCTAATTGTCTCATGATGTTCTCGAGGGTGGCACTGAAGAGTTTTGGTGAGATGGTATCACCCTGTCGAACCCCTCTTTTTGACATCAATGATCACTTCTTTGTAGAATGGTGAGATCCTGGTGGTGAATCCATAATACAGCTCACGAAGGATCTTGATGTATTGGGTTTGAACACCCTGTTTGACTAGGGCTTCGATGACTGCTTCAGTTTCCACAGAATCAAAGGCTTTCTGTAAATCAATGAACGTGAGACAGAGCGGCATCTTGTACTCCCCTACAAACCTCAATGAGCTTGGTTACTGTGTGGATATGGTCTATTGTGCTGAATCCTTTCCGGGAAACCTGCTTGCTCGCATGGTTGACCTTCATCTAGTGTTCTGCTAATCCTGTTCAGGATGACTCGTGTAAACAGCTTGTAGATGACAGACAACAGGCAGATGGGGCGATAGTTGCCGATGTCATGAATGTCTCCCTTCTTGAACAGTAGAACTGTCCTGCTGGTTTTCCATTGGGAGGGCACCTTGCATTCGGACAGGTAGCGTGTGAAGAGCCGAGCTAGTGTATTGATGAGCACCCGATGGCAGATTCTTCAGATGTTCGGGTCTGACTTTGTCTGGGCCTGGTGCTGTTCCCTTCTTTACCGATGAGATGGCATGTCTTATTTCAGAAGGGAGAACGTTGGGAATGACGTATCCATCCTGTGGAATTTGGTATGTGGGCAGGTGGATGTGGTTATCAAAAAGATTTGAGTAGAAGTCCTGGATAATCTTCTCCATTGCCTTTCTGGAAGATGTGATAGATCCATCAGGGCGTCGGAGGGCAGTCATCTTGGTCTTATAGTTGGCGAAGGACAGGCGGGCAGTGCGAATACTTTTCCCGGCTTCTGCTGCATCTTCCAGTATTTCTGCTCTTCTGTCTTTGAGGTCTGCTTTTTATCGCTTCTCTGCACTGTTTAGCAAGCTTGGACGTTAGCATTTGGTCTCCTGAGGCTCGCGCCTTGCCACGTTGGCGAATGAGCTCGAGAGTTTCTGAAGACAAGCGTCCTTTTGTGTTTTTCTCTCTCGGCATTCTTCGCACAATCATGGAGGTGCTGAACCAGTCGGTTGTATTCTTCATCGATGTCATCAATGATGGTATCTTTCCATGTTGCCGCAATGGTGCTAAAGAGTTCCCAGTTGGTGGTCGTTCTGGGAGTTCTCTTCTTAAACTTTGCAGCCTTTTCTCCCGGTTGCGGGAAGTAGAATTTTGCACGAAGGGAGACGGTGGTCCGATCCTGTCTGGAATTTGGGGACGACAGCAACATCGGTCAGACAAAACCGTCGATTGAAGATGATGTGGTCGATTTCATTGTGGAACTGTCCACCAGGAGATTCCCATGTCCAACGTTTCGCTTCAGCCTTCTGAAACTGTGAGTTCCCATGAATAGTCTTGGTGGACATGATGAACTCAGATAGTCTCTCACCCTGTTCGTTCCTTCTAGGCCATGGGTCCCGATGTGGAGTTCTTCAGCCGATCTTCTTGGTCCTATCTTGGCATTAAAATCACCGACTATGATCTTGTAGAAGGTGTGATCTTTTTATAGAACTCCTCCAATTCCATGTAGAATTTCTCAATTTCATCTTCTTTGTATGTGGATGTTGGTGCATAGACAATGAAGATAGAAATTGCTGGCAGTGGCCACATCTCCTCAAGTGTAATCGTCCTATTCGGTTTGTTAGGCATTCAAATGAATCAATGTTGACAGCCATGTTCGTGTTGACAAGGACACCAATGCCACCCGATGCCTCTTTCATCACATGTTCCAAGGAACAATTCTTCTCCGATTGTCAAATACAGCATGATGCGACTGAGCGCCTCCTGCTCTCAGTCAGACCAATGATGTCGTACTTGATCTTTCTTGCTTGCAGCATCAGATCCTCAATATATGCTTCCGTTGCCAGTGTACGTGCATTGAAAGTACAGACAGTAATTTTAGTCCTTCTTCGTTTTGGCAGCCTAGGACAGCCGTGAAATTTTATCAGGCACTGCTTGTTTGCCTTTCTTACTGCTGCCGTATTAAGGGCTCTTTCGGGGTCAGGAAAATAAACATTTTTGTTACTGGGTTTGGCATATCGAACACGCATCGGACAGCTTGCCAGGCTCTGCCATGCGGGCACTATATTCTCATTGCTTTGTGCGGCTCTCTCAGAGGGGTGTGGATTGTGACACAGATCGCTGCCAGCAAGGTGTGGGAGTTTCTCTGGCCTCCTCCGAGGCTCCATCGGGATGGTGGACTCAGGTCCGAAGTTGCTCCTGTGGTCCATGGAGTGCAGGGGGTTCAACGGGGAAAGCTGGTTTCTGCTCTGCCGGGTGTACCTTGTATGCAGCTGGGTTCAATCCCTGGCATCCCACAGGGGTCCCCCAAGTCCCGCTGATCCTGGAGAAGGTCCTGAGCACTGCTGGCACGTCACAGGAGCCGCCCCCGGCCCACCTCCTGCACTGACCACCAAGCCACCATGTCGCGGCTCCTTCGTCTGCCACCGTGCTTGGAGGAAGAGGGGGCTCAGCCGGGTTCTTCTGGTGGTTCTGTTTTTAGCAATCAGCAGGCCAACTGCAGAGCACTTCCGCCGAAGCAGGAGACTGCGGCCCAGCAGGGCCGACCTCTTCTGAACCACCAATCTACCACTTGCTTCAAACAGCCGCTGGGTGTTTCCTGCCGTCCTTCATCTCTCGGCCATGTGGGTTTTACCAAGGTGGAGCCTTGTCTGGGTTCCAGCCCCTGGCAACGTGGAGGGGGGAAGGCAGGAACTCACAGTGCGCCCGACGAGCAGGTGCCTGGCTCCCGCGCACTCAGCCCGCCCCCCAGACCTGGGCTTCATCTGCTTCTGCAGCGGGAACCAGGGAGCCAGGGCCGGATCCTGGTGGCCCGTGCAGCTGCACGGCCGTAAGGCGCCCTTATTGTTGTTAATATGCATAAGAATTTGTAAAGAATATGCTTCAATTACATAGTTAGTTAATTAATATGATTTTTATCATAAAGCTATGTCAAAATTATCCAAAGAGAAAATGTGCAAAAGTGCTACAAATCTGTCTTAGCTCAGAATGCTCTAACAAAACACTAGACACTGAAGGACTTCCGACAGTAGACATTTATTTTCCACAGGTCTGGAAGTCCACATGGTCAGATTCTGGTGAAAGCTGCCTTCCTGGCTTGCAAACCCAGTACTCTGGCTATGTCCACAGTGAATGCACATAGAACACTCTCTCTGGGTGTCTTAAAAGGACACTAGTACCATCATAAGGACTCTCTCCTCTTATGACCTCACTTAAACTTATGACCTCATCTAAACTGGCTATCTCCCAAAGGCTCTACCTCTTAATATCATCACAAGTATGTTCATTACAGAGCTTCAATGTATGCATTTTGGAAGGATAAAACATCCAGAAAAGCACTAGTTTTCATGATTTAATAGCAGAAGTGAACTTTCATCATTTTCACTGCATATTTATTGTTTTGGCTTTAGGCCACACCCAGCAATGTTCAGGGGGATTAATTTCAGATCTCTGCTCAGGGTTATTCCTACTGGTGCTCGGGGAACAATACAGTAGGAAGATCAAATCCAGTTCTCTTGCATGCAATGTATGCAGCACAATGATCTCTCTCTCCTCTCTCTCTCTCTCTCTCTCTCTCTCTCTCTCTCTCTCTCTCTCTCTCCGCGCACACACAGGAACACACACATACACACACATTTTGTTTTGGGACCACATCCAGTGATGCTCAAGGATTAATCCTGGCTGTACGTTCAGAAATCATTCTTGGTGGTGCTCAAAAGTACCATATGTAATATTAAGAATTGAATCTCAGTCTGCTGGAGATTAAAGTTGGGTAGGTTTCATGCAAAGCAAGCACCTTAGCCTCCATGCTATCTCGCTGGTTCTTTGGATAAGGATATAATTCAAATAGTAGAGCACAAACATCCATGGAAGAATCCTGATTGGAATTTTAGTTATAAGCAGATGGTCCATAAGCCCTGTTAGGCTAGGCCTGTTCACCAAGAATTCAATGGAGCGGACTGTGATCCTGTGCTAACAGCCCTTTCATAGGCATGAAATTGGTACCTATTACATGTTCATATGTGTGATGCAGATACACACACAAACACACACACACATATAAAACACACAAACAAGAATTACTTAACTTAAAACCATACTAAAAATTAAGCCAGTATTTAATACTGCTCACCTCTGAATCTTTTGACATAGATTAATCCACTTAAAACTCCATTTCTTTTTTAGAGTGCACCAAAATAGTAGACCCTTAAAAAGCAAATAAGGGAGATGGATGAAACTGATAATCATCAATAAGGACATTGAATTCTTCTCTACAAAGATATTGAAAACAAATCAAATTGATAGACAGAGTTACAGAAATGGGCATGAACACACCTGAGATTGAGCACCCAACTGGGGGTGGGGGGGTGGGGGAGTGCAGTGAATTGTACCTTCACCTTATAAAGTAAATTACTATCTTTTTGACATGAAAATAACATTTCTCCAATGGAAAGCTAAGTTTAAAAAAAAATTGTTAAAGATTACATAATTTTTTTTAAAGCCTGGGAAACATTCCATTTTTAGCAACACTTTTTCCCTTAAGGCACATTAGAGAATTCTGAATGTTCTTGGTATATTTAAATGTAGATAATTTCTAAATTTGTTCATAAAAATATTTAATGCTTCAAGGCTATTTATGTCAAATACTTTGAAGTTATAGATTGCCACCAACAAACAACTGGCCTTCGTCTGGGTAAAAATAAAAAATAAAGTAAATACAAACTTCAGTTTCTTGAAGATATTCATCTATTTTAGAACACTGGGGCTAATTTCTATATAGAAACATAGAAATTTGATATATGCACATATATTTATATACATTTATGTATTTATATTTGTAAATTATATTTGTAAATTTATATTTGTAAATTATATATATAAATATATATATAAAATTGGGAGATACTGATTAACATATTTGAAAGTAAACATGTTAGAAAGTAATGAAGTCTGTAGCTTAAATATCTTTAAATTCCACAATCCAAATTTTAATATAATGAAATTGACTTTTTAATATAAAGTCGAGATATTAAATTCTGTAAATAACAAATCTGAATTATAGAGTATGTCAAAAGCAACAAATATTTTATATTTAAATATATAATACTAAAATAACAACCTAATATTGAGTAAAATTCTAGTTTAAATGAAAAGATTCATTTTCCAAATATATATTTAAATTCCTAAATTAGTTATTAATGTTTTTACCAAAAATATTTAAGAAATTTTAACTTTAGATATTTCAAACATCACTTAATACTAGCTGACTGAATATTTTTAAGCAAAGTAAGTAAAACTGTAAAACTAAACCATGATCAAACTGTATAAATCAAAAAACTAATTTAGACTCTAGAAATTGGTATGTTTTTATTTTTCAAGAGTACAGACTCCAAGAGGTTGTTTGTTGTTTTTTCCCTTTTTGCTGACTACTATCTCTTTAGCGCCTAGAATAAAGCTAAGAACATGGTGGGAACAGAAAGTTTTTGTTGACAGATTATTCTGTATGCCCAGTTCTGCTTCTGAAGATTGTCTATTCTTCCTTTCTTTGGTAGAGCAGTTTTCTGTAACATGACTTTTCCCTATGCAGATTTGTCTTCATCTCAATGTTAAATCTCTGTAAACAGTTGTATGCTATTAATTTTAGAAATAGGACTTTATTATATAATATTGTTTTAATCATCAAAAGATCTTTTAGAGGGAATAGTTATATTTGAGTATACTTAAGAAAAAAATGCTCCTTGCAAAATTTCCTCCTGAAGGAAGTTAACTGGCTAAGTGCAAATGCACCAATTTATTCAGTGTAACTAAGAGACTGATGTAAGCTAGAAATTTTAAAATGTTCTAAGGATTAGCATTTAAAAAGACACATACTAGATATTCTTAAAACTCCTTGTATTCAATTTACTGAGAACATTTTTCAATTATTAGTAAAATAAAATGTTTAAAAGATAAAATAAGGAAGTGGTAAGAATTGGAAAGCCACTATATTCTTTACTATTTTTTTTTACTATATTCACTGATGAAAGCAAAAAATCAAACAGTGCATAGAGTTCATCTCCCTTCAAGCCATTTCGAGTCATATAAGTGATATAAAGTTTGATATTTTTTATTACCTAGAATGAATTCTTTTCTTATTTTACAGAAACTATGTTTAGAGATGCTGCAAACATTCTTCAGCTTGAGTCCATCTGTTACCAGAAGCAAAGACCTAAAATATGTTTCAGGTATGTCTTAACTGCTTAACTACTTAACAGTTGACTGCCCAACTGCTTCCTTTTCATCTTTTAAAACTCTGTACTTACTCATGTTTTTTAAAACTGCATGATGATTGCTTAAAAAAAGCAAATGCTAACAAATGTTTTATAAATTTTAAATACTCAAACCCCAAAATTAATGACTTTATTAGGTAATGAATACATTTCCTATTATTCTCTGCTTATATTATATCTTCAGATAAAATTGTATTATAAATAAATTCACTATCCTCTCTTATATTTCCTTCAGTTTTTCATTGACCATCACTCTCTTACCCTCTGGTAACTAGTTCAGAATCTATGTCCATTATTCTATTTTTATTTCATTTTTCCCCACGTGCATATTTAAATCTCTATATTGCAAACATGGGTGAAATCATCCAGGCTATCTTATTTTTTAAAGTATTTTCTTCACACAATTCCCTATGTTCCTCAAAAGTTCATCTTTTCAATTGAATAGTATTTCATTATGTTTATAGCACTCTCTTTCTATCCAATCATTTGTTGGAGGGCACTTAAGTTGTTTTCGTATCTAATTTGTCTTAAAGCGAAATTATTACTTGTCAGCAGTTGAGGAGTGAGCCTCACCTAGCTGTGCTTAGGGCTTCTTCCTGACTTTGTGCCCAGGGATCACTCCTAGCAGGATGAAGGAAAATATACGCCATGCCAGGGATCAAATCCAGCTCTACAGAAAGCAAGCACTTATCTATAGTCAATTATTGGATTGTCTTTGGTTCTATTTTTAGCTCCCTGAGGAACTCTAGACTGTTTTTCAGAATAACTGCACCATATACATTCTTACCAACAATGCACTTAACTCTTTTTTTGCCTCTACACACCAATACTTCTTGTAGTTTCTATTGATATATATTCCATTATCAAAGGTGTGAGGTATCACTTGATCTTTTTCATATGAATTTTCCTTATAACTGACAATGGTGAATACATTTTTATGTGGAATCTGGAAACAACCTAAATGCCCGAGAACAGAGGACTGGCTAAAGAAACTGTGGTTCATCTACACTATGGAATACTATGCGGCTGTCAGAAAGGATGAAATTATGAAATTTACCTGCAAATGGATGGACATGGAGTCTATCATGCTGAGTGAAATTAGTCAGAAGGAAAAGGACAGATATAGAATGACTGCATTCATTAATAGGATATAGATACCAGTGTTTTAATAAATATGGGAAATTGTAATGGCAGATTAAAACTCACCACTGAATATACACAAAGAGACTTAAGTGATTAACTCTAACTATCTGCAGGGCTAGCCACAATGTGTAAAATAAGAGGGAGAGAGATGCAGAGACAGAGAGAGAGATAGAGAGAGAAAGAGAGGAAACTGGGGTACCTGCTATTAAGGCGGGTGGGGGATGGGAGGGAAGGGGTACATTGGTGGTGGAAATGGGGCACTGGTGGAGGGATGGGTGCTGGAATACTGTATTACCAAGAACCAATTATGAACACCTTTGTAATTGTATATTTCACGGTGGTATAATAAAAAATTAAAAAAAAAAAAAAAGAAATGGACACAAAAAAAATAAATAAATAAAAATAAAACAGCATGGTATTGGAATAAAAACAGACCTGTGGACCTAAAAAAAAAAAAAAAAAAAAAAAAAACAAATAGCCTCTTTGCAGAGAGTCTAATAAAATACTCCATTTCTCAATTATTTTGTTGTTTATGATTTTAAGTTTTTCAAGTTTATATAAGCCTTGGATATTAACTTCTTATTGGATGCATTATATAAAAATATATTTTCCAATTTAGTAAACTTATTTTTATCATGTTTGTATTTTATTTAGATGTACAAAATACTTTAATTCTAATATATTAGCAATATTTTAATGTCTCGCCTTGAAGTCACAAAAGCCATGTCTAATTCTGATATTAAATGTTTCACCTGTCTTATCTTGGCACTTTATGCTTTCTGTACTTACAGTCAGATATTAATCTATTTTTAATTTGTTTCTCAATACAGTAGTAGACATTAATTCAGTTTGTTCTTCTGTGTCTGTTCAATTTTGTCATCACTATTTGCTGAAGAGATTTTCCTTTTTCCTTGTCTGATTATAGATCATCATATATTGTGTTGATAGCTATACAAATTTAGTTCTGCACTTTTAATTGTAATGCATAGTTCTCTGTATCTTTATTCTTATACCATATAGTTTTAACTATTATCATTTTGTAAATAGTTTGAAGAAAGGTAATTATGTTTGTTTAATCCATCCCCCTTCAAACCTTTTAACTATACCAGTTCTTTTATGTTTATATTCAAGCTTTAAAGGTGTCATTGAAATTTTGGAATTGCAATAAAATGTAAAATTTTGGAATTGCAATAAAATTTTGTGATTGCAATAGATGCCATTGGGCTACACTGGCACATGATAGGGCCAAATGGAAATATTACTGGTGCCTGCTCAAGCAAATTGACAAATAACGGGATGTCAAGTGATCAAGTGATCAATAAAATGTATAATAGAAAGAATTACATTTTGACTATGGTGATACTTTCCATCTACATACTAGAATATTTCAATCTATCAATTTTTGGTTCTATGCATGTTAACAATGCTTATAACTTTCATTGTATAGATATTTTACACTCATTAAGTGTGTTTCTGGCTTATTATTCTGGACATAATAATAAATGAGATTGTTTTCATAATTTCTCCTCCTCATTAATTATTTACATGTAAAAATGAAACAGGTTTTGTATATTGATTTTGAAACCAACAATTTGCCATGTTCATTTATTATTTCTAATAGCTTTTTAATTAAGCCATTTGTGTTTTCTAAATATATTATCATATCATTTGAAAATGATTTTATTTTCCAATCTGGATTCCTTTTATTTTTTTGTTGTCTAACTGTTCTAGCTGTAATACTAAAATAGAAGTCATTAGGATGGAATCCTTGTCTTGTTCATGATTTGAAAGCAGAACTTTACAGAAGGTCACAATACATGAATGAAAGTCAAAGAAATAGCTCAATGAATTATAGCATGTTCACTGCATGCAGGAGGCCCATGTTTGATTTATGGTACTATATATGGACTCCTGAGTATTGACAGTAGTAACTAGCAAGCTAAAAGCTGTAGTAGCCCTTGAGCACCAGGGATATGCCTCCCCTATATAACCTCAAAACCAAAATAAAAGAAGTTGACTGAATGAAGAAGAGCTGTATAATCAGTTTCCTTAGCAAGACATACATTGAAGGAGAAGCTAAGTGCAGATCCTGATTTGATTCCACTGGACCTAGACACTCAGGAGCAGAGATCGGATGAGGGAGTACAAATTGTAGAGAGAAGTCTGGATAACTGCAAAAATTGTAGAGAGAATCCTGGATAACAGCAGAAAGCAAGCATTGGTGGAGCACTAGAAAGAAAGGAAAATCAAGTCATCCAGGGCACAATGAGAATCAAAGCTTCATGATGAGGCATCAAGCAGAGCAAAGTATAGGTTACTATGAGAATTTTCCCAGGATGGGAGAGTAAATTCACTACAGTGGAGATAGCAACAAAGGCTGTCTTTGCTGCCTCTGGCAGTGTGACCAGAAGAGGGTACAGTGAGGACTCTTGCTACCTCTGTACTCAAAGTGAACATGTCCCATGATTAAAACAGATCCTGGAGAAAGCACATGCTCAGTCAAAACTACTTCTCCCTCCACGTACTTCATGGGCACAATGAGAATACAGTTCAATTTGCTGTTTAACCCTTAGTAATCACTGACTTCATAGGCAAATACTCAAACTTGTTAACTTACAGCCTTACCCAGCTTGTAAGGCATGTGGGAGTGAAAATGAGCTTTCAGATTCAACATTTCTACATATTACTGTATTTCTTGGCAGATAACTGTATAAGAAGCTTCAAATGACAGAAAATCCCAAACTGCCATTCAGAGCCATTCACTATTTTTTCTAAACCCTGGCACCTAAAGGTGTCTCTAATCTGAACCTAGTTACCCAAAGTTAAAAAATAATTGGCTCCTAGCCATCTCTGGACACATACAAACCCAAACGTTCTGGCAACTGCCACTCAAGTCCTTTATAATTGGTGAAAGGACTTCAGTGACTCTCAGAAAACCAATACACAAGAAAACTCAATGGACTTTTTTAAAGCTCAATACAGACTTATCACAAGGTAATAGAAACTGTGGCCCTTAAGTCATCTTTCACATCTATTGAAGCCTAATGTACAGGCATATGGGAACACACATGAATAAATTTTGTGGCCATAATGACACACACAACTAGATGACAGCTCTATCCAGACATTACCAGTGTCATGGTACCAGAATCACTAAACGTTGGATCTAATATTGAACCCTAGAACTGATAAATGGTAACCCTCCAATAGCTGCTAGGAGAAGCTCACTGAAATGTAGTGACTATTCATTTATGATCACAATCATCAGTTGCTGCACCGGGTCAGTTAAACTGTAGCAAATCAGTTGACAGTCTACAAGAACAGTATTCACTAGTTCAGAGCTCAAGTGGCTAAACCACAAAACTATAAAAACTGGAGGACACTAGAGACAAGAAATGCACAGCAGGCATCTGACTCAAAGGCATTAGTTGATCCTTTGAACAGTAGCCCCAGATCATTACTCAAGCCACTTTCTACTTGGAGTTACACTTAGTCACCAATTAGGATCAGATATCAGTTGCATCACTTGAATCACTTGTCTTCCCATTGTTCATCAATTTGCTTGAGCAGGCACCAGTTACATCTCCATTTATCCCTCTTCACATTCTAGTACAGTCCAAGGGCCTCTGCTCACTCCAGGAACATAAAGAGCCTCAAACCATTCCTTCAGGTAATGGGAATGAGGTCTATTATTATTAATGGTTTTGGCATATCAAATACTTCACAGGTAGCTTGTCAGGCTGTGCTGTGTGGGCGCTCAAGGTTTTGCATTTACTGATGTACGGGGCTGCATGGAAACTGCGAGAGTAGGTAGCAGCTCCATCTGAGTCTGTGAAATAGGCTTCTCTCTAGCATGGGGTTCTGATGAGCTGGGCTTGAGATTGGCGTCTCTCTTGGGTGGAGCTCTGAAGAACTGTGGAATTCAGAGGTTGAAAATGGCTGCCATCATGGTGCACGTGTTCCTCTGGCTTCTTTGAGGCTGAGAGACTGTCCTCTGAGGATTCACAAGCCATGGTTCTGCTCTTTGTTCCAACTTGATCACTTCTGGTTTGGTGAGTGAACGTCCCAGTGACACCAGGTGACTGTAAGTTTTCAGCGTCTCATCCTGGTACAGGGTCCACTGCTCTTCATCCAGGTGCTGCCACTCTTCCCAGGGGAAGTTCACAGCCAACTTCTCAAGCATCACCATCATAAATAGGATCAGAAATAATGAAGAAAAAGGAAGAATGAATGAATCAATTAATGAATTCAGTTGCATCAGTAGATGGAGCCAAAAGCCCAGGAAGTTTGTCATCTATATCAGGACTTTGAAAACTGTCCATGGTGGACTTTAAAGCAAGAGTATGATGTTTAATGAAAGGAAGAAATCAAAGGAAAAAATCCATCAACAAGCTAGAAGAAAGTTTGAAAAAATAAATTGGAAAAATTCATCCAAACTGAAATGAGGGAGCTAAAGATGGCAGCAAACTAGCTAAGAAAATACACTAGAATTTTAAAATCAAGATAGAGTAAATGGAAACTGCTACCAGTGATGCTAAAGACAAGGTACATGGCTTCATTATAAAAAAGAAAATGATTTTTAATGACAAAAATAAGAGGATTTAAAGAATTTATGGACTAACATCAAACGGAAACACTATGTTATAGAAAGAGAAGAAAGAGGAAGAGGATGAATTACTAATGGATGAACTAGTAGTTTAGAACTTCCCCAACCTATGAAGAGAAACATGTGATTGAGGCAATCCAACAAAATAAACCTAAATAGTCTATGTCCATACAACACTGAGCTTGCCTGATCTCACATGATTGGAAACTAAGCAAGGTTGGGTCTATCTAGTGAGTACCTGGATAGGAGACAAAGTGAACTTAAAGTTTACCATAGCAGGAATATGGTGGGATAGAATGGGTGAGGTGTTGGAACAATGGTGTAAGCAAAAGTCCACTCTGGGGGTGGGTGTGGTCCTGGAACATTTTATGCCTGAAACCCTACTATTATCACTATTGTAAACCATAGTGCCTAAAATACAATTTGGAGAGAAAAAAAAACCTGCAGCATACAAAAGCAAGTTAGTAGGGAAAATAAAAGCACATTGATTTTTATAAAAATTTTATATGATATCTAGACTTCCTAAGGAAAAAAAGAATCAAAGAAATATTTAAACATGCTGGCTTGTTTTTAGTAGGTTTTATGGAGAGTGAAAATCTATTATAATATATTAGGACTAATGTAAATTGGAAGTACATAGCTGGGAAAATATCAGCAAGATAACTTTTTGTGGTTTGCTTCATAGTCTTTTCTGTCTTTGGAGAGATGCTTCTTTCCTGAGAACATTCACTGCCTCTAAACCAGTTGTGAGTTTATAGTATTCCAACTTTCATTATGCTGAGATGTTCTTTCTATTCTCCCCCTTTTTTTACTTTTCATTATAAATGAATGGCTATTTTAAGGATCAGTGCTTTAATATTAGTAAATATTTTAAGAATATTACTGATAACTATCTCCGTGAGTGCTGGGATGATACCTAGGGTCTCATTTGAGATATGTGGTCTGCCAATGAGATACATCTGTATCAACATTATCTTATTTAAATTTTAACTATTCTTTTTAAGGCTTGTTGGGTAATTCAGATAGCTTTTTGTGGATTCTTCAAGAACTTTCATGTATCTGGGTATTTTCATTTAGCCTATTTTATTATTGCAAGTAGTCATTCTAGGTTGCTTTTTTTTAAATTAGATCATATACTTTTATCAGAGATATCTGTGATGTGCTTAGTAAGAGCTTTCTGATATGTAATATATAAAACATACACATAAAGAAAGACCAAATGTAGGAGATTCAAATTAGTTAGCACTATGTCTTATAATGAGAGAGAGAAAGTAGAGAACAAAACTATATATTCCATGCTACTAGTGTGCCTGCACCCTGTACTGATTGCATAATCTGAAAACCAGCCCTGTGTTTATATTTTAACATCTTTAATGTCTTTCTGTTATGATTTAAATTTTTTCCTTATCTTTGATTTACATAAAATTTATTTAGCATAAGTAATGGGATAGGGAAGTAATCTGACCCCCCCAAAATGCAGTGGTAATTCTTTCATCATTAAATAATTCACTTCAGTGATATAAAATAAAATTGTTACATGTTAAATGTTCAAATATTTTTGGATGATACAGAAAGATAAAATAGCTAGTGCACAGGGTTTAGTGAAGAATGTCCGAACACCAGGTAACATCCAGGAAGACAGTGGGGTAGAGAAGTTTGATTTAGTGTGAGAATAAAAATAAAGATCACATGGGGAATGGGAAACCGACACCAATAAGGGCCCTAAGCTACTCTTCAACAGAAGAACTTTTACAAATTCCCTTTGTTTTGTTTGTAGCTAGGAATGGGTATTAATGACAGAAAGTATCATTATTTATTCCTTTTTTCTGTGCAAGTTTGTCATTCCTTTTTAATTTAGGTTAAAAAATTTTTACCCAGAATTTTTTGCAAGTTGAAAACCATAAAGAAATATTTAACATATGTTTTCAGCTTATAGGTATTTCTTTTCTCATTATTTAGAACTCTCTTTCACACTCTTTTCCTTCATCAAGGCACCTAGTGACTTAGATTTATTTTTCTTTTCTGTTGTTTTTGTTCTGTTTTGGGGCTATGGCCCATGGTGCTCAGAGGTCACTGCTGGTGGTGTTTTGAGACCATATGTGGTTATCAACTAAGTTTTTCTTAATAAAACATTATTTTATGAAAATCTCAAATGTATCTATATCACTGTTTCCTTTCTCTCACTCTCTGTCTCTGTCTCCCTTTCTTCCTCTTTCTCTCTGTCACCATAACTAGCAGTGATCTTGAGATACACTAAGCTTAGTGCTCCACAGACCATGAGCTAATGTGGATCAAACTTGGAACTTCAGCACATTCTAACCCTCTGAGCTATCTATCTCCCAGGCTCCGTATTTTGGGGTCTTTATTTTTTGGTGGTGGTAGAAGGAATTAAACTGAGGAGCTCACTCATGGAAGGTACTCACTATACTGCTAAACCACATTCTTGCCCTGAATGGGCTAATTTTGAATCAGAACTTAACAACTTTCAACTTATAGTCTCTTTGTTTCCTAAATTTTCTACATTTTTTTTTTATTTCTTCTTTGGCCTGAGAATGGAATTGTGCATGGGAATAAAGGTTTGTTTGGTGCGTTTCTCTCCACTTACTGGTAATCACTACTAGAAGAAAATGAAATCACTAATTAGTTATGATGTATTGGAATCCAATCCTATTAACTGATTCTAGCAAACACTCAAGGTCAATGATAAACACATAGTCTAGTCTCATACTAGGGTGAGAATGCATTTTATCAAACCAGACATGATTCAGTGAGTAAGGAAGTTGTGGGAAATAAAAAAACATATACAGAGTAATACAAACAAACTTTGGCGAGAATACAGTAAAGAGAAATTAATCCTAAGAAGAGAAACAATCAAGGCAACAGAAATCATTGCTCTTTTCTAACAGAATTCCTGATGTGTATTGTTCAACATGTCAGCTCATGACAAGATCAGAAAAGACAAGGATTGTCTAATATATAAATTGCATTTCAAAATACCATGAAGGTGTTGCCATACGTGTCATGGCTTGGATCATAAGCCCAATGTCAAAAATATTTCATTAAAAATTTTCCAGTGTAGATTTGCTGGCAAGATGTGAAGCTATTTTTCAGATAATAACAACCACATACACTGCTTCAATCCATGCAATTGAAAAGATATGTCTTAAGGCAATTTATATTTGAATGCATGAATCTTTGAAACCATATTAACAGTTTGTAAGAAAAAGACTGTCAAAAAGGAAAAATAAGGTTTTGGGGCATTTCTCTTATTAAAACATGCCATGTTACTCTGGGGATTATGGTGCTCAGGTGCAGAGTAATGAGTCTTGATTTGGCAATGGAAAATTTTGTAAAGGGTCCAGTAATGCATAATGCTTCATTAATGTAAGAATTTTTACATTTATACTGTGATTTTTCACCCTTCATTATATCAAAATGCTTTATTAACTGAAACTACTATGAAGAAAATCTCACTACCACCTTGGGAGACATTCCTAGTGATATGTTTTTAAATTAAAATATCCAAAACAATTTTAAGAAAGGAAAAACTAAATTACACCTAAATGGTAGTTTCAGAAATACCCAAGACTTGCAAATTACCTAGTGAAAATTCTTCATCCTTTGTTGTTTTTGGCCAAACACCTGGCTGTGTCCAGGACTAAATCCTGGCTCTGGGCAAAGAAAGCACCCTACCTGCTGCACTATCGCTCTTGGACTCATATCACTATCTTTTAGGTTTAGATTTATTTAGACATTTAGGTGCACCGAAAGTGAGAGACCTGAGGCATTAGTTTTAACAGGGAAACTGGACTTCCTTCAATAGTGGAAAAAATTTGAATAGTGATCTCAAAAAATACCAGAAGTAAAACTGCTTTATGACAATTACTAAGGGCAGTTCTTTACTCACAACCTGGTCTCCCTTGGAAGAATGATTTAAATCTTACCACTCTCCTCCTCTAGCACTTTAAATAGAAGAATGTGGAGAGTAATACAGCCCCCTCCCCCCAATACACACAAACACACTAAAGTGGAACACTCTCAACCATTGCAAACATTTCCATGAACTAAAATTGATATTCCCTTTGTCAGCTCCCAGCAACAGAGTCAGGGTGTCATACCTGTGCTCTTATTTAGGGTTCACGTAAGAAGGCACGGGCATTTTCCAAATATACCTTCCCCAGGTTAGAAGTTGTCTTTACAGAAAAGGGTTTCCTGGGCAGCGCCATCAAATTTAGAGTGAAATGTGGTCAGAAGGAATGAGTTTGAATTCCTCGGCCCTGACAGTACAACTGTGAACATGTTTATTCCCTCTCTAGGTTTCTGGTTTGAAATAAGATATTGTATAAAATTCTGTTTAATCAAAGCAAAAGTCACTCTTCATTTGACAAAAATGCAGTAGATCAGTTTAGATCTTTTAAAGTGCTATGTCAGTAGAACTGGAATTCTTTCATTCTTTGGGTTAGCTCTACCAATGTGTAATCAAATTGCTGCTTCCTCACAGCTTAAAGCAATTTTTCACATTGAATTTTTAAAACTTTGAGGGTGGGGCCAGCTAGAGTCAGCTGTGCTCAGACTTATTCTCCTAGCTCTGTGCTCAGGGATCACTCTCAGTGGACCTCAGGAACCAAATGCAGGTCTGCATGTAAGGCAAGTGCCTTAACCCATAGCTTAGTCTCCAGCACCTCCCACCATAACGTTTAAGAGCATAAGGACATATACTTTATAATTTATTAATTAGATGACTTGGGCAAATTAATCATTCCATGGCTACATGCCTGCAACTAAAAATGGGCAAAATAATACCTCGAAGGTTTACAAAGAAAGCACTATACACATTAAATCAACTTTACATAAACTTGTGGTTAATGTTTATACAAGGTGTCAACAAATACAGATTTTGAAATCATAAAACCAAGATACTATAAACTGAAAATCAAACTAAGAAAGCAACTCTTCACAAATGTAGAAGATTATGTTATTTAGATATACTCATTACACTAAATGGTATGAGGGAATTTTCTATTACTTAAATTTTTCAACAATATTTTCAACCTTTTGCTTGTGTTATTTTGGGGTCACACTCTGCTGTGTTAAATCCTGACCCTGTGCTGATGCGACCATATATATAGTGCCATCATTGAAAGAGGTTTGTCTGTAGGAATGGTAAGTGCCAGTACTATCTTTGTCCCCCATTTTTAATAGCTTTATTGTAATATAGCATGTAAATATGTATGCATATTTAAAATTATAAATCTGTATTTATAAATATATAAATATAGTTGTATATTCATTTGAGAATTATTCATGTTTGGGGCTATTTTCTTAAAAGAAAGTATCAAGAGAGGAAACCTCAGTTTCCCCTTGCGAGTGAGAGAGAAATCCACAGTTTCTTCTCTCTATATGTTCCATCTCTTCCCCATCAACCTGACACACATTCCACCCTCAAGGTTCAGTCTCAGCATTCCAGGGGCTTCCCTAGGAACATAAAACTCTGCCCTAGAGTCTAGGCTGACAGGGGGAACTAAGGTAATTGGCAATCAGGCCTGGGAGATTTGTTTCCCCTTGCCACTGAAGAAGGAATCCAGATTCCCTTGCCCCTTTCACATATTTCATTCCCTAAATCCTGCCCCAGCGGTCCCACAGATTTCCAGGACTATAAAACTCTGTCCTGTAGTGTATCCTGACAGGGAGACTAAGATAAGGGGCAAAAATGCCCAGAAAGATTTAGAATAGTTCGACTTCATTGTAATTTTCTGGCATCTTTTGTAAGCACTTGCCAGCTGGTAAGGGATGCCAGGAGCCATTAAAAGGACCTATGTAAAACTCCCATTTAACTTAGTCCTGCACTAAGTTCCTCCCCACTTAGGGTACTATCTTCTTTTCTCTCTCCTATTTTTCAATAAACTTTTCTACTTTCCAACTCTGAGTCTGAGTATCTCTAGCATTCAATATTTTCATTTTTGAAAATACCGAAGAACCTGAAACTTCGCC
Source organism: Cryptotis parvus (assembly GCA_021461705.1). NCBI lineage: Eukaryota > Metazoa > Chordata > Mammalia > Eulipotyphla > Soricidae > Cryptotis > Cryptotis parvus. The sequence goes on from JAJIBD010021480.1 coordinate 25,648, forward strand.
AACAAACACAGAGACCCTCCGCAGCTGCTGCTCTGCCTCATCCGCACCAGCAGGTATGTTGTATTATGGTGTGGTTTTATCATTTTTATAATATCTTAAAAATAATTCCTTGTGATTGCTACTTTCATCTTTTTGTTCCCAGTGATACCTTTATTCTTTCAACAGGTATATGCAGAAGTATCTGAATACCCAGCTATGCTAGCATACTGCTCTAGTATACTGGAGAAATAACATAGAGCACTACTAGAGAAATAACGTAGTGTTCTCTGCAAAGCTAGCAAGGGCAAACGTTCGTCTAGAATTCCACTTTCTTGTTAATCAAGGAGATACCAACTAAGAAATGAAATAATGCAATAATGTAATAAAATTGATGTTCAAAGGATACCATTCATCTCTACATGCAAAACACATGTCATTTAGGAACCAGGAGAGTACAGCTGTGGATCTGCTTAACAGGGTTCTATTCTCAAATCCACTTGAGTGATCCCTGCATGCAGAGCCAGTAATAAGCCCCTGAACACTGTCCACTACCTGTAGTGGACTCAAAACAAAGAAAAAAACAAACAAAAAAGTTTAGGAAATCTTTCTTTGAAAACAAAAAACTAGAGGATTTTTTTTTTTCTTGACAGCTCAGAAGGTAATAAAAATCTCTGCTTTCTTCCCGTTGAGAATTCCCAGCTCTAGATGCACACTAGAAACACCAGCCGTTTAAATATCCATGCCTGCCCACTCCTCTTACCCCGTGGATTAGTCTTGGGTGAGGGCTGGGCACGGATATTTGTGAAAGCTTGCCAGGTTGTTCTAATGTCAAGAAACTGACTTAACAGAGTCTTCCAGCACTCTCAGTTTGAATACAAAGAAACTAAAGCCTGGCTTTTATATTAGAAAGGAAGGGCTCATTTGGTGCACTTTGTAATAGTGATGAGAATCTTAACTCTCCTCATTCCTAGATGGTATCCAGGTGACTGGAAACTAGTCCTAAAATAGACTGATAAGGGTTAAAGGGAAACAAATTAGGGGTATGGCTACTGTTATAATTGAAGATAATACCGAAACACACTGGGCAAAGCAGAAGGAAAACTGAATAGGGATCAAGGTATATGGAAGTTGTATTACTGAAGCTTCTACCACTTAACCTGGTTCATGCTAACTAAATCTTATTTTTGCTGATTAAAAACACAGTTTTTTTCTTGCTTATAGTAAATATACAAGAGTTGACAAAAGTTTTGTTTCCTTGTCATATTCAGAATTTTAACTAACAAATGAATTTAAATGCAATAAATGAGGTAAATCATATATCAAAGCATCACATGAAAATTAGGTCCATGCCAATAAGATTACTACTTGTGTGAGGGAAGTGTGGGGCCACATCCAGGGGTGCTCAGAGCTTACTCCTGGCGCTTTGGTCAAGGATCGCACCTAGCAGAATATGGGGGGATCATATGCTGGGGACTGAACCTAGGTAGGCCAAGTACAAAACAAGCACCTAACCTGCTGTAATCCCCTAACCTGCTGTTACCACTGGTCCCAAGATTACTACTTTCTGTTCTACATTTTCAAAAATTGGTAGCACTTACCTAATATGATTTCTAAGCCCTCTAAAATGATTTATTATTATGAATTGCTAGATTAAACCTCAGAGAAAAACTTGTTTATTATTACCCTATCCAAACCTTAATTCCTAAATCACTTGTATCACTTGTATCACTTGTCTTCCCGTTGTTCATCGATTTGCTCAAGCAGGTGCCAGTAACGTCTCCATTCGTTGGGAACGAGTTCATTAGTATTAGTTTATGGCATATCAAATACAAAAATTCCTAAATATAGAAGAAAAAATAATAGTAAATTTATGAATTTTTTAATATGTTTTCCCTGCTCAGCAGACATTTGACTAAGGAATTTGACCACTCAGAGTTGCAACTCCTCCTAACACCTGAATGGATATAAATGTGATTTGTGTATGGATATAAGAGAGAAATACAGATTACTAGCTATTTACAGCTTCATATTTAAAAGCAATTATAAGTAACAAATGACATGGAGTATGCTCTGTTCTCTAAGCTGCTAAGTGAGTATGATTGAAAAGAAACAAAAACACAACATAGAATCCAGGAAGTTTTAGAAACAAAGAATATCACTCCTTCACAAAATGAACTCAGAAAACATAGGCAATGAATTTTTTTCTTTTCTAAATTAGATTTTTGGTTGTTTAGGAGCAGTACTTGGCTGTATCCAAGGCTTTTTCCCCGGGCTTTATGCTGAGGGATCACTCCTGGTCATGCTTGGGAGACCAGATGGGGTGGCTGGGTTTGGCTGTGTGCAAGGAAATCACTCTACCTGTTTTACCCTATTTCTGGCCATAAGAATGCAGCTCAAGGGTATTATCTGATTTATGCTCATTTAGATTATTGCTGTCCCTTTGGGGCATAAATTCAATTGCACTGCATTATCTGCTTGGAATCACCTTTCACCACCAAAATTCAAATATTAAAGCCCATTTTCAGTATATGATGATATTTGGAAATACTTAAGTCATAAGTCATAGGGCTTAACTCTGAATGTGATCAGTATCCTTATAAGAAAGCACTTGAGTTCTCTATCCTTTCTTCTCCATCCTTCTTTCTTTTCCATTACTCTCACTCTATCCTCCTTTGTGAGAATAAAGCAAAGAAAAAACAGCCATCCTTAAGACAGGAAGAAATCTTTCACCAGAATCATCAACCACCTTGTATTGGACTTAGCCTTCAAATCTTGAGAAATGATTTTCTTTTAACTTATTCAGTCCCTGGTATTACTGGTATAGCCAAGAAGACAAAAACACTTATCCCAGAATGATCATTTGTTCTGATAATTTAGTTTATTGTAGACAATTCAGGCATGTTTACAATTTTCTTTTATTTCAGAACTTAGAAAAATATTCTGTGAAGCTGGGGAGAGACAACGAAATATTCTTCACTCATGATACCTCCCTCCACGCTTTATCTCCTTAGTCTCACTCCTTTTTTCCCCATTTTTACCACAAATCACTGATATAGGACCAGAGTATTACTGGAGTATGGCATTTACAAGATTGCGGCCCATCAGTGTCATCCAGGCACTCCCAAGAATGATCCCTGAGCACAAGCAGCAGTCAGCCCTGAACATTGCCTAGTATAGCCCCAAACAAACACAAATAGACATTAAAACTTCAATTTTTCCCATACATGAACAACTCTCAGTGTTTCTTACTGTGATTCAATTAAAAAAAAAATCAGTTCTCCAGGTAAAGGAAAGAGAATTTTTTATTCACTATTACTTTAGTATTTTTCTTTAATCTAGGTAATGCTGGTTTACTGTATTTCTGATTATATGCTGTCAGATGTACCTTAACACAGTACTAATAGCCTCCCACTACCGTTTGCAAACCCTAACCTATTTTAAGGAAAATAAAGTGTACAAATTACATGTGACAAACTAAGACTTTGCAACTGAAGACTCTATTAGGGTATTTTTGTGCATTTATCTCAGCATAAATACACAATGTGTATGATACATATAAATTTATACTAATAAGATAAAATTTAACAAATATTCCTTAGTAGAAGCATATATTTTCCTTAGCTTTAGACAAACTTAAAACATATGGACCTATTTTTTCTCAACACTATATTTGAGAGGGTGAGGATGCAAAAGTGATATATTCTTTTTTATTTATTTATTTATTTATTTATTTATTTATTTATTGTTTTGCCACATCCTGCAAGGCTCAGGGATCACTCTCCTGGCTCTGCATTCAGAAATTTCTACTGGCAGTGCTTGGGGGGGGGGCAAGTGGGGAACCATAAGAAAAGTAAGGTGGAACCACACTCAGACACTTGCTAGGCAAACATCCTACACGCTATACTAGCTACACTATTACTCTGGTTCATGATCTCATTACATTTGCGTTTAAGACAGATTATCATTTATGTAGAAAGTTTTGTAGCTTTCATATTAAAGGCTTTCTTGAAATAATTTGGAAAATTTGAGCATGTTGTTACTTATCTCCTTTGGGGCTGAACCTCATTACAGATTCTGGAGAAATGGACTATTTTAGAATATTAATATTCCTATGTGGTTCTGATATATGGTGCTCCGCCAACCTTGGGACTTATTCTCTTCAGCGGGCAATTTGGGCCTCAAAGGTCTTCACTGTTCTTATATTTTATGAGTTATTTTGACTTGAATACCCAGGCTAGTCCTTCCAACGAAGCCTTATACAAAACCTAAGGCCTGAATTATAGACTCATAAAAGAAAAATGCATTCATTAAAAATACATTAATTTTTCCTCACACCTTTCCACCCCTTTTCTGTTTGCACTTAAATGTTCAGTTTGCCAATTCATAGCATTATTCTTCAGAAACAGTATTTAAGTGAAATGATTTGGGTATTATTTCACCTATAATAAAATAAGGAAACCTTATTTGGAACTTTTTCAAGACCTTTTCACTCTTGAAAGGGTCTGGAGCATTGCTACGCATGACCCAAAAAAGAAAAAAGTTGGTAAGGGGATATACAAGATAACTCTTCAATGCTCTATATTGTAAGTCACAATGTAAGGGTAGAGAGAGAGAGAGAGAGACAGAGAGACAGAGAGTGACAGAGAGAGACAGAGAGAGACACAGAGAGAGAGATGACCTTTACAATAACCTCAGAAGGTACTAAGCTTACAAACTGGCATTACTGTTAATCTTTTCAGATTTTAAGGGTTACCATTATGTTTAAGCTTCTGTGTCAACTTTATGTTTGTTTTCCAGGCATTTAAAGTGCTAATGACATTCATTGCTTTTGAGATTTATCAGAGTAGCACCACTGTAACAGTTTATGGTGTTACATTTTACAAGATTCACTTAATATAATTTTAATTACCATTGAAAAATGGCTTTTAGTCATAAAAGTACTCTTTAAAATTACAAGCTAAACCCACCTTTAAATTAAAGTCAGGCTTGAGCTGTTAACAATAATTTTACAAAATGAGAACATCACAGAGCATAGCAGCTCCAATGGAAATATTCATAATTTAGATAACAAAAAATACATTTAGAAATATAAAACTGCCATATAAAATGGGTTATTTTGTGATAATATTTTAAGGCATTGTAGAAAATTACCAGTGGGATAATTATAGGTTATTAAGCAATAAGTGCTATTTCAAACAACAAGATTTGGCTTCGAATTTTGACGCTCTTCTTACCATACGGTAGGGCTCCAACATATACAAGAGTACCTGTCAGTGGCTGCAATCCACTGAGTGTAAGCGGTCAGTTGGACAATAATAGTGGTAATAGCTAGAAATGATAATGCTATACTAGAACTGAGTATTGAAAGTAGGTAAGGGAGGGCTGGAGAGATAGTACAGTGCTTAGGTGTTTACCCTCGAAAACAGCTGACCCGGTTCTATCCCCAACATTCCATAAGGTCCCTTGAGCAATCGCTGGAGTAATTACTGAGAGAAAAGCCAGGAGTAACCCTGGAGCATTGTTAGGCATGACCAAAAAAGAAAAAAAGTTGGTTCATCAATAAATGCTGGATTTTGAGATGACTACAAGAGTATGCCACTGGACGGCAGAGCCTGGCAAGCTACCTGTGTCATATTTGATGTGCCAAATACTAGTAACAATTGATAGACCTCATTCCCATGACCTAGTGGAATGATTTGAGGCCTTTATGACCCTGGAGCGCAGGTACCCTTGGGATCTAATAGCATGAGACAGGACATATGAAGAGATGTTACTGGTGCCTCTTGAGCCAATCGATGATGAACGGAAGACAGTGATACAGTGAAGGAGAGAGGATACAAAGATAACCTCTCCAATGTCTGCATTATGTCACAATGTGTAAGGGGGAGAGAGAGAGACAGATAGAGAGACAGAGAGTGACAGAGAAGGACAAGAGAGAGAGAGAAAGTGAAAGAAGTGCCTACCATAGAGGCAGTCTCTGAGGGATGGGGAAGGGTGAAAAAAGGGAACATTGGGCTAGGAAATGCACTGGTGTAGAAATGGGTGTAGGAACACTGTATGACTGAAATCATCATGAACAGCTTTGTAATGGTCTATCTTAAGGTGATTCAATTTTTTAAAAAGGAAAAAAATCACAAGGAAAAACAGAGTAAACAATATAACATATATTACATATATGATATATGATGTTGAAAGCAATACCAAACCTACTGATCTAGCACCAGAAGACTCTATAGAATCATCTCGAATCATCAACAAAGTATAAACCTTTGTGAAGAGTATATATGGCCAAGAATCTTTAAAGGTGAGTATTTGAAATTTGAAAGTTTCATTTAAGATTAGTTATATCAAAAACTGTCAACTATTCAGTCTAGCCAAAAGCATTGTGTAAGTTAGATATTGTTATTTCAGATAACTACATTTTGCTTCCTAAATACTATAGGATTTCTATCATTCTAAGTTTCATATATTACTCTAGGCATAACTGAGATACTTTATGTATTTCTAAATCTTCCTACTAACCACTACAGCATGATTTAGAACTCTTTACCTTACAAGAGTTTGTGCTTCTGAAAATTATTTTAAAATGCATATAAAACATAGTTCTGCATAATTATTTCAGTAGACTTTAGGGCACTAAGAATTTCCAAAACTGAAGTCAAGTGCTGATATGAAACTTTGGAAGTTGAGTTAACTATGGAAAAATATAAGCTTCGCACTGAAAATATGGCACATCAGAAGTTCTGTATCTGGCTGAGAGATGAACAGGCAAGTAGCCTTGCTTGCACCCACACAGCAAACCTGAGTTCACCTCCTGGCAACCCGCTTTGTAACCTGAGCCTGCCGGTGTTATATCTGGGATAGTACAGGGGGTTAAGATGCCTTGCAAGGTTGTAAGTGGTCATCCCAAGAAAAGTGCATAGTCCTTTGAGCACTTCCTGAGTGACACAGGGCACAGAGCAAAGAGTAAGTTTTGAGCAACTTTTTGTGTGCCTCCTATGACCCTCCCCACAACAAAAGAGTTCTCTATACCCATCTTAAATTCAAGATGTTCATTCAAACCAGGGTAGCTTGATGATAAGATAAGCCAAAAGACAATATTTAACCCTTTAAAAATCTGGCCAATGAGAGAGAGCTAAGAGAGAGGAGAGAGAGAGTAAAGAGAGAGAGAGAAAGAGAGAGAAATGCTAAATTTAAGCCACTAGTTTTAAATCAGTTTAAATCAGGAGTGGTAATTTAAAAAAACCAATTGTCACTGTCTTCACTGTCTTCCTGCTCATCATTGATTGGCTCAGCTGGGCACCAGTACATTCCCCATATGTCCTGTCTCATGCTAGTAGAGCCTCAAGGGCACCTGCTTGCTCCAGGAACATAAAGTGCCTCAAACCATTCTATCAGGTCATGGGAATGAGGTCTAAAATTGTTACTCTGTATTTGGCATTTCCTAAATACACATGGTAAGCTTACCAGGTCTCCCGCCGTATGGTAGTATACCTTTTTTTTTTAATTTTTCTTATTTTTAAAATTACAAAGATATACAACTAACCAAAAAGTTCATATTTGGGTTTTGGTCAAACAGTGTTGCAGCACCCATCCCGCCACCAGTGCCCATCTCCCACCCACCAACGCCCCCGGTTCCCTCCCCCCCCAGCCCCTCTCCATGGCAGGTTCTTGATTTCTTCCATTTCTTCTTTCTTTCCTTCCCTCCGACTATGAATTACAGAACATACATTAAAGGGTTGTCATGTGTATCTTTTCCCTATTTAATGTTCAAGCTCTAGGTTGGCATTATACTCCTCAACAATTGTCAAAGCACACTGTTCCATTGTCTTACCTAGCCTCTGAACTCAGTCACATTTGTGATAATTTCCACCTTTGCTGGGCAGGACTTCTGATATATGTTTCAAATTTTGGATCTTGGATATTGGTATCATAATATGTAATCTATATATTTATGTAATGCAGATAAAACAGTCATTCTTGTGATCTCTTTCTCTCCTTCTGGCTGACTTCGCTCAACATACCCTCTTCTCCATGCCCATCCATTTGTGTAAGTGTACCTTTATAACTTCATTTTTCCTAACAGCTGCATAGTATCCCATTGTGTAGATAAAAATTAAAGCTTTTTTTTTATCCAGTCATCGATTTTCGTGGGGCACTCTGGTTGCTTCCAGATTCTGGCTATTGTGAATAATGCAGGTAGCATA
>JAJIBD010021481.1:0-35685 GCA_021461705.1 Cryptotis parvus
GTCTCTGTACTCACTGTTCCCTAAAACCAATTTTCTAGATGCTCACTTTATACCCAGCAGAGCACTAAAATTTCTAAATGATACAATTAGTGGGAAAAAAAGAAAGAAAGAAATTTTCTATGCAGTTATAATTTGAAGAGAGAAAAAATAAGCCACAATAAAATTAGGCAACAAAGCAATTTAACATAGCATCTTACTTCATTTAATAGTTTCTTCATGTATTGTTATCACCATTACAATTACATGCCAAACTTAAGGTGAAGATCCTATATGATATTTCTTTTGTGTTTAGTCTTTGACTTTATAGCTAAATGACAATGGTCAACTAACTGGAAGTTAATGGTGCTTAAAGTTGGTTGTGGGACTGGAGCAATATCACAGTGGGTAGGGTGTTTGCCTTGCACGTGGCCAACCTGAGTTCAATTCCTGGCATCCCATATGGTCCCCCAAGCTCAACCAGGAGGAATTCCGGAGTGCAGAGCTAGGAGTAACCCCTGAGCATTGCCAGGTATGACCCAAAATGAAAAAAAAAAAGTTGGTTGTGACCTAGGAAAGAGAAATAGTTATTTATTTTTTAAAAGTAGGAGGGAAAGTCATTCTTGCATGACACCGCAGGTGCCCAGAGGTGAGCCCTCCAAGGAGTCTTCATCCCATGGGAAAAATAAGGCTCACTAAAATAGTCTAATCAGTCATTAAACATACAAAAAGTAAGTTCAGAAGAGGGAAAACTCTAGTACTGTTTTCTTTTTTTTTTAATTATATAATTATAATTTTTTAAAGTATTTTATTATACCACTGTGAGATATACAATTACAAAGATATACAATTAAAAAGTTCATATTTGGGTTTTTGTCATACAGTGTTCCAGCACCCATCCCTCCACCAGTGCCCATCTCCCACCACCAACTACCCGGTTCCCTAAAGAACAACAACAAGAAGTGCTGGCATGGATGCGGGAAAAGGGGACTCTCATCCATTGTTGGTGGGAATGTCGACTGGTACAGCCTTTCTGGAAATCAATATGGATATTCTTCCAAAGACTAGAAATTGAGCTCCCATTTGACCCAGCCATACCACTCCTGGGGATATACCCTGGGAAGCCAAAAACACATAGAGGAAGCACCATCGGGCACTTTCATTTTCATAGCAGCACTACCCCCAATAGCCAGAATATGGAAACAACCAGTGTGCCCAAGAACTGATGACTAGATAAAGAAACTTTGGCACATCTATACAATGGAATACTATGCAGCTGTTAGGAAAAGTGAAGTTATGAAATTTGCCTATAAATGCATGGACATGGAGAAGATCATGTTGAGTGAAATTAGCCAGAAGGAAAAAAGACAGATATAGAATAACTGCATTTATTTGCATGACATAAATATATGTACATATTATGATTCCAAGGTCAGGCAAAACATGGATCAGGAGGTCTTGTGAAAGGTGGAAATTATCACAAACATGTGGGAATCAGAGGCTAGGTAAGACAGAGAATGGAACAGTGTGCTAATAAGTGTCGAAAGTGCTAATACCAACCTAGAACTGAGCATTAAATACAAGCAAAAAAGATACACATGACAACCTCTTAATGTATGTATTGTAATCCACAATGTGGAAGGGAAGGAAAAGAGAAAGAGAAAAAGAAAGAGATAAAGAACCTGCCATAGAGGCAGGCTAGGGGAAAGGGGAGGGAATCGGGGACAATTGGTGGTGGGAATGGGCACTGGTGGAGCAATGGGTGCTGGAACACTGTATGACCGAAACCCAAATATGAACATCTTATGAACATTTTTGTAATGGTATATCTCACAGTGGTATAAAATATTTAAAAAATAAAAAATAAGCTTGATAGAGAAGATGCCATCTGAAGTACAGAGAAAAGGAATAAAGAATAAACAGAACCAGCAGACCATGGTGCTCGCAGGAAGACAGATGGGTTTTGGGAATGGGCCCATCACCTCTGTGGGGTCCCAGAAGCAGCTGGATGAGACTCGCCCACCACACTAGCCGCCACCTTCGCTCTCCAGATGCTGACCATGAGGCCCCTAAGTCCATCAAACTAGTGGAAACAGTTATGTCCTTTAATGTACTGCATTCTATGATGTGTAGGAAAGTTTGGTGGGAGGGGAGAGATAGAGAGGAGAGAAAAGACATACAAAACCGCCAAGTAGTTGAGGTGTGGGAGGGGGAGGGAAGTGGGGACACTGGTGGATGGGAGATGGGTTTGGGTGGAGGGGTGGGTGTTGGAACACTGTAGAACCAAAACTCTACATGAGCATCTTGCAATTGTATATCTAAAAGTGGTGTAATAAAATTGGGGGGGGGAAGAAAGAAAAATAAAAAGAATAAACAGAACTTTGGATTGCAATAGTTTGACAGTAACTTTGGGGGCCAGAGAAATAGTACATCAGGAAGGGGGCTAGCCTTGCATGCAGTCACCCTAACTCCATCTGCAGCACCCCATATGGTCATCAGAGCTCCACCAAGTGTAATCCTTAATCACAGAGCTAGGGGTAAGCCCTGATTACTAACCAAAAGGAAAAGAAAAGGGTGAAACTTGGGAGGTCCTCCTAGTTCTCTGCTAGGAGAAACCTAGCAGATAGCAGTGATTATAATAAAACTTATCTAAATGATCATCAGCAGTTTCAGGACAGATCAAGGTCATGGCCCAAATAATAGCAACAGAAGAATGGAACAAAACTTCTGGCATAGAATACTTCCTGTCACGGTGCATATGTGAATGAAATCATGTGGCAACATCACATGAAAACCAAGTTGAGGAATGTTCTATGTATTGTCCTTATTGCAATCTGCAAGGGCTAAAGGTCATTGAAGGCAAGGGAGGAAGCTAAAGGAGACTAAAGAACCTTGATAACTGAATACAGTAAGTTTTTCTAAATCTATGCCTTTGCTGCAATCACTGGCAAAATTTGAGTTCTGAGTATTGATGGTAGTCAATGTTCATATTAGTTTTCTGATGTTAATGCTTATATTTTGGTCTTCTACACTAAATTATTAAGAATCCATACTGACAAGAATCAACAACTGTGGTGATTTGCACCCAACATGGCTGATCACCGTGGATTCCTTTGGCCCTATACACAGAGTGGAAGTTGTCCCAGGCCTCTTCAGGTGGCCTGATTGAGACCTGCTTTGATCACAAGAACACTATTGAAGCTGTATTGGGTGACTCTTGAGGCTACATACTGAGAAGTCTTGCAGTTTTTGCCTCTGGTTCTTAAATTTCTTGCTCTGAGAAAAGTCCAGTGTAATGTAAGAAATAGGAATACCTTAAACCATGATGCTGTGAAGCCACCCAAGTCAGCCACAAAGAGAAAAAGCTGTCCTCTGGGTGTCAACATCTGCGGGCTCTGAGTGAGCACTGCCCTAATATACTCATCTCCCCCCAGAACTAGGGATCGTAATCAATTGTTTTAGTGACAATATTTCAGGGTTGTTGTATGGTGGAAGCAGTGGCTCTATTTAATAGTTCTATGGACATGGGAATGCTTCCTGGTGTTCCTTTTATTATTTTGCAGTAAGTACATATGAAATTTTAATGGCAGAATACTTATTTTTATCTCCAGAATTTTGGATTAACAGCAGAATTGCTTAAAGCCAATGAACTATCACAAAGGAATGGAGAGTATGTCTCATAAGCCAGGATTGAAGGGTTCAATCTCCCCTTCAACACATGGTTCTCTGGGCACTGTCAGAAGTGATCTCAAGCAGCCAGCTGGGCATACCTCCTGATTAGCACAGGTATGGCTCCAAAATAAATTTAGAAAGGGTACTGTTGCTTAGAGTGTCCCTCCAAGATATGGTTATACCCACTAAAAAATAATAAATTATTCACTGTTCTCTATAGATCCAACACAATGACTTGATATTGTGGATGCTTAATAAGTATTTGCTGAATAATTGATGTTTGAAAAAAAGCATTGAATAAACTCTCTCAGATAAAAATATTTATTCATTTGTTTACTAGAGAGATTTATGTTAGTTTTGTATCATATTTCTTCCAACTAGTTCTACCCATTCTTTAAAAAGTCCTATTAAGGAAACTTCAGGAAAGGCACCATAAAGGAAAGCAATATGCTAAAGTCTTGATTTATTGATTTTCTTCCTTATATTTTATCCTTTCACGTGACTTTCTTCTCTGCTTCCTTCTGTGACCCATCACTATAACTATATAGACATTTGTTCACTATCTTCTCCCTGCTTGTACATGCCTAGCAAAGTCACCCAAAAAATAAAATTATAAACCAGCATCGTTGGTGAATAAAACTTAGATGAAATGTAAACAGCTCAAATCAATCAACTTATAAGAAAATACTCAGGGCTGTTGAGATAATACAGTGGGTTGGGTGCTTGCCTTTTATGTGGCAGACCCAGGCTTAATTCTCACATAAGGAAGATAAGGTTCCTCTCTGACAGTCTTAAATGAGGATCTCTTCTCCTATCGTGGACTCAGATGGAAACACGGTTTCCGCCTAGGTTTTAGGGCTTCATACTCAGACACTATTTTGGGTCTCTAACTTACCTAATCACACTGCAGATGAGGTATTTGTCACCCTTCATAATTTGTTGTTGTTGTTGTTGACAAATTATATCAAAATGGGTAGGAGAGATAGTATAGCAGTAAGGCACTTGCTTTACATGTAGCTGACTTGGGTTCAATGGCCAACACTGGGAATATGGTCCCCTAAGCCCCACCAGTCCTGGAATACAGAGTCAGGAGTAACCTCTGAGCATCACCAAGTGTGGCCCTCCAAAAAAAATTGCAATGATTTAGTCTGGTTTATAATGCTATAAATGATCTGTAATATAGCTTCACGACACTGCATCAATAAGCCTCACCTCACCACATCCAAAATTCTAGTGTCATGGCACTATCCGATGTCCTCCTTTGACTCTTCTCTTCCCCTTAAATCTGATGACCACCATAGCTTATCAGGGTTTTTCTTCTGGGGTGGGACTCAAGTAGCATAACACAGCTCTGGTGGTGCTAGGGTCTAATCTCTGTTCTGGATATTCCTAACAATACTCTGGGATCACTCAGTGCTGGGAGTTCTAAGTATGAGCTCTTGGCTTCACTGATTATTTGTACCAAGTTTTTAGTTTCTTTTTTTTAATGCCTATTCATTTATTTATAAAGCAACCATTCCAGAAGGGCATAGAGCTGCTGAGATGAGTGAATCATAAGAGAATATAAAGATAATAAAATCTCAAGTAGTAGGCCAGTCTCAAAGCATACATAATATACTGTGAAAAAATGATGCAAGAAAACGCCCCCTCCACATTTTATTATCACCACTTCATTCGTTTTGATGACGTATCAAAGATTTGGAACTTGGAGGTAGCTCAAAAGACTGGAGCACTTGAATGCTGGATTCCTTGGCAGGATACCAGTGGGAATGGGCCCTGAGCACTGCTTCATCTATCCTGCCCCCTAAAGCTAATAAAAAATCAGGGGCAGACGGGCTGGAGTGACAGTACAGCGGGAGGGTGTTTGCCTTGCACATGTCAGACCTGGGTTCAATCCCAGCATCCCATATGGTCCACTAAACACTGTCAGTGGTAATTTGCGAGTGCAGAGGCAGGGAGTAAACCCTGAGTATTGCCAGGTGTGACCCAAAGAGGAAAAAGAGCAGCTACTAAAAAAACACCAGGTATAGCCCCCTTACCATAAAAGAATCAGGGGCAGGAGAAATAGTACAGAGGTTAAAGCATATGCTTAGTGTTTGGCAGATCCTGATTTGATTGTGGAACCACATGGTCCTCAGAGCACAACTGAGTGGAGCCCTGGACACCCAAAGCACTGTGCACATGTTGCCCTGGGAATTTTAGGCGCACACCTGGGTGGCCTGAGTAGTCTGCAGAACCACGGGGACTAAACAGCACTCCTTCCGCTTCCTGCTTGGTTAATTAAAAATCACCAGTTGGTGCCCCAATATTCCCTGAGCGCTGCTTAGAAGTCTCCCAACCACCACTCAAAAAAGAATCAAGGCTTTATTTGAATCATGCCCAAATTTCATCCCATGTTTACTCTGCAGTCATGACCTATTAATTTCCACTTTGCTGTATTTCATGGATTCACATCTATATTTCTACCATCAATATCCTAGTTTTCATTATTTCTTTAATATGAAATTTCCTACCAACATGACACTCATCTCTGTGTCCATGTCTCTCCCTCTCCATCCTTCCTTCCTTCTCTTCTGCCACTATAATTCATCTACTTCAAAGGTACAAATTAATTTTCTCTATAGTATCTGGTCTTGTCACTTGTCTGCTGAAAAATGTTTCTGTGGGTCCTCCATTGCCTTCTAATTTTTTTTTTGTAATTTTTCCCCCCCAAATTTTATTACACCACTTTTTAGACATACAATTGCAAGATGCTCATGTAGAGTTTTGGTTCTACAGTGTTCCAACACCCATCCCTCCACCGAACCCATCTCCCATCACCAATGTCCCCACCTCCCTCCCCTCCCACACCTCAACTACTTGGCGGGTTCTGTATGTCTTTTCTCTCCTCTCTATCTCTCCCTCCCACCAAAATTTCCCACACATCATAGAATGCAGTACATTAAAGGACATAACTGTTTCCACTAGTTTGATGGACCGCACGGGCTGCAAGCGGCCACACAACTTAGGGGCCTCATGGTCAGCATCTGGACAGTGAAGGTGGCTGCTAGTGTGGTGGGCGAAGTCTCATCTGGCTGCTTCCGGGACCCCCAGAGGTGATGGGCCCACTCCCAAAACCCATCTGTCCTCCTGGAAGCCCCATGGTCAGCTGAGTCTAGGGAGAGCGGAGTTCCAGCTTCCCCAGCGGCATTTCAGACTGCATGCTATGGCTGGTCACCCCAGGGCAGCTCCTGGGCGGGACCACCAGGCTCTACAAAATGGATGGGGGAAGGGCCAACCCCTGACTCCATCTGATGAATTCCCAGTGATTTCTGCTTCTGGGAGCTGCCTACCTGGGCTCGAACTCGCTTTTGCGCTGTTAATCTGGTCTTGAGGTAGCAGCCCAGCATCCAGACAGCAAAGGTGGTGGCTAGTGTTGTGGGCGAGTCTCATCCCGCTTCTTCCGGGACCCCCAGAGGTGATGAGCCCACTCCCAAAACCTATCTGTCCTCCTGGGAGCCCCATGGTCAGCTGAGCCTGGGGAGAGTGGAGTTCCAGCTTCTCCAGCCGCATTTGAGCAAGTTTTTAGTTTCTATTCTACTTATTTTTACTCTGATTTTTATTATTCCCTTCTCTCTACAATCTTGCAGTTTAGTTTGTTCTTTGTTCTCTGGTTTCTTTAGATGTAATGTTCTTATTAAATTTTCTTCTGGATTGCAGTGAATTTCCCCTCTTAATATCAATTTTGCTACATCCCATAGTACCTGAGAGCTCGCTCTCTTTATTCTCAGTAGTCTTCAGATAATTTTTTTTATTTCCCCTTTGATTTCTTTATTTACCTAAGAGTTGTTCAGAGGGTTATTATTTCACTTCTACATACGGACTTTTTCCAGTTTTATTTATTTTTTTGCTTGGGACCACACCCAGCTTTGCTCAAGGCTTAAACTCTATGCTTAGGGATCACTTCTGGCAGAGCTCAGGTAGACCATATGAGATGCTGGGAATTGAACCTGAGTCAGTCATGCAAAGGGAAATGTCCTACCTGCTGTCCTGTCTCTCTGGTCCCATCAGTTTTATTTTTATGCTTGATTTCTAGCTTCACATCATTGTCAGTGTTTTGTCTTTGCATGTGCAAATTTCTAGGAATAAATCTCTTAATAGATTCAAAGATACACAAATCAGGAACTGTGAGATAAATAGATAATAAATATATATTAGATATATATTTGATATATGTTATATATGCATATGGATGAATGGGTGGTCAGGTGGATAGACAGACAGACAAACAGAGAGACAGACCAACAAAGGTTTGCCTCCAGGCCAAAGGATTGGGTATTTCCAGAAATGATCACAGCAGGATGTTACCAGCCCTGTCATTCATCAGAATCAAGCAACCACAACTCTGCTTTTCCTGTCTAATTCTAAAATGGTTTTGGTTTTGACCTTGGGTTGACCAAAAAAAAGTACTCAAGCATGACCTTCCTCAGTGGGCAAATCTGCAATGATTCTTCCCTTGGATTCTTCCTTAATCTAAAGAGATTCTGCTGTTGTTTTACAAACTAGGTCAACATATATCCTAGAAACTACTTTGACTTTGGGTTTGTTTTTATTTTACCTGTCAACATTCAGTATTCACAGCTGATAGAGATTGACAATGCTCTGCTATATAACTGAGAGAGGAGAAATCTTTCCTAGTATACGGCTGAGTAAAACAGGGGTAGGGCATTTGCCTACATGTGGTCGACCCCCAGGCAGCACATATGGTGGTCTGAGCACTACCAAAAGTAATTCCTGAGTTCTGAGCCAGGAGCAAGCCCTGAGCATTGCCAGGTGTGACCCAAAAAAGACCAAAAAAATCAATCTTTCCTAGCATATCAAGTAATTTTTGGAAATGCAGTAAAATATAATATGTATTCTGGAAGCTGCCTTTGGCTTCCATGATGCTTTGTCAATGCCACTACATAGAGTTGGCTCAGAAAGGCAGTGCCTGTGATGAAATGGAGCTTTCCTGTTTCAGTGATAGAGAATTGCTAGGCACGGCACAGCAATACTGCCACAATCAACCACTCATTGTTGCCTTGGGTTATGAATAAACTTTTGAGAGCATGAAAACTTGCTTCTAGTTTCCAAATACCTGGTAAACTCTTCAAGCCCATGTTCTCCCTTGAACATGTATGCTGTTTGCCTGTCTCTGTTTGCTTATTTCCATCCTGGAGAAACCTGTGTTCTCTCTTGAACATGTACTTCCTCCCTCTCCCCGCTCTCTCACTCGCTTCACATCTTTCTAAATAACTTTCAAAAAAAACTTTGGGGGAGTAGGGCTACTGGAGTGATAGTACAGTGGGTAAGACATTTACCTTGCACGTGACCTACTGGGGTTTGATCTCTGGCATCCCATATGGTTCCCTGAGCATCTCTAGGAATAATTCCTGAGTACAGAGCCAGGAGTAACCCCTGAGCATTGCTATCTCTGAACCAAAAAGCAAAAAATGAAAACAAAAAAAAAACAGAAAAAAAATTCAAACAAACAAACAAACAAAAAATACGTTTTTTTTAAGTTTTCAAATATCTAAGACTTTCAGAGTACATTACCTGTGACACAGCTCACGAGGGAATACAAACTTAGGGACTGAAATAATCAAACCATAAGATGAAATATAGCCTCTGTAGAGCCCAAAGAATTCTGATCAGGGTAGTTATTTGAACAGATAGGCTGAGTAATAATAGAAAATAAACGTAGCCAATCTCTACTTAGTTTTCTTCTGTCATATCTGTCTGAACTATGCTGTACAGAGCTGGTAAAAATCAAATGAAATAATAACAATAGTTATGGACAAAGTATTTATGTGGTACATACTGTATGTCAGGTGTTGCTTTAAGCTCTTAACTGCATGAATTATAACAGAGGTTAAAATATTAAAATTAAAAAGGGTGCTGTGAATTTCTTATAGATAAAATTAAATGATGTTTGTGGCATTTTTATTATATAGCAGAGTTTATCCATTCACTCTTCTGAGTTGTCTTAAACGCACATTTTTAATGTTGTCTCTATGCTATTGCTGTTAATGTGTTATAAAACATAATAAAAATTAAAATAATAATTAAAAAGGGTGCTGTGGCCACGACCGGTGGGGGAGGAGAGGGAGGGCTTGGCGTGGGGATTGAGGCCACTCCCCTCAGCCTCCCACCTCCAATGGCCAGTGGACGTGGCTACAAGCTCCGTGTAGCCTCCATCATCAGTAATGCCCGAAAAGAGAAGGTGCAGACGCTGAGCTGGACCAGCTCCTACCCACAGGGCCCAGCCGGTTCATGGCGCATGCCAGGCTTAGATAACAACCAAGTTTAGAACCAGGTCCTCCTCAGGACCTTGCCAATATATTGTAATGATCAATGTAGTTGCAACAAACTGGGTGTGGGGGGGCTGTTGTGGGAATGGGGGAGTGGGTGGTGGGCTGTGGCCTTTGGTGGTGGTAGGGGCACATTGGTGGTGGACCTGGTATTGAACAATGAATATTGTGACAACGTACTATGAGGAAATCTGTCAATCACCGTGTTTTAATATTTAAAAAATTAAAAATAAAATTAAAAAGATAAATGAAATTAAAAAAATAAAATTATAAAAGGAGACAGAGAGATTATTCATCACATAAGGTTCTTGTCTTGCTCATGGCTCACCTGAGTTTATTCTTTTGATATGACATAATCTCCTGAACCCTCCCAGGTGTGATCTCTGAGCACAGAACAAGGAGTAAATTTTGAGCATAGTCAGGCATACTCCCCACAAAAAAGTTATAAAAGCTTTCTGCACTGGTAATTTCTAATTCTTATTATGATCATTGACTTTTTCACAAATAACCATATCAAGAAGTCAGTTTTTGCTATAATAAATATTGCAGTAACCACCACTCTAATGTTTCTTAGGGCATTTTAAAAAAAAAATTTAACAATTACAAAAATGTTCATGTTAGGGTTTCAGCCATACAGTGTTCCAGCACCCATCCCTCCACCCATTTCCCACCACCATTGTCCCCGATTCCCCCCCTCTCCTAGACTACCTCCATGGCAGGTTCTCCCTCTCTCTTTTCTCTCTCTCTTTCTCTCTTCCTTCTCTTACATATTGTGGATTGTAATACATATACTTAGGGGTTATCATGTGTATCTTTTGCGTGTATTTAATGCTAAGTTCTATGTGCTAATAGACTTTCAAAAATTATTGGCACACTGTTCCGTTATCTGTCTTACCTAACCTCTGCTCCCACACCTTTGCGGTAGTTTCCACCTTTGACAAGACCTCCTGATCCATGTTTCACCTGATCTTGGATATTGGTAACATAATATGTATATATATATATATATATTTATGTCATGGAAGTAAATGCAGTCATTCTATATCTGTCCCTCTCCTTCTGACTAATTTCATTCAACACGATCCTCTCCATGTCCATCCATTTATAGGCAAATTCTCATAACTTCATTTTTTCCTAACAGCTTCATAGTATTCCACTGTGTAGATTTACCAAAGTTTCTTTATCCAGTCATCAGTTCTCGGGCACTCTGGTTGTTTTCAGATTCTGGCTATTGTGAATAGTGCTGCTATGAACCTAAAAGTAGGGATGGTATTTCTGCTGTGTGTTTTTGGCTTCCCAGGGTATATTCCCAGGAGTGGTATAGCTGGGTCAAATGGGAATTCAATTTCTAGTCTTTGGAGGAATGTCCATATAGTTTTCCAGAAAGGCTGTACCAGTCGACATTCCCACCAATAATGGATGAGAGTTGTTAGGGCATATTTCTGGGGGTGGAGGGTAGCAAAGAAAAGTCCTAAATCAAATTACTAGAACTCAGTGACCCAAATGCACAGGATTTCCTAGTAGGATTATTTTCTAACACATAATCCTGTCTTCACCTTGTCACCCACACTCAAGTCAAGAGTGACTTCCCTTCAGTGACATGGCAGGCTTCACTCAGACCAAGAACCCTTTAGGTTCTGCTCCAAAGTGGAGGATGTATGCCTAGGAAACATTCTCTGGTTTGCTGGCTAGAAACAAGCACCCAAGAGCATCAGTTCAATTTCATCCTTATACTTTCCAGAGAATGGGTGGCCCAGTGCCATGACAGATGTCATTTGTTGCGCTATAAACCACAAAGGAATTCAAAGCAAGCAAACACAGAATGCAGAACAATGAACAGAAAGCCAGAGATGTGCCTGTCCTTGATCTTTCAGGATGCTATTTTATGAAAGCAGTTCATAGAATTTCCTAAAAGGAAATCCAGTGAATGACATCAAATGCTTGAAAGACAGTCTCTCGAATTAAATTGTTTCTTCTTTTGCTCTTTCCTTTAGAAGAAAATAAAACTCATTAATTAACCCAATAAATATTTATACATACATGCATATACATTTTTTTATTTTTAAAGTTGTGAGGGCTTTGCTGAGCAACACTAGAAGTCAGAACCTCTAGGGCACTCCCAATGGTGCTGTGGGGGTAGGGTCAGATGGGGCTGAGGATAGAGTGAAGGCTTTGCCTCACACTGCAAGTGAGTGAGCGCTTGAGCCACATTCGCGGTCCTCAGTGTTTATTGAGCTGCCAGGTGCTGTTTTCAAAGCCTGGAACCAAGATAGCTGTGTGCATGCTTCTGCATCTGTGTCCATCATTCAACTGCGTTGCCTGGCCTCCACTGTCCTGCTGCCCCAAGAGCCTCTACTGTTCTTCTCTCTGCACTATCTGTGTGCTTGTTCATACAGTGACCTGCATTTATATGTATTACCTAGTCTACCACTAGCGTTTCTTATTGGTTATGCCCTATGTAAATGAGGTTTTGTGAGACAACCAATTGCATCTTGTAAGCAGTGTGCAAATGAGTTTTTTGTGGATACTAACCAGAGGTCTTGATTACCTGCTCATCTTTCTTCACTTGCTCCATAACAATTTGAACATCAAAATTTTATCTCCCACAGATCTGGAGTTTGAAGACCAAGGTTTCAGTGGGCTTAGTTTCTCTTGATTCCTCTCTCTTTGGCTTGCAGATGGCTGCTTTCTTGTTCTTTTCACACATGGATTTTTCTCTGTGTACTTGTACCCCCTGATGTCTCTTCCTCTACTTGCAAAGACACCAGTAGTAGTAAATTAGACACCAGCCTTATGACCTTAGATCATTTTAACTAACTCCTGAAAGACCCTAGCTTCAACAATTGTCACGTTGTGGGTTTATCAGATTGGGGGGATGAGATTTCAACATATAAAAGTTGTGAGCACAGGTCTGGAGAATCAGTATAGGAGGTAAGAGCCTTGTCTTGCATGCAGCAGACCCTGGTTTGAATATGGCAACTGCATATGGTTTTCTGAACACTGCAATGGGGCACACCAGAGTGCAGAATAAGAACTAGTCATTCAGCAGTAACAAGTGTGACCCAAATCATAGAAAGAGAAAGAGAAGGAAGGAAGGAAGGAAGGAAGGAAGGAAGGAAGGAAGGAAGGAAGGAAGGAAGGAAGGAAGGAAGGAAGGAAGGAAGGAAGGAAGGAAGGAAGGAAGGAAGGAAGGAAGGAAGGAAGGAAGGAAGGAAGGAAGGAAGGAAGGAAGGAAGGAAGGAAGGAAGGAAGGAAGGAAGGAAGGAAGGAAGGAAGGAAGGAAGGAAGGAAGGAAGGAAGGAAGGAAGGAAGGAAGGAAGGAAGGAAGGAAGGAAGGAAGGAAGGAAGGAAGGAAGGAAGGAAGGAAGGAAGGAAGGAAGGAAGGAAGGAAGGAAGGAAGGAAGGAAGGAAGGAAGGAAGGAAGGAAGGAAGGAAGGAAGGAAGGAAGGAAGGAAGGAAAGATGATAATGCCAATCAAAGATGATTAAAAATATCCCTCTTATTCTAAAATGGTTCCTAGAACTTTAGGAAACCTTCCCATTCCCATCCTCATTCTGATATCAAGAGTATCCTCATCGACTTGACTTTTATTTTATTGTGCCAAAATATAAACTCAGGGTCTCGTGAATACTAGACATGAGCACTGTTAGTTGCGCCTATCTCCCCAGATCTCCACATCTACTTTATTTTTTTCCTTCCTTGTTTAAAAATTTTCTTTGCTTTTTGGGACATACCTAGCTTTGCTCAGGGGCTACTCCTGACTCTGCACTCAGGAATTACACCTGGCGGTGCTCAGGGGACCATATGGGATGCTGGGGATTGAGCCCCAGTCAGCAGCACGCAAGGCAAACACCCCTCCCTACTGCACTACGCTCCGGACCCTTTACATCTACTTTAAACAGCCACCAATACCTATTTTCTGCCAATTTTATGATCATAGTCTGATGACAAATGAAACAGTTTTCCAAGAAAAAGTGCTTGCTTCAGTGACTCATGGAAATCCGATGCATTTCTTATATCATCAGATGAGGTTGATAGTATGTTTCTTTCTGAGTTTGGTAGCAACAACGCAATATATTATTTAGCACAGGCAGATAGTCTTAAATTTTTCTTTATAGCTTGCCTCACTAAACTGTTTTCTTGACAAATTACTATAAAAAGTCAATCACATTCTGAGATCTAAAGTAAAAAGAATTTAATGAGAAATTCAGAGGGAGGAAAAGAGTCTCAAGAGGATGAAAAATAAGACTGGATAAAAGAAAGCAAAACATGACTCTCCAGTCAAGCTATAGTTACGCTTAGTAAACACATTAGCCAGAAGTCCTTTGCACATGTTTACATTTGAATACAGCGTGGACTGAGTAGTTAAAGCACCAAACACACTAATGCAAACACTCCTTACATGCTCCAATTTCATTTAAGATTGGTAAAGGCAATTAAAATGCAAGTATATTTCTCAACAACAAAAATGCATAATAGTTTTACAGCTCTTCACTTTCCAATGCCCAATCCAATGCCCAAACACATACTTAAAAAGAATTGAATCACAGTGATATGCAAAGTTAGAAAGTTGTTAATGATTGGGTTTCAATCATACAATGTTCCATCACCCATCTCTTCAGCAGTGTACATTTCCCATGGCCAATGTCTCTAGTTCTCCCCACACCCATGCCTGCCTCTATGGCAAACATGTCTCTCTCTCTCTCTCTCTCTCTGTTTCTATGTATCTCTGTCTCTCTGTCTCTGTCTCTCTGTGTCTCTCTCTTTGTCTCTATCTCTGTCTGTCTGTCTGTCTGTCTGTCTGTCTGTCTGTCTCTCTCTCTCTCTCTCTCTCTCTCTCTCTCTCTCTCTCTCTCTCTCTCTCCCCTTTCCCAACTCTTCCAAATGGGTTTGCATTAGATAGCATCCTAGCTTATAATCCTCTATCATTACTCAGGTTTATTCTTGTTAACTCTAATTGGTACAAATATCACTTTTTTCCCCCTGTAGACACTTTTATTTATTTTTTAAAATATTTTATTAAGCCACCGTGAGATATACAATTACAAAGATGTTCATAAGATGTTCATATTTGGGTTACGGTTATACAGTATTCCAGCACCCATCCCTCCACCAGTGCCCATTTCCCACCACCAATGTCCCCAATTCTCTTTCTCCCCCATAGCCTGCCTCTATGGCAGGTTCTTTATCTCTCTCTTTCTCTCTCTCTCTCTCTTCCTTCCCTTACACATTGTGGATTACAATACATACATTTAGAGGTTGTCATGTATATCTTTTTGCCTGTATTTAATGCTCAGTTTGCTTCGAGAGTCTGACATGATATGATTTGGGTTGCTCAGCCGCTGGCTCGGTTTGCAGCAGACTCATCAAACAGCTGCCTCTGGAGCCACCTGCTGACACAATTTAAAATCTTGAGCATGTACTATGACTAAGCAAAGGGATGAGCTCATATTGTAAAGGCACAGTCCGGGCTGTTTAACAACCTCCTGGATTGTCGATGGCATTAAAATCAGTCATTCTGTACATATCTTTTCTAACCCCCATGCTCACCTTTCCACCCACCTTCAAAACAGAGGTTGAGATCTTTTTGGTATCTAGTTCAGGAAAAATCTTTCACATTGAAGCTACAAAATTGTTGTAGTTCCAGTATCTTTTGACTATTTGTGCTAACTTGGAATCTTTTTTATTAATTTTTGCATTTCTATTTTTATTTATCTGTTTATTTATTTTAGCTGTTTTTTTATTGATATTTTATTATACCACCATGAGATATACAATTACAACGTTGTTCATTTTTTCCTTTTTTGGGTCACACCCGGCGATGCTCAGGGGTTGCTCCTGGCTCTGCACTCAGGAATTACTCCTGGCGGTGCTCAGGGGACCATATGGGATGCCGGAGATCGAACCTGGGCTGGCATGGGCCGGCCACGCAAGACAAATGCCCTACCCACTGGGCTATTGCTCCGTCCCAATATTGTTCATTTTTAAGTCAAGCCTCTACTCTGATTCTACCCTAGAGGTGCTAAGTTTGGTGCAAGGGTAACTGGAGCAGTGACTGTTTTAGTTGTAGTTATTTTGTAGATAAAATAAAGAAATTGCTTGGGGCCGGAGCAATAGCCCAGCGGGTAGGGCGTTTGCCTTGCACGCGCCGCCCATGCCGGCCCGGGTTCGATCCCGGCATCCCATATGGTCCCCGAGCACCGCCAGGGGTGACTCCTGAGTGCAGAGCCAGGAGAAACCCCTGAGCATTGCCAGGTGTGACCCAAAAAGCAAAAAAGAAAAAAGAAATTGCTGATTACATCACACCACCCTTTACAATGGCTTTGCAGAATTGTGTGTTCTGCCAATCAATATTGCTGCTTGCAAGTTGACAAAGGTCAATTTGGCACAAGGCTTCCTTGAGCCCAGTGTCTCAATCAGAACCACCACTCTAGGCTTCAGGAGTGGGCCTGACAAGCCTTAACACATTACTGTGGCTGAGAGCAAATTGCTTTTGTTTCCCTCTACTGATGGTGTTAGCATTTCTCTAATCCATTTTGTGTTCATTTCTATGTATGCCATTGGAACATGGCCTGCCCTTATTTTTTTTCTACATGCTTTCCCAACAGTATCTAATTCTGAAACTGTCCTTGCATTGTAAGCTCTTGGCTCTTACGTTGCACATGAATTGTCCATATATGCAATTTTTGTGTCTCTCAGTTCTGTTTCATAGATCTGTGCGGTTTTCCATTTCAGTTTAAAATGATGTTGTGAGAGGCTGGACAGATAGACCAGAGGGTAGGGCATTTGCCTTGCACAGTAGCCGACCTGGATTCGATCCCCAGCATTCCATCTTGTCCCCCTCCTAACCCCCCTCCCCCAGCACAGTCAGGAGTAATTCCTGAGTGCAGAGCCAGGAGTAACCCCCTGAGCATTCCCTGGTATGACCCAAAAAAGCAAAAAAACAAACAAAAAACAAAAAAAGATAAGTAAATGAATAAACAAAAAAACAAAATGACGAGGGCTGGAGTCACAATACACCAAGTAAGGCACTTGCCTTGTTTGTGGCTGACCTGCCGACCTGGGTTTGATTCCAGGCATTCCATATGGTCCCCCAAGCACTGCCAGGCAAGTGCAGAATAAGCCCTGAGTATTGCCGGGTGTGACCCCCAAACCAAACAAAATAAAACAACATTGTGATAGGGATGCTCTACACGATCAGAGAAACTTCTCTAGTAACGAACTATAGAAATGATCCCTTTAAGTATCCCAGGTTGGCTGCATGCTGGCAGGTCCTACCTGCTGTACTCGTTCGGTCCCAGAAGATTGATTTTTAAAATCCTTATTGATTCTTTCATGCTTGTATAATAGATACTTGGGGGGGGCTACCAGAGGAACCTCCAGAGCAGCTCAGGACGTGGTGAGGGTCTGCAAGGCTGCCCTCCAGAGATTGCCTGGCCCGTGGCTGTTGGTCCCATGCAGAGCTCACCTTGCTGTGCGGGGTTGGGGGGGTGTTGTCTGGGGCGGGGGTGTCTCGGGCGCTCCACCCAGTGAGGCGCAGGAACCAAGTGTGTCTGGGAATGGGAATGAAACTGGGGCAGGCTCTGCCTAAAGCCGTTCGCGCTCTTGGGCCCGTTCTTTATTACTTAATTTCAGGAGTAGGTGCGGAAACTTGGGCTCTGATGATGTGCCTCACGAGGGCTCTTTTTTCTTTTCTCCAGGCTCTGCGCCCCTTAGCCCACAGATATCATCGTGGATCCGATGTGTGGCGCTGGGGCCATACCGATAGAGGTAATGACGCTCCCGCTTTCCCAGCGGCATGCGGGCTAGACCCGATGGGGGACAGCAAACACAACCTGGTCGTGTCAGTATTCTGGAAAGCTTGAAAGGAACCGTGCTAGGAAAGCATTACCCTGCCCTAAAGCGTTTGTGTTCAGAGTGTGTTTATCACAGTCCAGATCTGGGTCGGTTTTTTAGTGCTGCTTGTTCCGTGAACTTGGGGGGAAGGCTGAGAGTTATAGACCCGTGAGTCAGTTTTCTGGAAGAGACAGACTTGGGCGATTTGAACGGAAAGATGAACAAAGGCATGAGTGTAAAATTATTATTATTATTATCTTTACCAGCATTTATTTATGAACCCGCACGTTAGAGCCTGGCAAGCTACCCGTGTCGTATTTGATATGCCAGATACCAGTAACAATTATAGACCTCATTCCCATGACCTGATGGAATGGTTTGAGGCTCTTTATGTTCCTGGAGCAAGCAGGTGCCCTTGGGCTCTACTTACATGAGACAGGTCATATGAGATGTTACTGGTGCCAGCTGGAGCAAATCTATGATGAACGGGAAGACAGTGATACAGTGATTGTGATAGGGATTGCTTGGGGTAATGTATGTGGCCAGGGACAAAGAATAGGGTCCAGTCAGACACCAGTACCCCTGTACATTCTCTCTGACCTACTCTTTCCAACTCTTTGTGTCTTTCGTTTCTTTCAACACTGCCTTATAATTTTCATTTATTTGTTTAAACTCGTTATAATATGTTTAATTTTTGATGCAATTGTAAATGGAATGTTTTTCTGAGTTATCTTTTTGCTACATCGTTATTTGCATATCAAAATGTCATAGCTTTTATTAACTTTAAAATGACATTTAAAATAACGTTGCAGGGACCAGAGTCATAATACAGCAAGTAGGGCACTTACCTTGCTTGTGGCTTACCTGCCGACCTAGGTTTGATCCCAGGCATTCCATATGGTCCCCCTATCACCGCCAGGAGAGTGCAGAGCAGGAGTAAGCCCTGAGTATTTCCAGGTATGACCTGCTATTTTACTGTATTAATTTATTATTTTTAATAACTTTTTATTGGAGTCTTTGAAATTTCCTTTAGTTATTTCCATGACACCAGCATATATGGTAGTTTCACTCTTCCTTTCCAATTTGGGATCTTTTCTTGTCAAGTTGCTCTTGCTAGAATTCCTATTTTAAACAGCAGTCCTAAGAGTGTACATACTTGGGCCACCTGGCCCTCAAGGTGTTGCAGGTGTGGCTGTGGTGCCCAGCTGCGTTGGCAGGTGGCAGAAAGGAGATAGGCTTATCTACACTCCCAGGGTTCTGCCCTGTGGGCCCTGGATGGTGGATGGTCTGACATAGGAAGAACAGTGTGCAGCCACTCAAGAGGCTTAGATAATAAAGTAGGCTAGGACCAGATCCTTCCCAGGATCTTTCACATCTGTACAACATAATGATCATTGTAGCTATAACAAAGGAGATTGATGGGCAATGAGGAACTATAATGTCACATTAGAAATCATTACTGAATATACACATAGATAATTGCATCATAAACCGTAAGGCAAGTCACAAGGTGTAGGAGAAGAGAAATACAGAGACAGAAATAGAGTTAAAGATGAGATTCAGACGCACAGGGGAGAACTGCCATCCGGCTCTCCCCTAGCTCAGCTGACCAGGAGGTAAGATGGGTTTTGGGTGTTGGCCCATCACTTCTGTAAGGCCTCGGAAGCAGCCGGATGAGACTCACTCACCATAATAGCCGCCATTATCACAGTCTGGACCCCACAGCTCATCAGAACCCACACAAGAGAGATGCTGATCTCAAGACCAGCTCAGACGGAAGTCATTGGGTGTTCCTGGAGATGGAGCTGGGGTCCCCATTCCTCTCTCTGACCCATCCCAGAGCCTGGTGGCCCTGCCCATGAACTGCCTCAGGGCTATTGGCCATGATGCAGAGACTCAGAAGCACGGGGGAGAGCTGCCATCAAGCTCTCCCCTAGCTCAGCTAACAATGAGGCTCCCAGAAGGCAAGATGGGTTTTGGGAGTGGGCCCATCACCTCTGTAGGGCCTCGGAAGCAGCTGGATGAGACTCACTCACCATAATAGCCGCCATTTTTGTGGTCCGAATCTGGTACATCAAACTAGTGGAATCAATCATGTTCTAGAATATATTACAATCTACAATGTGTGAGAAAGGGAAGTGAGAAGGAGGCAGAGAAAGAGAGAAAGAAGATAAAGAACCTGCCATGGAGGCAGGCTGGGGAAGGGGAGGGAGGTGGGGACATTGGTGATGGGAGATGGGCAGGGGTTTGGAAGGATGGGTGTTGGAATACTGTAGAACCAAAATTCAAACATGAACATCTTATAATTGTATATCTAACAGTGGTATAATAAAATATTTAACAATAAAAATAAATATTTAAAAACTAAAATATTTAAAAAATAAATATTGGGGCCGGAGCGATAGCCCAGCGGGTAGGGCGTTTGCCTTGCACGCGGCCGGCTCATGCCGGCCATGGTTCGATCCCGGCATCCCATATGGTCCCCGAGCACCGCCAGGAGTAATTCCTGAGTGCAGAGCCAGGAGTAACCCCTGAGCATTGCCGGGTGTGACCCAAAAAGCAAAAAAAAAAAAAAAAAAAAATTTTAAATATTTAGAAAATTAAAAAACAGTTCAAGAAAAGAAATAAAATTAAATTAAAAAATCTATATCTAAAGACATCCTTTTCTTGTATTTATCTGGTTCTTCATCTTTTCAGGACTCCACCCGCCCCGCCCCCCCACTGAATATGATGGTCACTGTGGGTTGCTCTATACCGTCTTAACTGTCTTTGTTATGTTAAGGTATACTCCTTTGAGACCCATTTTATTCACATCCCTTTGTTTTATTATCGTTAAAAGGATTTATGGTTTCTCTGCATATCATCAGATAATCATGTAACTTGGAGTAAAGAGGGTTGGGCCATACCAAACTGTGCCCAATCTTCTTCCTGGCTCTGTGCTCAGGGATCCCCTGGCATTGCTTGGGGGACCATATAAGGTGCTCACCTGGGTACACAGCGAGCACCTTAACGTGTGTGATCACACTTTCTAGCACTGATCCTGTGACTTTCTTTATCTTTGGTGAATATGACACATCACATTGACTGATTTGCTATACACTGTGCACTACATGGAGTCAGAAGCACTCCTAAGGGGTGAGAAAAGGGGTGCAGGGTAGAGTATTCCCTCTGCCATTCTCCTCACCAGGGTGCTGGCGTGTGTGGAGCACTCCTAGCTCCTCCATCTGAGCTTCACCTAGCTCAAAGACATGCGCCTTCACACCGTCTCTGCTCTCTCTCCCCAAGGATCCCCAGGCATCCTGGCACCTGCCCCCCCACACACACACACACACACACTGCAGCCTCCAGGGCATTTCTCTCCAGGCACCTTCACTCTCCTCAAGAGTGACTTTCTCAGAAAAGACGAAATTATGAAATTTACCTGCAAATGGATGGACATGGAGACTATCATGCTGAGTGAAATTAATCAGAAGAAAAAGAACAGATAGAATGACAGCATTCATTAATGGGATATAAATAGATACCAGTGGTTTACTAAATGTGGGAAATGGTAATGTCAGATTAGAACTCACCATTGAATATACACAAAGAGACTTGCATATTAAACCCTAAATGTCTGCATGGCTAGCCGCAATCTGTAAAAAGAAGAGGGAGAGATGCAGAGACAGAGACAGAGAGAGAAAAAAGAGAGGAAACGGGGTACCTGCTATTGAGGCAGCCTGGGGGTGGGCAAGAGGGGTGTGGGTACATTGGTGGTGGGAATGGGGCACTGGTGGAGGGATGGGTGCTGGAATACTATATTACCAATAACCAATTATGAACACCTTTGTAATTGTATGTCTCACGGTGGTATAATAAAAAAACTTCTCAAAAGAGTGACTTTCTGTGCCTTCACCACCTAGTGCAGTCTGCAGAGCTCTCTGAGTGCATGCAGTCTCTGTGCCTCACCATGGACTCTCTCAGGGGTCTGTCCTTACAATCAGTGGTTAGTTGTTCCACTTAATCAAAGCAAAATAACCTCCTCTGCAGTCTTCCTGGTGATGTTCGCTCCAAACTCACTATCTTGAAGAGGTATCTGTTCTTCCGTGTTCCTTGTAGCTTTATTCACAATAGCCTGGGTGTGGGAATAATCCGTGTTCCTTGTAGCATTATTCACAATAGCCTGGGTGTGGGAATAATCTAAGCCAGCATCAACAGATGAGGTTGTGGGTGAAGGACTTTGGATGATGAGAGGTATGCATGCACTCTACCCCTGAGTTAATTCAGGGCCCTGCAAGAATTTATCTGATGCATAAAGGAGTTATTTTAAACCTGTGCCCATCAAGAGACTAATGAAGAGGCCAGAGTAATAATGCAATGGGCTTGAGCAAGTGCTTCATTTGCAGCTGAGGTCAAGTTCAATCTCAGTCACCATATGGTCCCCAGAACTGGAGTGGTCGCTGCTCACTAAGCGAGGGAAGCCCTTGTACCCTATCTGGTTTGGTCCCCAAACAAAACAAACAAAAATTTAATGCATAATGCTGCTTCTAGAAGCTACTTGTACTGCTTCTGTTCACGTCTATTGTGTTAGGTAGTTGCTTATTTAATTCTCAGCATCTACCTTTTTAGCACCAATTTGCTTAGTTCCAGCAGGCCAATTAGAATTGAATGAAGTGATTGAATTTCTCCCTTTGTAATAGTCGACCTAGTCAGAGGGCATATGAGAAAGTTCTGGTCAGTGGGACATAAGAGATGCCTTCTAGAGGAGAGCAGTTCAAAAACATGTTCTTCCTGGGAAAATATAGGTATATGAAAACCACCCCCACCTTTTTTATGGTCTGCTTCTCTTTCTTCTTTCTTTGGAAATTGTGGTGTTAGGATGTGACGGGAGGAGTTGCTGCATTCATACTGTGGTAATGAGGCAGCCCAGTATCAGCATGTTGAGGATGAAGAAGGAAGGAAATGACTTGGGGCCCTGAAGAAATCACTGAGCTGTCCAGCCCAGCCTTGAATTACCTGCCTTACATTTTTCCTAAGTGGATGATAAAATATTTATGGTTTAAGTCACTCGAAGGCAATTTGTCTCTAACACAGGGCTCCAGAGACTACTCCAGAACCTAGATGAAGACAGTTTCAATTGTTATTCCCATGCCCCTGGAAATCCAGGAAAGCAGGTGCTCAGTGCCCCGGCTCTGTCAGTCAGTGGGATCGCCTCTGTTCTAGTGGCTCTTCAGTGCCATCCCTCCCAAGATTTTGTTTGTTTGGGGATCACACCCACGTGTGCTTAGGGTTATTACAACCATGCTCCCAAGAAATTATTTCTTCTTTTTGGGTCACACCCAGTGATGCTTTGGGTTTACTCTTGGCTCTGCACTCAGGAAATACTCCTAGTGGTGCTTGGGAGACTATATGGGATACCAAGGGTCAAACCTGGGTCGACCGCATACAAGGCAGACACCCTACCCACTGCACTATGGATCTGGCCCCTCCCAAGAACTTTTATAGCACAGTCAGCCAAGCGCCCGTCAGCCACATGTAAAGCCAGGGCCTTAACCCCTGCACTGTCCCTCTGCCCCTCTCAGCAAGTCATTAGGGCTGAGGAGATAGTGCAAAAGAGTATGTGCTTTGCATGTCTAGAAACCAGGGTTTAGTCCTTGGTACTGCATTACCTAAGTACCATGAGGTATAACCCCCCAACATAAAGGGAAGCTATAAGCAGGCAGCATTAAATATATTTTTTTTGCTTTTTTTGGGTCACATCCGGCAATGCTCAGGGGTTACTCCTGGCTCTGCACTCAGGAATTACTCCTGGCAGTGCTTGGGGGACCATATGGGATGCCGGGGATCAAACCCGGCCCAAGGCAACGGCCCTACCCGCTGGGCTATCGCTCCAGCCCCTAAATATTTTTTTGATAAATTAAGTGAATGAAATAAAGAGAATGAAAAACGAGATCAGGAAAGTAGAAAGAGAAATAAAACGGATGACTTTTTCACCCTTTGCAATAGAATATGCCCCCAATGCCTTCCAGATTTAAATAAAATCCTAGGAGTTTTTAAGTGCTTGATCATTTTCTCCTATCATTTGCTTTATGCTTAGAATAAGAATGAATGGCTTCTCTTTGGCTAAGATCAAGTGTAGAATGAGAAAATGAAACAGAATTCTGCTCATTAACACAGACCTGCTAACCAGGGCAATGAGGTAGCTACATTGTTACTGGAAGAAAAGTAGTAAGAAAATTTATTCATTCTCAAATTCCAAGGTGTCTATGTCATTCTTGTGGGGTTTATAGATGCATAGGAATGCTCTTTATTCCTGATCCCCAGGTACTTTTATTTTTAAAAAATAATTGTTTTCATTGAGTCAGTGTTAAATACAGTTACAAAGTTGCTCATGATTGGGTTTCAGTGATA
Source organism: Cryptotis parvus (assembly GCA_021461705.1). Taxonomy (NCBI): domain Eukaryota; kingdom Metazoa; phylum Chordata; class Mammalia; order Eulipotyphla; family Soricidae; genus Cryptotis; species Cryptotis parvus. Next base: position 24,204 of record JAJIBD010021481.1, read on the forward strand.
CAATGTTTCAATACCCCCTCTTCTACCAGCGCACATTTCCCACCTCCAATGATCCCAGTTTCCCTCCAGCCACCCCCCCACCCCCAGACTTCCTCTTTTCTCTCTCTCTCTCTCTCTCTCTCTCTCTCTCTCTCTCTCTCTCTCTCTCTCTCTCTCTCCCCCCTCTGCTTTTGCTCTCACATTTTTGCAACCTCATGTCAGAGCTTCCATTTTCATGAAATATTGGAATTTCACTCTTCATTCCACTGCCTAATCCTTACCCCTTCCTCAGTGATGGGACCAGGAAAAGACATTAGTTGGGTAGTGAAAGAGGACAAGACTCCTGTGTGTGTGTGTGTGTGTGTGTGTTGCTATATAAAAGCAATTCCCCAAACTCTTCCTGAGAATAGCTCCTTTTTTACCTTGGCCTCTTTGACAAGCTCCTGTGGGATCAGGTTCGTAAGATTCTGTGTCATCTCATTGTTTAACTGAGAAATTCAAGACCTGTCTTTAAGATCTGTAGAATGCCATTTTTAAATTGCTGGTCTTAGTAGGCTGGGAAGATAATATAGTGGGTAGGGCATTTGCCTTACACTGACGGGGTTTGATCCCTGACACTCCGTATGGTCCCCAGAACCTGCCAGTAGTGATCCCTAAGAACAGAGCCTGGAGTAAGCCCTGAGCACTGCTGGGTGTGGCCTGATAAAAAAAATGGGGGGGAGGGGAAAACTCTTGGGTTTGTTGCACATATCTCTAATTCCTTCCTAGTAGGCAGCAAAGCATTGTTTAGTTGGGCTTGCTATCACACTAAATATGTTGCTTGCAACTACATTCTACAGGAACTCTCTCACTTCCAAGCTTTCCACAACGTGAGCAGAATTCCTAAGGGATATACTTTTCATATTGCTGTTTCCACAAACATTTTGAGTAACTTGCTAAACCTGATCTGTGCAGGCCACTTGTTAATCCCGGTTTAATCACAAGAGGTTTCCTTTTTTATTAGCAATTGTCAGGGGCCCTGGTCAGCAGCCCCGGCATGAATGAGGGAGACCTAGATCCTGCCTGACTTCATCCCTGAGGAAAAAGGGGAGGGATGGACTAGGGAGAAACTCTGCCTTGCCACTGCAACTGATAAAGGAAAGAAGGACATCGACACAGCGGGGAGTTGTGGATAGCAGTTCTGACTTTACTGAGCACAGTTTAAGCCTGTTATACAATTTTTGGGATGGAGGGGGTATAAGCACAAATCGAGCAGCATCCTGGGCCGTTGCAACAGATAACAATCACTGATTTACATTTGCAAGGTAACAATCACTGATTTACATATTACTGTGGTCAGAGGTCAGAAGACCCGGCACATCCTGCCTCACCTTAGATGTAAATCATTTGCCAGCCAGTCTCCCATTGAATAAGCACAGACGTCTTTCAGTGGGTGTAAACTCTTGAGCATCCGGAAGCTCCACAGCCTTGAGAACAGAGCCCACCTCTGGGCCCCACCCCCAGGGCCTTATGGCGGCAAAGGGCCAGGCCTCAACAATACTGGGGTTGAAGGCTTGAGAGGACTGTGGAATAAATAGATGCCAAGTGCCAGAGGGATAGTCCAATGGGGAGAGCACTTCTCTTGCATGCAGCTGAACCAGGTTTCATCCCTGGCAGCCTATATGACCCCCTGAGCCGTTCAGGAGTGATCCCTGAGCAAAGCCAAAAAAAAAAAAAAAGCAAACAGAGAAAATAAAGATGTAAAGTATCTAGATCATCAATCCACAAAGGTCCATTTGACAGTTTTCAGGAATTGGGAGAGCTGAGATTTTGCTGGTAGCTGCCAGTAGTAAAGTTAGTTGACTTGCTCAGCCAGACAACTCCCTAAAACTTTGTCGGTTGCTCTGAGCCCTGGTTCTTGCCAGCCATTGGAGGTAAAGGCTGATCGCCGGTCAAGGAACCTGAAGGAGCACCTTAAAAGAAAACGAGCCATCCCTGCACTGGAAGAGAGGTTGATTGGCTTCTATCTTTCTCCGTGTGACAGAGAAGACTTACGGCTCTCCCAATGTTATAAATGGCATTGCCTTGTTACCCTTTGTTATAAAAAATGCCTTGCTACAAATAGATTGTTTTATGTGTGGATGGAGGCCTTCGCTCCCCAATTGTGTCCTAGACAGCTAAGTATAAATCCCGCCCCAGGGGGAAACATCGGCAGCTGGGAGGGGCTTCACAAAACATTCAATAAATATTCTCAGTCTCGTGATGAAGTTGACTCTAACAATGCCTTGATGGCAAGGATAAGTGACGTTCCACTTTTCAAGCAAGATGGGGTGGGGCGGGGAGGCGGGGTGGGAGTTGCAAAAGGTAAGCCTAAGCAAAGGAAACCCCACCGGCTCCCGGCTTCTAGCGAGCCCCCCTAAGGGTTAAGATCAACGAGCGCCGGTCCTCCTTGGTTCCTAGAGAGGCGCTTAGGTGGAGGGGAGCGGAGAAACTTCCTGTGTTGGTCCTGGGGTGCCAGAGTTAAGACCCTGGGTTGGTGGGATCCGAAGGAGCAGGGACTCTCTCCTTGGGGACCGCCGGGCCTGCTGGGGTGCAGGACGGCCTAGGTGTAGCTTCCTCACCCAGAACCGTGAGTTCCTTCTCGAGGAGGTGGGAGGGAGCCGAGGGCAGACGGGCTGGACTAGTGGACACTGAGCCCACCCTCACGGGGGCAGCCGCGGGAGTCCTGGCGCGGAATCCAGCTCTCGCCTGCGCCTACCACCGCAGTCCTCGGAAGAAGTTGTAGACTGGGGGCTATCGGCTCTCCTGGGACTCGACCCTCACTTGGCTGACCCCGACCTGAGCACACTGGGGCCCTCCTTAACCCACGCTTCGGGCGGGGCGTTTCTCTGATCGCGTGCACGGCCCCACCCGAGTCATCCCTGTGCCCGGCCTTTAGACGGGGACGACACCCAGACGATGGTCTGGATTCTGTTCTGTTTGCAACAGGAATGACACAAACTGCAAACAAACCGTTGCCTTTTGCAACAGTTTTGCCGAAGTTGTGCTTCTGGTGGCTCTGAAGACCACAAAGCTTAGCAGAGTATTTGTCCTCACCCGGGCTCTTTGGAAAGTCTCTGATTTATATATAGATGTTACTCCACAGAACGCCAACCTTCATTTGAACAACTTCCCTCTTGTTTTCTTTGGCTTTAGGCTTTGTTTTTCTCCCCACTGAAATACTGAGGGCATTTGTAGCTTTCTTTCACCTTTCTTGGTAAGAGATTCGTCATTGCCAGAGAGTAATACTTGGGGAATGCCAGCTTTAGTAGGTCTCGATGTATGAAATTGTTCTGAGAAAACCAGGTAACATTCCAAAGCAGAGCTCATCTTTTAGTGTTCTGCCTTACCCTGCCTTCTGCTCTCTGTAAAGAGAATTATTCAAAAGCCAGTCCCCAAGTGCGGTTGGGAATTGATTCTGCTCCTTTACTTTTTGGTTGGGCGACCTTGCAAACATTCCTTATGTTTTGGGGCGGCTTGTTGATAACATGCTGCTAATTGCTCACACACTTGATATTGTGAGAATTAAATGGGAAATACTTTGTAAATTATTTTAAATCATTGCTTGGAACATGCTAGACAGTATTAGGATGCAAATAATACGTGAACCATTGTTCGTTTCTATATGCTTGCCTGTTTATAACCTTCATAATTTAGGCTCTTTTTTCTGATTGTGCTATTATTTTTGTTTGTTTTGGGGTCCATACCCAGCTGTGCTCATGCCTTACTCCAGGCTCTGTGCTCAGGAATCAGTCCTGGAAGTGCTCAAGGAATCATATGTGGTGCTGAGGATCCAACCTAGCTCCGCTGATTGCAAGGCAATCACATTACTTGCTGTACTGTCTCTCTGGCTCTGTGCTTTTTTATTTTTAACTGTCCTGCAATGGATGATGAGCCCTTAGATAAACTACCTTCCAGTGGCCCATCGCATTTCCCAATCCCTTAAAGAAGGTCAGAGATTGTCGTTGACTCCAAGTGACAAAGAGGATATTGTTATCACAGACTTAGAGAGGGGCAAGGGAAAGGCCTCTTGTTCTCCCTTTTGTGAGGTTATTGCCTGTAATTATTCTGTTCTTTCCTAATTTCTTGTTAGTGACCATACAAATCCTGATTTTCTTTTTGAAGTTGATTTCCAAGGTGTGTTCCTTCTTTCAGGGACAATGCTATTTTTTCTAAATTAAATAGAAAACTTCCTCTTTAGCAGTTTTTTTGGCTGGGCCACACCCTGCAGTGCTCCCAGGTTACTCCTTGCTCACTACTCAGGTGTCATCCCTGGCAGTGCTCAGAGGACCATGAGGTGCTCAGACAGAACCTAGGCTTCCTGCATGGGATGCCAGTGCTCTAGCATACTCTGACACTTCTCTCCAATCCCATTGGCTGCTTCTGAAGCTCGCACACTGATTCTTTTATCTTATTATTGGTGTTTGGTTCAAGCATATTTACTGCTTTTGGGGGTTTTTTTGGGGGTTTTTTTTTTTTGGCTTTTTTGGGCCATCCCCTGGCGAAGCTCAGGGCTTACTCCAGGCTCTGCTCTCAGGAATTACCCCCTGGTGGTGCTCAGAGGACCATATGGGATGCCGAGGATTGAACCCAGGTTGGCCACATGCAAGACAAATGTCCTCCCTACCCACTGTCCTATCACTCTAGCCCAATATTTACTGTTTCTTTTTTAGCTAAAAAAGTGTTCCTAAGCCTTTAGGGTATGATGATGATTAGTAGTCATTCTGTTTTTGAAGCTTGATCCTTAAACATGAAGAAAGTTAATTTTCCTTTGAAAAGATCAGTCAGGATAACTGTATAATCTTACCACTTTAAGATTTTATAAAGCACTTTTTAGAAACTATGTTTCTTATTTTCCATGTGATTTTATGACATTCTGTGTTGTTGTATTGTCATGTTTGGTGAAGACTAAAGAAGACTACATGCTGATAGATGCCCTCAAATGTAATGTGTTTCTTCCATAGTATTCCCCTAACCTGATTGTTGTGATGGAGCAGGAGCAAAAGTCCATGATTTCAAATCCTAACACCTTCACAGAGAGGGAGAATTTGAAAAGCACTTTTACAGGTGAGGGATCAAGAAGATGATCAGAAGAAAGTGGGGAAAGAATAGGGCATTAGAATGAGATCATTAGTATAAAATACATATAGTATGAGACTAATACCCAAGGACAGTTGAAACAAGGGCCAGGAAAACTGGTCCATGGTTGATAGCTTGGTACAAGTGGTGGGGAAGGACAGTTAGGACTGAGAAGGGACGACTATGACAATGAGAGTTGGAAATAATCACTCTGGACAAACACTGAGTGCTGAAAGAAGGTAAAGGTACAAGCATGATAACCTTTCAGTAACTATTGCAAGCCATAATACCCAAAAGAAAAGAAAGGGAGAGAGAAAGAAGAAAAGTGCCTGTTATAAAGGCCGAGGTGGAAGGGAAACAGGGTCACAGGTGGTATGAAATGTACACTGGTGAAGGGAAGGATGTTGGAGGATTGTATGACTGAAACCCCATCATGAATAATCTTGTAACAGTGTATTTGACATGATTCAATTCAAAGGAGGGGGAGAGGGAAACGGGGAGAGAGAGATAGAGAGAGAAAGAGATCATTAGCGTGGGGGGGAGAGGAAAGGAATTGGGCCATACCTGGATATGCTCAGGGATCAGTCTTGGTAGGACTCAGGGGACTATATGTGGTACCAATATCAAACCAGGGTCAATCACATACAAGGCAAGTGCCTTACGCGTGCTGTAGTATCACTCTGGTTTATAGTATCTATCACCATGCTTAGGATCATGTGATTCTATATGCAAAACCTTCTATAATGAATAGTGGGTACCATGTTATTATTTGTTACCATATATTTGCTTAATTTGTGATATAGTCCATTTTCATGTCATATGGTGTCCAATGTTTTTTTTCTGTTCAGATTTTTCGCTTTTATATCTTTTAAGTTTTTTTAGATCGATGTTGGCACTTTTTCAGTGTTATTAAGTACAAAAGCATTAAAAAGTCACCTCTTGGGTGGGAGAAATAAGTCAGTAAAATGCAGCACATGCTTTACTAGCTTTTCAACTCTGACACTGCATGGTGCCTTGAGCAATGACAGGCGCAAAACCCAAAGCACAGAATCATGAGTAGCCCCCTGAGCTCAGAATAAGTAGTGGGGACATTCAAAGCATTCATTAAAGAAACTTTATAAAGTTTCATTTTTTTATTCTCTTTCTTCTACTGAAATTCAGAATTCTCTACCATGGGCAGAGATTTGAGGATATATTTAAAATATTTGTTTATTCTTCCAGGAGGTGAACATGAAAATACCTTGGAAACCAACCAACACAATAACCCTAAGGCAGTTAAACTTAAAAAAAGGAACCTCAAAAATGGTCTAAGAAAGATGGCCCACAGCATTATAAGCACAAGGACATGAAGGGAATGCCACTGACATGCTCTCAAAGAGATGAGAGCTGGTGCAGTGATTCCTGTGGAAGTGAAGGCAAGTTGGAGAATCAGGGGAATTGGAGAGGAAAAGAGGAGGAAAAGCCCACTCACTGGGGAACAGATTCTAGCATACAGGTCAGTGCCTCTCTCCAGCAGAATCGGCCCTTTCGAGATAAACTCTACAAATGCTCTGAATGTTGGAAGAGCTTCAATAATACTTCTCATTTGCGTACTCACCGGAGGACCCATTCAGGAGAAAAACCCTACAGATGTTCTGAGTGTGGGAAGTGCTTTTAGCAATAGCTCTCACCTAATTCAGCATCTGAGAACTCACACAGGAGAGAAACCGTACCATTGTGGTGAGTGTGGGAAAAGCTTCAGCAATACCTCTCATCTTATTATCCATGAGCGAACTCACACCGGGAGAAACCTTACAAGTGTCCTGAGTGCGGGAAGGGTTTTAGCAGCAGCTCTCACCTGATTCAGCACCACAGATCACACACAGGTGAGAAGCCCTATGAGTGTCCTGACTGTGGGAAATGTTTCAGCCATAGCTATGTCCTCATAGAGCATCAGAGGACTCACACTGGAGAAAAACCTTACAAGTGCCCCAATTGCGGAAAGAGTTTCAGTCAGAGCTCTAGCCTCGCTCGCCACCAGAGGACACACACAGGGGAGAAGCCTTACAAATGCCTTGAGTGTGGGAAAAACTTTGGTTGTAATTCTACTTTAATCAAGCATCAGAGAATACATATAGGAGAAAAAACCTTACCAGTGTACAGAATGTGAGAAGAATTTCAGTCGTGCGCAACCCTTATTACACACCAGAAAACACACACGGGAGAAAAATCCTACAAAAATCTCAGATATGAAGGAAGCATGAGTCACCACAGTGATATCACTGAGGAGTGCAGAATCCAGCCAGGAGAGAAACCGTATAAATGCTATGAGTGTGGGAAAAGTTTTGGCCTCAGCTCCCATCTCATTAGACATCAGAGGACACACACGGGAGAGAAGCCTTACAGATGCTCTGAGTGTTGGAAAACCTTCAGTCAGAGTTCCACCCTGGTGATCCACCAAAAAGAACACACACGGAGAGAAGCCTTTACAAATGCCCAGACTGTGGTGAGTGCTTCAGTCAAAGCTTTAACCTCATCAGGCACCGAAGGACCCATGTGGGAGAAAAGCCTTACAAGTGTGCGGACTGTGGAAGAGGCTTCAGCAGAAGCGCCTACCTCAGTCAGCATCAGAAAACTCACTTGAAGAGTTCTTTTGAATGTCCCAAAGTTGAAGATTTTTCTCATGAAAGGTCTTGGAAAAACTGTTCAAGGGAAATGAACTTTATCTCTTCGCTTTCAATTCCTAATGCTTCCTCTTGAGTGCCAAAGCTGGTTGGTTTTGTTGATGTTGTTTCTTTGAATTATTTTTTGTTGTTTGTTTTCTTGGGCCATACACCTGGCTCTGCACTCAGGAATCATACCTGGTGGTGCTCAGCAGGACTATATGGGATGATAGGCATTGAACCTGGTTGATTGCACATAAGCCGAGTCACCTACCCTCTCTGCTACTCCTAATGGATCATTACAGTTAAGGTATTCTCTTGTCATCGTGTTTACAAAGTTATAGGAGATTTGTGAGGGTTTTGTTATTGATTTGGTTTGTTTTCCAAAATATATGGAAAAACTCAGACTTCCAATTTAGAGGATGACAAGATTCAGATAAACAGATCATTAGATCCCAATGAGAAGCCCTACTAAGAATGGAGAAGAGGCGCTGGAGCGATAGCCCAGCGGGTAGGGCGTTTGCCTTGCATGCAGCCAACCCAGGTTTGATCCCCTGGCATCCCATATGGTCCCCTGAGCACCGCCAGGAGTAATTCCTAAGCAAAGAGCCAGGAATAACCCCTGAGCATCTCCGGGTGTGACCCAAAAAGCCAAAAAAAAAAAAAAGGAGAAGAAAAAAGGTTTTTTTTTTGTTTAAGGTAAGATTAGAATACATAGAAATGATAACACAAAAGTCATAGGAATAAGGACCTCTGAGAATGTACAATGAATTTGGAATTTCCCATTTTTCTCTTGCCTGATAATAGCAAATCATTACTGGACTCAGGAATTTTCCCAGACAAAATTTGATTTTAAATAAATATGTTATTTCCTGGCTGATTTGAGAGGGAGGTGGAGTTCTTAAGAAAGATAGTGGTTTGGGGACCGGAGCGATAGCCCAGTAGGTAGGGCATTTTGCCTTGCATGCAGCCGGCCTATGCTGGCCGGGTTCGACCCCCCCGCATCCCATATGGTCCCTGAGCACCGCCAGGAGTTATTCCTGAGTGCAGAGCCAGGAGAAACCCCTGAGCATTGCTGGGTGTGACCCAAAAAGCAAAAAAAAAAAAAAAAAAAAAAGATACTGGTTTGTTTATTTTTTATTTTTCAAAAATACTTTTTAGGGGCTGATTGGGTGCTTAAAAGGCTGGAACATGAGGTCCCAAATTTTATCTCCAGCACCACATGATGCACCCCAAGCCTCCACCAGCACTGCTGGAGGCCCTGAGCACTATCAGCTCTGACCCTGGTTTATCCCAGCACCACTGGGCCCAAGTGACTCTGCCTATAGCATCTGAGCATTTGCCTGTCCAACCCAGCTGGCCAAGTATTCCTGGGAGATGCCCTTCCCCAACCCCCAAAAGTGTTTGTATTGATCAAAAATTAAGTTTTATAATATCTGGAGTCACTCACTTCAGTGTCATGACCAGAACCACAAGTGACTATTTAAATTCATATCAAGGATGAAGTTTAAATTCTTTTTCTTAACAAACTTGCCACTTGAGGTGTGCTCATTAGCCACACATGATTGATGTTGATGTTTTGTTTGGGGGGCCACACCTGTCTGTACTTGGGGCTTATTGCCCACCCGCGTGCTCAGATATTATTTCCGGTCCTCTTAGAGAACTACAGGGGGTAACCAGGATCGAACTTGGATTGGCCCTGGGCAAGGCAAATACCCTGCCCAGTCTTCTATCTCCAGAGTTATTTAAAAGACTCATAAATATTTCCTATAAAAATAATAGGAGTGGGGCCTGGAGTGATAGTACAGCTGATAGACCTTTGCACCTGAACTTGTACCCAGCTGACCCACGCTCGATCCCTGGCATCCCATATGGTCCCCTGTGCACCACCGGAAGTAATTCCTGAGTGCAGAGCCAGGAATAACCCCTGAACATCGCGGTGTGACCCAGAAAGCAAAGGTAGATAGATAGATAGATAGATAGATAGATAGATAGATAGATAGATAGATAGATAGATAGATAGATAGATAGATAGATAGATAGATAGATAGATAGATAGATAGATAGATAGATAGATAGATAGATAGAGGATGGATAGATGGATTGATAGATGATAGATAGATGATGGATAGATGGATTGATAGATGATAGATAGATAGATAGATAGATAGATAGATAGATAGATAGATAGATAGATAGATAGATAGATAGATAGATAGATAGATAGATAGATAGATAGATAGATAGATAGATAGATAGATAGATAAAAATAAATTAAAAAGGGAGTGGGGTGCCATTGTGAAAGCAGTGGCGCTAAAGACTTGTAAGGATTGTAGGTCTTCTGTTCAACCACCTTAATAAGCTGGTTCTCTGACCCATTGCAATGCCCACAGACAGATTACATGGAAGAGTTCTTGAACTGTTTTCAATTTTTTGACCAGATATCTTTCTCAGCTTCTTCATACCTAGTTCCTAGTCAGATTAGAAACCTCGGTTCTTTGTTTAATATACTCCCTGAGTCTGAGCCAGTTTCCAGGGACAGCTTGCCAATGGAGACCATATACTTCAGTTCTAGTCACTGCTTTGGTTCTGGTAGGCAGAGAGACCCATCCTCTCTGCTTGTCTATGCAAAGGAATATTTTTAAAATTTCAGTATTTCTTATTCCCACTCTACAATTTTTTATGCTAGCCAGAAATGTTAATTTATAAGGTCAAGATTATAAATGTTAATTTATAAGGTCTCAGTTGCTCACAATTTTAATCTCATTTTGGATTGAGACTTTGTAGTAGGAAGAATATGTAGAGATTCACAATATGAATGGATAACAGAAATGGCCAGTTATAGATGCTGCAACGGACTGGAGTTGCTGGGTACTGCTCTGCAGAAAAGGTATTTCTCTACATGGATGATTGTGGTGTGCCTGATACTGACAAGGCAGTTGTTTCTGTTTACATTATTAAAATATTATTTTTTAAAAAATACCAGCAAAGGTATTTTTTTTTTATTTTTTTTTATTTATTTTTTTTAAGTATTTTATTATACCACCGTGAGATATACAAATAAAAAAGATATACAATTAAAAAGTTCATGTTTGGGTTTTGGTCATACAGTGTTTCAGCACCCGGCCCCTCCACCAGTGCCCATCTCCCACCACCAACATCCCCGGTTCCCTCCCCTTCCCCAGCCCTGCTCCATGGCAGGTTCTTTATTTCTTTCCCTTTCTCTCTCTTTTCTTTTCCTTCCCTTCCAGACTATGGATTACAGAACATACATTAAAAGGTTGTCATTTGTATCCTTTTGCCTCTATTTAATGCTCAGTTCTAGGTTGGCATTAGTACCCTCGACTATTGTTAGCCCCCTGTTCCATTTTCTGTCTTACCTAAACTCTGACTCCCACACGCTTGTGATAATCTCCACCTTTGACAAGACCTCCTGATATATGTTTCACTTGACCTTGGATATTGGTATCATAATATGTACATATATATTTATGCCATGCAAATAAATGCAGTCATTCTGTATCTGTCTCTCTCCTTCTGGCTAATTTCACTCAACATAATCTTCTCCATGTCCATCCATTTATAGGCAAATTTTATAACTTCATTTTTCCTAACAGCTGCATAGTATTCCATTGTGTAGATGTACCAAAGCTTCTTTTATCCAGTCATCGATTTTCGGGCACTCTGGTTGCTTCCAGATTCTGGCTATTGTGAATAATGCTGCTATGAACATAAAAGTAGGGATGGTGTTTCCGCCAAGCGTA